>JAQQZY010000019.1:38626380-38642049 GCA_030068375.1 Ostorhinchus rueppellii | reverse complement strand
TTCTAATAACACTTTATCATGTACATTGAAAATATCAGTTCACCAGCACATGTTATTTGTTTTCCAACTCATTATTCAAGTATGTAAGATTTAGCACATTTAATCTCTGAGTTAAATAATTTCTGATGTTATTTACTCTCAAAGTCAATAATTCCTGACAGGAAGCTAATAGGAGATGTTAATTAATCCAAAGTCTGTAAATGAACTGATGTGTGTGTTTGTTAAATGCCTCCAGAATTAAAGGAGTGAAACACAGTCTTGGCTGAAAATATGAAATTCAGTTAAATAAAGTATATACATTTGATTCTAATAACCCTTTATCATATACATTGACGATATCAGTTCACCAGCACTTGTCATTTGTTTTCCAACTTATTAATAAAGTATGTAAGATTTAGCACATTTAAATCTCTGAAGCAGGTAATTTGTGCCGTTATTTATTCATGTGAATCAGAAATTCTATTTGGGAAGCAAAGAGAGATACTCGAAATGGACACACATCACAAAGTCTGATGCCAAACTAATCTGGGTGTTGGTTTGTTCCTCCCTGGATCTTCCTGTTTTCAGAGTTCCGGAGCGTCCCTGAAAGCTCCAGTTCCCGGGATGTCGGTGGGCCCTCCCCGCCCCCGCCCCCACCCCCACCGCTGCCCAAGCAGGCGGCTGCTGCTGCTGGGGCTCGAGCTCGGGATGACGCCACCTCTCGCTCCGCCCCGGCGCAAACTCGCTCTTTGCGTTCATTTCATTCCTCTTCTCATTCCGAGCATTCTTCGCATCTCTGACAGTGCGCGAAGCGATTCACCTACACCTTCCTGGCTGGCCCAGAAACACCAGAATAACTTGATATAGTATGAAAAATACCCAATAACATCACGTTTACCAAAAAAGGGACATTTTTATATGAGATATCAATAACGAGGTAAGTTTCAATGGTAGTTGCGGACTGTCTCTGCTCGTGAGGTTGAGTTTACGGCTTCGCAAATATAATATAAAACCTACACTGGGATTGTAATTGAGGTGTTTATAAGTATGAAGTAACGTTAGGTCGGTGTTTCCACGGCTCTGATACATGGCCGGGTCTGGTCGCTGTTGCAACAGGGTGCTCACTTTGAACACTCACTGTTGTAGCCTATGCTTTGACATAGCGAAAATCTTTGACATTTTTTACATTTTTGGAAAAGAAGCCGAATCATACGCCCCTATAAAAGCCTCCGATGCCGTATTCCCTGAGTCAGACCTTTAGGAGCTCCCAGTGGGATTCAGGATGAACTAAAATCACACTGAACGAATAACAATTTTTTGGACAAGATGACGGTTGAAAACGTTGCTGTTTTCCTCTCCGTAGTTGTCGGCTCAGCCTGGAGTTGTTGGACATTTCACCGGAGCATTTTCGGACCACCTCGACAACCGACTGGAGAGACTTGTTGCTTCAACGCGTTGGACCGTGCATTTTTGCTCGACAGAAGTTTTCTGTGAGTATTTTCCAATTCTGCTCGTGTTTTTTTTTTTATTTACTTGCTCACCATGTTGTTACTGTAACTCCCAACACAACCGACTGAACCGGTGGGAAAGGTTAGCCAAAACTCCTCGGGGTGGGTTTCAAACTACTCGTTCTGGTTAATATATGTGCATAAAACCCCAACACATTGATCGAAAACACTGATAAAATCAAGTTTAATGTGTTTTTAATGTTGTGGCCGTTTTGTAAAAGTCCAATTAAGGGAGTATCAGACCTCAGTTAGCTAAAAGTCTTTGGTTATCGATCTGCTCTAAGGAGGAAAACTAGGTTAAATTGATGTTTACCATTTCCTCGCTTTTAAAAAGTACATTAATCTCTGCGAATATGAGCTGGAAATAACAGTATCCCAATACATGCAGGAGTAGTGCTGCTTAATTTACCATCAGGAGCTTTTTATTTGGAGTCTCCTTCATTGTTTTCCTTTCCTTCCTCTAGTTTGGGAAATGCCTGCTCAGCTAAAACTCAAGTCTCCTGATCACAGAGCAGCTGTGGCAGCCATCCCTGTGTGTCACAAAGTTTTACCCCGTTTCCTTGCAATGATTTCATCCCCATAACACAGGGAAATCCATAGCAGATGGGAGGACTCCAATACGGCCAAATACTTTCATTAGCTTGAAAAGTGGGTGTAAACCATGTTGCTCCAAACACTGAAAGATCCCCTCTTTAGTGCCAGACTTTGGTTTACCTCCCTGACAATTTACAGAACATTTGCTGTTTTAAGTTGTCAGATTTGGTTTGCTTAGAACAAACAGCCCGGTCAGGTCATCAGGCCACAGTTTACACAGCTCAGATATACCACAGCCAATGTGTCTTAACCTTTATTATGTCTGCAGAGCATTTTCATTATACATTATACATTATACATTATATACTGTGTCCTGAGTACTCCTGTTCCGGCCTTTCATTATGTGAGTCAGCTTTATTTCACTGAATGTTGGTGTTTAATAAGCTGATCAATCATAGAGTGGAACAAAAACAGACTTGCTAAAACTTTAATCAACTTCCCATCACTTACTGCTGCATTAGCTACAGGTTCTTACCTCTTTAGTGACTGACTGGTTGTGTCAACTGTTCTGCAGGCATAATTTATAATATACAATTTGAGTCATTAAATAATTGCTCATAATTTGAAGTAACTTGAGCTGGACATAAAAACATGATTAATTTCACCTAATTAACATGAAGTGGTTGTTAACGTCTACTGAAAACAGTTTAAATTCTGTCAGGCGTCACCTCAGACATGTCACAGAATAAAGCTGCTTGCTGGGAAGGAAAAAAAAAAAACAAGGGGAAAAAATACATGCATTGTTTTTTTTTGCTTATGCAACCAGTGGACCTGTTAGACAGACGCCTGCTTAACATTTGTGAAAGAATAGGATGCTGTCTTTGTTTGAGTTCACTTTTGAAGCAGTTAGCTCCAAAACTCTTTTTAGAGGCTCTGAAGCTTGTCAACGGAGTATAATTCAATGCATTAAGGATAAACCGTCATTTGTTTTGCATAATGTGGACATGGTGACTTTCCCAGCTGTGTTTATCAGTCATCTTACTTGTAGTTGTTATTGCCACATTAATAAACCTATATAAAATAGTAATGAAAAATAAAAGCAATATTATTAACATTGACTTATTTAACCAACTTTTTTCCTACATAACCAGTGCAGATAAATATCTTAAATTGAGGCCCATGCTGTTGTGGATATCCCATCTCATATATAACATTGAGCTTTTAATACATTGTTATTATCAGGTTTTGCTTTTTCACGTAGCCTTTTTGAGGATTGAGGGCAGGACTACTGACAATGTGATTTGCTCAGTGTGAAGTGTGGACACAATAATGTGCTTTGTGAAGCACTGAGTGTTTCTTTTGGATCAAAGCGCAACTCTTCCTCTTCTCCAGTCATCGGAACTTGTTTTAGGGTAATGGTTATTGATTTGCAGGAAACAATATTTCTGTCATAATTTTGTCAAAATTGTCTTCTGTAACATAACTGGTCAAATATCTAGCCTTGTCTTTATTTTTACACGGTAAAGATTTAATGCCTGTCACCTGTGTGAAGGTCTTGTGAGCTGAACGTCACATGGTGTTGGTAACTATTATCTAATCATATTCATTTTCAAATTTTAGAATAACTCCAATTGTCTTATTTTTCTCAGCATAAAGGCATATAGTATCTATATGGAGCAAAAATGAAGTAGAAACAGATGCTGCTGGGTGACAAACCGATGAATCTGTGTGCTTTTTCAAGCTAGGATAGTTTGATTTTAGTATTTTTAATGCCTCTAGTTTTTTGTTTTTTTTTTTGTGTAAATTTGTGCTGTAACACTTCGGCTGAGTTAGTTAACTTTTGATTGAATTGTAATATATGCCTGTCACACACTGCAGGTAATATGGATGTTTTGTAGAAATAAAAAAAATGGTGGCTTTCTTATTTTGCTGAAGATGCAGAAAAAGTTATACATTTGAAAAACAAACCTAGCCTTAATTTTTTTTGGTTGTGTTTTCATCACCCTTTCTACCTTAGATAAAATGATAGGATTTTTGGGTAGGTCCATTCATGAGCTGTATTTTTGATGCTGTAAACTAGGAGTGTAACAAAATATCGATACGGCAAACTATCACGATATTTGATACTTATGATGGATTATCAGTGCTCTTGTCACAAATTGTATTTAAAAAAAAATTACTATTAATACATAACTGCTATAAACTTGTTTCATTGTTCCTCCTCAGTGATTCAAGTCACCATTTTATATGTCAGCCAGGGTGCGCTCCTTGTGTAAGTGGCTGAAAATTGGGCCGAATAAACAAACAATGGTGCGAATATGGTGGACTCAAACAGTGAAGTTAAACTGGAAGATGAAAAGTGTGATCAAAAGTGTGGACTCACTTTGGTTTTTATAGTGTGGGTGGGACAAAGTTGGATAAGGACTTTGCAGTATGTAAGAAGTAGCCTAAGAACTGTCTCACAAAAATACAAAACATGGGTGGCACGACAAACATGCACAGCCACCTGTTCTATTTTTATAATTCTACTTAACAGATTTGATCTACTTGAGAGACATGAAATGTTGTGTTTTCTGAATGAGTTCAAAATAATCTCACTGTTTATGAGACACAAAAAATCCTGTTTTTAATTATGTTGCACTGAAATAGTATCATTGTTTTTGCACTATTACTGTTTGTACTCTGTTGCAAAATATCAACGATGAAATTCTTTTTGTTTGTTTGTTTGTTTTTGTTTCACCCCTATAAAGACACAGATCTATCGTTGGTTATTAAGAGCAATATATCACTAATCACAGTATTGCTGCAATGAGATAATATTGTTATCGTGAGCCATGTATCACGTATCGCATTGGATTGTGAATATTGTGAGGTACTCTCGGATTCCCAGCCCTACCGTAAGCAGTGTAGACCTTTGTATTTGTTCTATTAAAGCCAGGAATCCACATCATTGATGTACAGACATATAACTATAACCTGATGGGAGTGGTCTCTGAGAACAGATAGAGTATGAAGGTTCACTGACTAGTTTGATACAGGAATGCACAAACATCAACCACACATCCTTAAATAAAATGACCATTCAATGATTGCAGTTGCTGATATTTATCTTTGTTTTCTTTTCCATTTAAGATAATGTAATGAAGGTTTTAAACATTTTAAGGAAATAAAAGGATTTAAAAAAATTACCACAACAAAATAAACAGAAATTAACATTAGGTATTGAATTAAGTTATTATTATATTATTATTATTATATTACTATTTCATAATCACTGCTTCTCTAGAATCTTGTCTTTTGCCGTCACAAACCTGTTGAATGGCTATGAGAAAATTTTGGACTGGCATACAAGGCAGCGGTCTCCATTTCATCAGCAAAACACCTAATGAAAGAATATCTTTTAGAAAAATGACATTTATCCCTCCAATTGAGTTCATAGACTAGAATCAGTGTCAAGGAGCACTGGAGCTGCTCTGGTGGCACGTGGTGGCCCAGCATCTTACTAACACGTTATTTTGTTGGTTCTTTCTTTAATTTCTCACCCCTCTGTTTAGGAAATTTAATGTTAGTCATAAAGCCTTGTGCCACTTAAAGCAGCGTATGGATTTCATCACTCAGGCCTTCTTGGAAATTTTTTGCAAAGTGCATTGTGGAAATGGGAATTCCACGCAGCAACCAAGCGAAAGTGGTTTCCCTCAGATTTGACAAGAAAACAACCCGGATCGCTGCAATGTAAAGTCCTGGAGTCCACCAGGGTTGTGTTAAATAATGAGTATAGTCAGCGGATGGAGGTAAGGGCAACATTTGGGTTCAGTAACTCGCAAAGAGACAGCAAAATTAGGCTACTGCTGCGTGGGATTCCCATTCCCACAATATACTTTGCGACAAAATTTCCAAAAAGGCCCAAGTGACATTTCGTATGATGTAAACAAGCGGACTATATTTATGATGGAGTCATCTTTGAAGTTGTTCACTGTGAGGGAAGTGGTTCAGGTGCGTAAGCATGGTAAGACTGATGGATTAGTGATAATTAGGCTATCACTAGGGTTTCATAAATTTCAAAAAAAATTGTGATGAAAGTCATGAGCTGCTTTAACGAAGAGGCATACTTTCTGTTTCCTTAGTGGTAAGAGCTTGTGAAATATCTCATGGGAATGTGAATGCATTATGTGTCCCACATTTTAATTGAAATGATAATATGCAGTGTTATTTTTGTTATGAAAATTCAAGGCTAGGAAAATATCTGTGATCTGTAATTGAATCTGAGCTCATAGTCATTAATTGTGTAATTAGATGTGATGTGTGGCAGGGGTAGAATTACAAAACATCAGCACGCTTTAAAAAGAGGACACTCCTGCAGGCGTTGAGGCTGTGTGTGCCCTGAGGTAAACCCTGGTCTAGAAAGGGAATTTTAGAGTATGCACTGCTGCTCAGCAGTTTGAGCAGGGCCCAGTGAGGCCAGCCCAGAGTGCCACCAAAAAGGAAAAGCTGGCACAAAGCCACTGACGTCATCTAAGTAAATCTGCTTCAGTGCTGGAGCCATAAAATGACTGCCAGCTACCGAATGCACTTTGGCCCTGTCAGCCACCTTAGTAAGTGCAATGATTTTTTTTTTCTTTTTCTGTAGACTTATGACAGACCGATGTAAGACACGCTGTGTTTAGGAACACACGTTGTTCATTCATTCAGTCAGGGCTGACCAATCTGGACAAAATATAATATGTAATTCTAATGTTTGAGTCTTACGAACCATTGTTTGAATCATAGTTTTTCTGATCTCTTGGTTAATGTCAGCTACTGACAATAATTTTTCTCTTAGGTTTCTGAAATTCGTGCACAATGGTCTGATGACTTTTGTTTGATGCATGAACACATTAGCATAATTTTAGTATTTGGTATTATTGCAAAATTTTGATAACCACAAATATAAACCTCAAAAAAAGAAACCAAAACATTTTCCCAACTGCTCGTTTAACTATTCTTACTGCAATTTCATAAAGAACCAATAGAGTTCAATTTTTACATAATAATAATAATAATAATAATAATAATAATAATAATAATAATAATAATAATAATAATAATAATAATTTGGGAAAAGTGTCTGAATTGTGAAACGAGATTTTGTACATGTCACAGTTCTGCAGCTGCTGTAAAACAATGAATTCTTTAATTCTTCACTTGACAAACGACTTGGTTGTTTATCTTGAAGTTGTATCACAATGATAATTTATTTTTAAATAAAATAAACATTAGGTGTTTGTGTTAAGTGGTAGGACCATATAAGTTTACTTCATCCTACTACCTTTCATGCATGTGATATTACAGACATGAATATTATTTTACATATTTAGGTCATTTTTGTTGTTCTCTGTATGCGATAAACTAGACAAACTAGTCTTTTGAGTAATTTCGATAACCCATAATGCAACACCCTCTCTAAAATACCGTAGTGACACTGTTGCGTGGCCCATTTAATGTGAACAATAGCTTAGTAGTAAAGTTTGGACTGCTGTACTATGTATTTATTTTTTTTATTTAATGACAATCTGCGTGATTCCTCTGAAATGCAAATCATATGTCAAATTATGGTCGTCCCCAATATAAGATCATAGACAGCACAGCCCGTCTAGTGGTAAGTTTTACATTAAGTGCCACATGATGGAGCTTCTCCGACCCTTTGAAGCCAGACCACTTTAATATTATTGCCTTATAATTTTTACCATATGAGAAAAGAACCATTTAGACGACATAATGTTTCAACCACTCTTTATTGGCGTTATTGGGCAGCCAGAGTGGCACTTTGTCTTCCAATTTGAGACATACACTTATTTGAATAAAAAGACAAATAAATGAGCTTCCTTATGGTCAGACACACATGAAAAGTAATATATACTCCACGAATCATTAGATGAGTCAGTTTCTGAAACCACTATAAACACTGTTAGTTCTTAACCACAGCGAAAGCAGGAAATCTAAGCTTCAACAACTTCCTTTCTCAGTGCTGGCCATAGTGGCAGTGCTCAGCTTCCCACTAGTGAAAGGAAACCCATGGAACAAAGGCACACAGTCACTTCATTTACTGAAACTGTGTATAATTTGTGGCCTGTATTCAAATGTGGGTTATTCAGTCTCTTTGGCACTGTATTCCCCAGTCAGTGTAATAAATTCCCAGCAGACCTTTCATCAATGGTTGCCGTTTTTGTTATCATGGCTGACACAGATCAGGCAGGCTCTCTGTGCCCTGAAGGTGCCCTGGATTCAGTCGAGGCACAGATAGACTGCCGGGTAAGCTCCCAACATTAATATGCAGGCTGTGCCCAGTAAATTAGTTTGGAATCCTAGCCGGGACAGAGAGAACGATAGCGGCATTGTCCGAACTTTACTCTGTGTAGGCTGATTAACAGGCCCAAATACTAGGCTCTCAGCAAAATGTAACACGGGTAACAAAATTACACTAACAACAGAGGTTATTTTTGCTATTCCATTATTGATGTGTTTGTTATCTCACACATAATGGCAAAAATCTGATAAAGTGACAAGGGTACACTTCAGTATATTCATATACTGTTAGCTTATTGAAAGTTAATTTTAACTTAGTGTAAATAACTCAATATTATGTGTGTACAGTGATAAGAAGTTTAGTTAGAGGTTTAGTTTAAATGATATACATTTTTTTATACACACACACACACACACACACACACACACACACTTGCATATATGTAGTGCTTGGATATTCAAAGTAGTCAACCTGCTTATTATAGATTCATTATAGTCTTCTGTCTCTGGTTAGTAATTGTCCTGTAACAGCATGCTTTCTTTTAGCTTAACAGACAAAAATAATGGACCGGTTATTTGATCACATAGGCCTACATAAAGTATATTTGTAGTTCTGTGTTCACAAACATTGGAGTAAAAACATAATATCTGTAATTATGTTAGCCATAGACCCAAAAAATAGTAATTACAGGAAGGTCTCGTTTTACCTTCAGCTGCTATAAAATCCAATGGACAGAATCTTTCACCTGAGTAACTATCTGTATTTGTAAAAGTATTTTGTTAAGTATATGTGGGCCTTGCCTGTAGTCATTTGCACAATATAGTCAATTCATTGCTAATAGACAGGAAGCAAAATCAATCCTTCTATGCTTTGTTAAACTGAACCAGCTGTAGCAGCACATCTAAGGGTCTTAAGAGGATGTTTTATGACAGGTGGTTGTAGTGTGATACACAGTAGTTGCCAAAAGGAAAAAGGAGAGGAAAAGAAGGATAAGCACATGGACATAAGTATATAAGGGGATAAATGATGGCTGGAGACGAAGAAGAAGAAAAGAGATAAAAGTCGGTGTGAATTGGCAGAGCCAAATGCAAATGGTGGCCTTCATGCTCATCACTGTGATTTGTTTTTTCATGCCCATCCGCACGCGTCCTGAATGAGGCAGCAGCCAGCCCTCAGCCTGTTCTGCTCTCATAACTGTCAGGAGATCCTTTATCTGACGGACCTTTATTTACAGCTTTAATTTCCTGAGCTTTATGTGTTCCGCTCACACTCCACACCAGACTGACACGCTGTAAGGAATGCACTGCAAATTTTTGATGGGCAAACATCCTCTGAGCTTTCATTACATTTCATGTTTGAATGGAACATTGTAATTTTTATACGTTTGGGTTTTACCGGGAGAACAGGGAGCTCTGTTTAGATGGAGAGATTTTTTTTCTACCTCTGTGATTTTTTTTTTTTTTTTGTCTTTTGTTTGGAATGAAGGACCTTGCTGACATATGTGATGTTGTCCAGGTCATGTCGTTGCTACCTGTTTCTCTGTCTGAAGAAGGTAGAGAGAGCTGCTTTGACAGAACCTGTAAATCAATCCTGTTCTCTGGCAAACAAAGATTGATCCCATGGTGGCCTGACGGTTGCTGGGCGGTGGGATCCAGGTTGCAGATTTGAGTGGGATGATATCAGACAGATTCACGGCACCCAAGCCTGCTGGTTCAAAGAGGCATGAAATAAACACTAGGCCATTGCCAATAACAGAGGCAGCATAAGTACGCTTTCTAGCCTCTCCAGTGGACCTTCGGAAATTGGTATCGAAAACCTTGTTTATTCATTCATCTGAAGTTCAGAGCTTTAGAATTAGTCATGAAACCCAAAGCATAGTCCAATTTAGAATCAATAATTGTGAAATTCGATCATAGATTTAAGCTATACACACACACATACACAGACACACATTTAACTTCAGTTATCAAAATGTTCATGTCTTTAATGGAACTGCTGCAACTTCATCATGTGACTAAAAAGAAATCTTCACGACCTTAGCTGTTTTGCTTATTTTAATTATTTAATTGTAAACATTTATTTTCAGTGTGCTTGACCTTTACCTTGACTGGTAAATCTTTGTACATTTAAAAAAGAGCATTTCTGAAGATTTAAGGTTGTGTTTATAGACCATGTTTACACCAACATGCAAAAATAATTAACTACACAAAGATATGCTGTCTTCATTTCATCAACACCCAGAGTTAATTAATTTGTTTCATTGACAGACACTACATGGAATTTCTGTCCTTTCTGCGGTTGTCAGTGTACACAGCCAGCTACATGTTGTTCAAAATGACATTGCTTTTATAATTATGCAAAGGCCAGAATACATCTTTGCAACATGCTGAAAATGTTGAGTTTTGAAATCACATGGTAATTATAGTTTTACACACTGTGGCCTTAACTACTGTGGGCCATTATGGGGTGCACAAAAGTCATTCACAGAATCATTATTGCACCCTCTGAGATAGCGGCACAAAAGAACCCCACATGGAAAATTACATTTGAGACCTCTCATCTGCTATTTCATTACCTTGCTCTGTCTGATGGGTGAAATGGGTTCTCTTAATTTAAGGAGCTGGATTCCAGCTTGGTGAGTGGTTTATGTAATCTCACGGTAAGTGTAATTTCCCATAATGCCATGTCACAGCTACTACTCTGCTTAGCTACCGCATTCACTATTGGCCATCTTCACCTTACATCTTACAAATAAGACCATTTCTATGGTGTACACCCAGCAAAGACAGAAGTATGCAATTATCTGTAAGCCACAAGTGTTTTTGTGGGTGACATTCATACCTTCTTCTGTCAGACCTAATTAGTTCTCAGATTCAAAGGCACTAAGAGACTGTCTTCATTGACAACTCTGCTAGGTTATTCACACATTTCACATGGCAGAAGCATCCAGTAATGCCACAGAATGCAAAGGAACCAATCACTCAGAAGAGCTATGACTTTTATTTAGGGATGCACTGATGCCCGGTACTGGTATCAGGTCTGATACTGAGTGTGAGTGCTTGTACTCGTAAAAATACTCTGATACAACTGCACCGATACCTCTCATGGCAGCATGACATTCACAGCTAAGTGCAGCAGGTATGCAGCAGAGGAGTAATATCAGCAGTGTGGAGCTTTTTCAAAATAAGTGAAGGTGACAAAAGTAATGCTGACTGCAAGTAACGTTAAAAACACAGATACAGACGTAGCGTTCTGTCCGTCCTCTGCATACACAAGTCTGTCCATTTTCCAGGTGCTCATGGATGCGTACTCAGATAGAGAATACCACTGGGAACCGTGGAGGTAGAGGATTTGTTCAAAGAGTGACTGTGTGAGTTAGTGAAAAACTACTGACACATTTATTACAACTACCCAGGGCTGGGCCATTTACGTCCTACTTGTAGTACTATGGCGGTAAGGAGCGGTGCGGACCGCCACCTGCAGAGGTAAAAATGAAACTTAAAACTCATTTGTCTTTTCCCTCCTGAAGCTTTGCTTTTAACCGTTACCAGTGGAAACGCAGCAACATTAGTGTCCACATTAGTGTTCCCTCTGTCATCTCCATGTTTGTTATTACTGACTTTCTTCTTCCCAAAATTCTTTACTTTTCTTCGTGGTATTTGTCCAGTATGGTTAATTAAGAGTGGCGCCCCCTGGTGGATTGATTGAGAAACGCTCATTCCAACATATTAAATGTCAGCAATACTTTGTTCCAGTCAGACTAATGATAACGACAATAAGGCACATTTTCAAAAGGAACTAACAACTGTAATGGGATTACTAAGAACTCATATTGGTACTTTATATCAGCAAGTATTCAAATTGAAGTACTTAGTCTGGAAAAAAGTGGTATCAGTGTATCCCTACTTTTATTTCTCTTTGCATAAGTACAACTCAGTAAACTTTACTCTCACATCAAATTTAGTTTAATCAAAGGGGGACTTCTTGTATAATAATGAATGATATTATTAAAGAGGAAAAGGACTGCAAACACATTCTTTTTTTCAATGCTAATACTCCTTTCTTCCATAATTCATCATATTCCACAATAAATACTGAATGAACACATAGCAATTTTGACAGAGTAAACTTTAAATAGGTCATCTACATATACATGCACCACACCAAAGACCCAAAATGTATTTATCCACATATATATCCATCTTCATATGTTCATGGTGATGCATGTATTACAGGCATTTTGCCATTTTATCGTACATGTTGGTACTTGTTCAGCATGGAAAATTGTTGGGTTTTTTTCCCCCATCATTAATATCACAACATAAAATAATTTTTTTTTTTTACATTTCTTAGTTACTAATGTGTAGCCTAATATTGTAACTATCTAGAGCATTTATTCACTGGTTATTATAAACAATGTGTTTTCATCCTGCTTTACCTGAGATTAGTTGATTATATTAGATCAGAAAAATCAAGTAATCACAAATACAGGAAATCCGTCCAGGTGCAAAATCCTATGTTCTAAATGGGTTAAAGAAATGTATTTACGGCACATATCTTGTTGTGAGGTCTGTATTTATCTCATGTTTATTGCCTTCACAAAGTGAATTAGATGGTGAAACTTCAGCAGTGTTGTCTTCTGCTTTGTTGTCACATTTGCTGTGTTATTTGCATTGCTTGACTTGTTTCATTTTCCCTCAGGTAATGATAAGCATCTTGAGGACAAATTTCTTCTCATATTAGAAAAATCTCTGTTGTGGAAGAGAAATATTGATGATTGTCTGGTGCAGAGTGAAAAACAAAACAAATGCAGTGATCAGTTCACTCAAACTCTTCTTTTTACTTCTGAGAGCTTCTTTACTTTTTGAGTTATACTTTCCGCTTTGGTATTTTTGCATCAGCACCCTTCTTTTTGCTTATTGTTCTCAGACGTTAAATTATTTGTTATTCTCAAGTGTAATTACCATTCTTCACTTTCCACATTTCAACTGTTTTAACACTTTTGCAGCTCAGTTATTCTCTAATTTCAAAATGACATGTTGAAATGTTTGCTGATAAATTCCACTCCTGTTACATAGTGCTGTCACATCCTAACATGCTCCAGTTTTTGTTTACAGTAGATAGTTATACATGTGGTGTAACACTGTTTTAAAATATTCTAATAGTTAATTTTTCTAATAAGAAAAAGGTGAAATGCGCTACTGTAAAAATGTCCTATATTTAACATTTTATCGCTGCTTCTTTTTGCCTCCTTGAGTTGTAAATTTAATCTTAATAAGGTCTGGATTCTATACTTAAATGTCAGAATCCAGATTAAATAGAATGAACTCTTTCTGTTAAATTAACTAATGACTGAGGTATTTTAAAGTACATGTATAAAAAAAAAAGTGAAAAAGTAAATAAAATGCCATGTTATTCTCACTGATCTGACAGAAAAGGTCCTCGCAACGTCCTGCCTTCCATTTAATTCGTAAATATGGCAATAATTAAGGCCTGACTGTCCTTCTGGTAAAGGATTTGTAAAGTATAAGTCAGATTTATATTTGTGTTGATAGATTTTGGTTCCAGACAGATAAACAGTGTGGCCTTCGAGGTTCAGAAGGTATGAGAGTAACATATTGTATTTGTATTTAAACTTAACCAAAGCAATACAGATTTTCAAGGGATTATAGATGCAGTCTGTCATTATTATCATCATCATCATCATACTAGCCTGGACCAAATTCCTAGGCTGATAGGTATATTTGACATGTTCAGAGCAGGGAAAAGTACACGTATTCTTCACTCAAATAGAAGTACAGATGCTTGTGTAAAAAAATAATCTGGTGAAGCAGACATTTTTCCCAGTCCTGGACACGTCATTAAATAGACAACACTCTAGTCTCACTCTGTCTGATTGTTCTGTTACATCTTTTACAACCCCTCATTTGTCATATGTGACATGCACTACTCTACTCCAGGGGGTCGACATTTCTATGTGTTAATTGTCCTATTGATGTAAGTTGAAACCAGACTTGAGGCTGGGAATGTGTTGTAACAATAAGAATTAAACCTGTTGCTAAAATGGACAGAAGAGAAAATATGTGAATAAAAGTAAGAAGTTATGAGAAAAATACTCAAAGTCCAAATATTTTAAACATCTACTTACGTACAGTTATGGGGTATTTATTACTTGTCACCCCTGAAGAGCTTTATCTCTTTATTGTATTCTATCTTTTCTATCGTTATCGTTATCATTTCCCAGTGTGATGGTCACTAGAGAACAAGCACTCCAGCAAGTCAGAGTGATGACCAAAGACACAAAGTTATGAATCAATGCACAATTGATAGTGATTAAAAAGCAGATATATCCTCTGAGGTAAAGCAATTAAAAACAACTTTGATAAGGATGTGCAGCGGTTTATGTTAAGTAGATTTGGTGTGAGAAAACTAGTACATATCAGCCGTTACTTCAGAGAACAAATCTGTCCAAAGCTGAGTAGAATCCAAAGCTTTAGATTCCAAATTTTCCACTGTAACTCAATGTTTGAAGAAAGAAAGTACTATGTTCGAGACTCATCATGCGATGAAAATGTAAGCTGGAAGCGATTACGACTATAGTTCATCATTTGGTAGGGATGAGAGGAGCACGTCTAGAGAGTCCCAGCCTTTTAGTGGTTGAAATGGGAGTTTTTTTTTTCCCCTCCCTCATCAGTTTGCGAGTTCGTTCTGCAGTGTCAGCAGTCGGCACACAAAAACGGAATTCAGTAAAAGCTCTCTCTGCTCTCTGGGAGTTTTTCTTTTTTTTCCCGAACAGCTTGCTCCCATCCCCCCTTTCCCCCTCATGAACTGACATGCTGGAAGAAACATATGCTACTATTCCCACTTCCTGACAGCTTGTGCTGCTTGAATAGGATCTTGCTCAGGGAGGAAGCAGTTGTCTGGAATGAGGGAAGAGACTGAGCATAGCCAGAAACCTCAATGAGTTTTCAATTTGAGTTTTTCTTTTATATTTTGAAGTCATTTCAACAGGGAATTAAGGAATTGAATATTGAAAAGTCAGTTTCTTTGCATGTAATAGGCGTGTGTAAGGGGAAAACGATGAGAGAATGTAAAAGTAGTGTAAAATGCACTGTTGTTGAATGGATCGTGAACAGGTAGAGTTGAGGCTTCTGCAACATGCTGCAAAAGCAAATCTAGATTGTGTCGTTATTCAGAGCTTTCATTGCAGACACTGCTCAAATATTGAAAGACATCTTGCATACCATTTGAGTTGCACAAGTAATTCAATCACAATCATGATCATTCCTTTTCTATACCCGCTTTATCCTCACTAGGGTCATGGGGGTCGCATGGAGCCTATCCCAGTTACTTAAGGGCGAAGGC
>JAQQZY010000019.1:38606898-38625876 GCA_030068375.1 Ostorhinchus rueppellii | reverse complement strand
ACACCTATGGGCAATTTAGATTAGCTGATTAACCTATCAGTGCATGTCTTTGGATTGTGGGAGGAAGCCAGAGTACCCGGAGAAAACCCACGCAGAACATGCAAACTCCACACAGAAATGTCAGAATGTCCCACCCGGGAATCAAACCCAGGACCTTCTTGCTGTGAGGCACGAGGCTAACCACTGCACCACCGTGTCGCCCAATCGTGATCATAACATCAACTTTTACAACTATATATCTGCAAAAGGCTGCAATTTAAAGGTGCAGATTTAGGAGGATATGGGCGATTTCATCACAAAAAGTGAAAAGAAAGTAAACACTATGTGCTGTATGGTGATATTGTTCATTCTGTGACAGTGAGCAGGGTTAAGTACTGTGTAAAACATACTCAATGAAAGTCACAATGTATTTTTCCCTATTTGTATTTATGTTATTAATGTTTGCATGGTTATGGTGAAAAAAAACCTAAAACAGTGACTTGTGCATTTTTCCTTTATAAACAGAGGTATACTTTAAATTGCATTGTAGGCTACAATAATCGCAATATGAATTCTTCATATAATTCAAACCTAGTATAAACGTAACAAGTTGAGCGAACACAGCACAAAGCAACACATCTTGCGCTTCAATGTCTGACAATAGTATACCATTTCCATCTTATTGAAGATAGGATGACCTCTCTAACATGTCAAGTTTTATTGTCCAGAACTCTCATCATGTCAGTACTGTGAAATAAAACACCATTTGGAATCATAAATGAAGGCTGCAAAATAGGTGATCGTAGTTTTAGTTTTGATCCCAAAAGCAAATACCAGTTTTCCTAAACTTACAGTAGTATA
This sequence comes from Ostorhinchus rueppellii, assembly GCA_030068375.1. Lineage (NCBI taxonomy): Eukaryota > Metazoa > Chordata > Actinopteri > Kurtiformes > Apogonidae > Ostorhinchus > Ostorhinchus rueppellii. The sequence continues at coordinate 38,625,036 of JAQQZY010000019.1, read as the reverse complement.
TAGAGCACTAAAGTCTCAGGGTTGGACATCAGAGTCCTGCTCACTCCTTAATGTTATTCTCCAGTCTGTTTTAAAAATAATCTGATTTGTCTGGACCACTTTTAAATGCCTTTTTTTTTTTTTTTTGTTTCTGGGCTAGCTGTGCTTTACCTTATGGGGATTCTAACAAATAACCAAACAGATCTGTTACCTTGTCTGTTATCCTCAAGCACTGTGCCTCCATCTAGACAGTCTTTTTTTTTTTTTTCACATAATTTTTTGTATCTTCATGATTTCTTTCACAAAACTGAAAAGATTTAGGGAACTCCTATAATAAACATGATATCTACAAAAGCTGTAATATCTGTGTTAATGAATAAATCACTCCTGATGTCTTTTTTTAACCACCTTTTAAAAAAAAAAACCAAAAAAAAACAAAAACTCTCCAGTCTTGTTCACTTAGTGTAGTTCATGGGCTCAGTCTGTGTCTGTGAACATCACCGTGTGTAGAACGTTTCCTCTTTATGAAGGCCAGACGGTCCATACTGACCGCAGCACTACTGAATCTCATTTTACCACAAACATGCTTTGCTAATGCCCAGTAAAATGCCATGATAAGTCACATCTGTAGTTTCATGAAAGGGCAACATGTAAAAACAGTTTCTCATAATGCTGAATGTTGTAGTTCTTTTGCTGTCATGGCCTGGTTGTACAGCCTCTAGTGTACTGACTGTAGATTTACACAGGAGGGTTTTGGTCTTGTCGATAACTGTGTAGTGATCACTTTTACAATGAACATTTGAGAAACTTTGTAAAATACACAAAATACAGCTTCATAGATTGTGATGCCAGCCACCCTTCTTTTAAGAACTGCCTGTTTTTCTCCATTTCCTTTTTGCCACAATACCCTGAGAGAAACTGTTAACTTGTTAAAGCCATAACATGCATTGTAAATCATATCAACAACATTCTTGGCAATGTCTAAGCTTGTTTGGCAGCTTATGTTCCATATTGTGCTCTGAGCTAGCAGTGTGGACAGTGTTGTCACCCCCCCACCCGCCTTTTTTTTTTTTTTTTGGAAGCAGATGTCCACTGTTGTGTTGTGTAGAGTGATGATTTTTTTTTGTTTGTCTGTTGGGATTTTCAGGTCTCTCCCTAGTCTGCTCCAGGCTTCAGCTTGGAGAGCCCAACCGCCACGATTGATCCCAGCAGCTGGAGCGGCAGCGAGAGCCCTGCCGAGGACATGGAGAGGATGAGCGACTCGGCAGACAAGCCTGTCGACAATGATGCCGAGGGGGTGTGGAGCCCTGACATTGAGCAGAGCTTCCAGGAGGCCTTGGCTATCTATCCTCCTTGTGGACGCAGGAAGATCATCCTCTCCGATGAAGGGAAGATGTATGGTGAGTACAGACGTTGCATGTGTACTCAAGTGGAGTGTTCATTGTGGGACATACAATGGTCAACTTTGGCAAATTAACTCTAACTTACCATGCTTCAATGTGGGAGTGGGAAGTCTTATCAAAATCTACACAGCACATGGAGTTTCCTTTGAGAGATTTATATGTCATGGCACAGTAATTTCATGGTTTGCTCCTGTTTTGTAAATGTAATGTAAGCAAATGTAAGCTCCTGGCTTAAATTTAGCACTCAAGTCATCGTGATTCCTTACTTAACTAAACTTTATTTGGTTGTTGTTTATTTCTCATCTGCTCTAGCCTTTCCACATTTTTATACAGACATGGTAATATTTAATTTGGATTTTCCAAACAAACAATTCCTGTTCAGAATTACCCTACTCTGTCATGCTCACTTTGCTCTGTGGAAGGACAAAAGCACCAAAATGACAAAAAAATAGTTGTAATTGTAAAGAGTGTGTGCTTTGCGACATGATGATATAAACAACAGTGTAAATTCACTTTGTGATGCGTATAATCATATTGTACAACCCTGACATTACTTTTTTGCTCCTTGATGCAGGAGAAAAGTTTTGCCTGGTTCTGTTTTCTATGACTAATCTATCACAGAAGTCTGACAGTTATAATAAGGGTTGCTCTGATTTAAACATTCTTGGATTGAGAGAATTTTTAGTGAGTGAGTAATAATATTAAGATGACTAAAAAAAATTACTTGTCAATCATAAAAAGTCATTTTTGAGCCATCTTAATATTATTTTCAGTTTCTATTCCCTTAGAAAATCACCCTGTTCATTCTAGAATAATTAATTCTTCCGCAATAAAGGTATTCAGATCACCTGCCAATATTCCTGTATGTTATTTCAATATGTATAAAAAACAAAACAAAACTGCATATGCTCTGAATATAGTGCAGTCCTATTCATGGGTCCTGATTTTTCTTAGTTCAAACATACTGAATAAGAGTGAAGTGAATGATACTGTCGCAGTTTCAGTCGTAAATGAATCTGTTTCGTTCTGTGATGGTAGCCATACAAATAGTATTCTGGTTCGCAGAAGTGCAAGTTTATAAGTAAAGCAGCATGAACTATTAGTCAGTAGCAGATGGTACTGTGGCTGCTACCAGCTGTGCCCCCTCCTCTCCCTCCTCTCCCCCCATTCCTGGCTGGGTGATGTCATGGAAAGAGGGAATATTTTCTCTCTGTGGTGTTGGACTGTCTCACAGCCTGTCAGTGTCAAGTGAAAGCAGAAAGCTCCTCAGAGCATTCGCTTGCAGCTGTCATGTGACCCCTTCGGCCAAACAAAATGTAAATTCTAGGAGTTGCAGTGAAACCCCTCAGCTGCCACTACAAAGATGTGGGCTGAGACAACAGGACCCTCTGCTCTGTCTCTTCCTCCAATTCTCCAGTCCCCATACAGACCGAGGCTGCCAGAAAAGCTGTCCCTCTGCTGACGATTGTTTGACCAGATATGCACAGGCCTCACTAGTAGTTATCCGTGTCATGGAAATGTTCTGTTTTGGGGTAGATTGTTAATGGAAAACTGTTACTCACTTGTTAATGTAGTTTTACATTCCAATACAATATATTAATTACATACCTTATATTGTAATCAACTGATTAATATACATAAACTAAAAAAAGACCAAATGAATCCAACTTAAAGTCTGTCTCATGAAAAATGCTTACTTACGATAAACAGCATATGTTGGTTGAAAGTTCAGTTCTTTCTCTGGACTCTAATGGAAGCAGCATGCATCCTGTAATTGTTGATTTCATAAAATTATGTTGAGACCAAGAGAGTTCTGGTGTAGTTGAGCTACATGTACTTTCAGATCTGCTGAAGACACACATGCACGATTAAATAGAGGTTTATCCTGCCAGATGTGCCCTGTGTCTGGCCACATATTGTCTCTGTAGTAGTAGAATCATTGTTTTGATAGTCCTTTTTTTCCCCCGCAATGAAATCACAATTGTTAGTCACAGAAGTAGAATAGTATTTACAGTGGACATGTGGCTTTGTCAGTGTTGCTTGGTGTCTTCTGTTATCAAGTTAATAGGACTGAGTAACAGTGAACAGATTGAAATCAGGCTGGTGAATGGATGCTTTTAATGTGGGCAGCCTGCAACTGTCCAAGTGCCAATCCCATCATGCCATGAACTGTAACAATCCCACAAAGCCAAGAAGGCACTAAAGGTGACAAGGGTCTTTTCTTGAGGACAACAAAAACCATGCAATGCAATGAATTTTGGGTGGTTCAGGGGCTTGTTATTGTTAATATATGTTTACGCAGCCTTGTGTGTGAACACTGGAGCAGGGCATGTGGTCATTTTATTCTTACAAATCTTGAACTGTTGAGTGTTTTGGTGGTCATCCATGTGCCATTAAAACACAGACAGTTAAACTATAACTGATGGAAAGCATTGTCAATTAAATGATCAGTCTGGGAAGTCAACGTTGGTAATCATTTGATTTGGTTGACTAAAATTAGTTTGATGTCCCAATTTCCTTTTTGCAAAGAAGTTTTGTAATGTGGTTGTTGACTAAGGTGTTCCTCTGCTGTAAACAAATATCCTGCTGTCTGCAGAACAATATTACATTAACACAGTGTGCTGAAAGAATATAACGTCATTTAAATAATATACATGATTCCATACATGTTCTTTTGCAAGTTGGTTATCAAATAGAAGCCTGTTTAGTTTTGAAAGGTAATTATTTGTGTGTGCTTAATTTATTTTGTTTGGGTAAAGATTGGATTGAAAAAAGATTATTGCGTCTTCTAAAAACAATGTTTTGTATGATTTTGCCTCATTGCAACTACACTGGTAACTGGTGAAGCAAAATAAATCCTGCATTCATCCTACTTATTATACTAGTTGACAGTGTAGGTCAGTTGAAGTATTTAGACACTGTAGTTCTAAATCTGTTAAAATCTCAAACATTAATGCATGCACTTAAAAAATAATGGTACTTTCTACAGTCTCTTCCTTTGTTGGATACTACAGATCTACATTAATCAGGTGCTTCTTCTTCGTCCCCTCAGGGAAAAGTATCCCTTGAAATGTTCCTCTTTGCTGCTACAAGGCACTGATTTGTCTTAAACATCATATAATTTGTCCTATAAGAGGGGAAGGTTTGATTGACCTTAGACATACTTATAAGGCACTGATCCAAGTGTGGTTGATGTCGGTAGCAGATAGACAACATGCAAAACCTCTCATGGCATCTGAGATGAAAGTTTGCTACAAGGAGACAGGTATTTTGTAGCTGAGAGACCCTGGGGATGGCATAGTGTTCATACACAGAGCTCATCACAAGAGGAGCCACCCTGAGTGCCCTTAAGCGCTTTGTTATCCCGGGGTAGAGTGCAGTTAATTAGCAACAGTCTCTATAGCAACTGTGTTGCGGTACAAAACAATTTCTAATTTCTGCTTCTTAGCTTATTGTGGTGTTTACCTAAAGTGTTTCAGTGTACTGTTACCAGTGTTGGCAGGCACTGCACCTATTCTGGGTCTAATTGTGACTGTAGTTGAAGATGCAACATCTGCATCACCTTCCACTTTCTGTGTGGCAGTTTACTTTGGAGAATATTTTAAAAAGTAAAAGGAAATAGGGGCACTGGCCTCTAGCCAAAGGCCTAAGACTCTGCACTTGCATAATTCACCTGCTGTGCTAGGCTGCATTCATTTATTCCTGAAATAGAGTAGATAAATGAAACAACACGCCTCACTCAAATTGTATGTTTATTCATTGGTTTATGTATTTGCACTTACCCTAGAAGCTAAATGACATTTGTGAATTTTACCTTACCTTTACAAAAAAGGAAATAACTCATGTTTATTCCATCTAGGGACAGAGAAAATGTAAATAATATACAATACATGCATGCTATCCCTCTGCTTGTGGTGCTGTGCATGGTTTAGTATCCTTGGAGCTGAGACTATTGGTTGCCTTTAACACCTGAAATGGAAAATCTTTTGTAGTTGCTAGAAGGGTAACATACAGCCAGGAGTAGTTTTTGACCTATAGTATTACAATATTTACTAAATAACTAAAACTCTATTTTCATAAATAACAGAAGATCCCCACTTTTAAAAATCTTATTTCGAGGCAACAAACATTTTCTGGAATATTCTAGAAAATATAGAATAGATTGTTTTGGGTTAATGCTATGCCAACATATCTACTGCAGTATGTAAATACCTCTCCATTAATTGCTCATATTCATTAAAGTCATAAACAGAATCAGCAGAGATGTGAAAAACTGAAATGATTGTAGGCAGACTGCAGGACACTATGCCCCCATTCTCACGTGTTTTTTGATGTAAAGCTTTTCCTGTTGTTTGCTCTGCCATCTTGTCAGTGATCTAGCCCAGACCCCTCCTGTGGGAACTAAGTGGCACTTGGTTTGCAGAGATGCCAAGGATAAGTTAGATATAATGAGCAGACCTGGCTTGCCCCCGATGGCCCGGCACAGTGCTCCTCTGGGGCTCGTCTCACCAGGCCGAGCATGCTCTGAGACAGAGCGAGCGGACCTGATCCTCCCTGCTGGGCAGATAATGAGGAATTCTGGGATCAGCTCAGGCTCCCAGAGTCACCTGCATTCACTCAGAATGGAGTGTGAGGAACTTCATTGCAGGAGAGGCATCACACACCTCCAGAATAATCCCTCATTTGTTCCCTTGCCATTGTAAGTGTAATACAACCGTTTTTTCACACACATGGTAGTGAAAAAAGTCCAATTATTTTATGTCTTTCTGAAAAGAGTAACTGTCAAAAGTGTAAATAGTATTGATGCAGGTATGATGAAGGGAGATGAAAGTAATTCTGAATAAGAATCTAAATTTTAAGGTTTGAGTTATTTACTGGACATTTGTTCATCATGGGTTGCTATGGAGATGTCTTGCACCCCTTTTCAACCTGACACAGTAATAGGGATCAATTATAGCTTTGGTTGATCTGAATGAACCTCTTCCAGAGCTGCAATAATAATTTTATTGACATTAATACAAAAAATGCATGGTACAGAACCCAGCTTATCTTAAAGTGAGTGACTAACAGACCATGTGAAAATAAGCTGCAGTAATACTTTATTAGGTCCCAATTCTATGTAAAGTGATTCAGGATTATGCATTTTGACAGTAGTATATTAATCTATTATGACAACATGCATGACACTCACAAGTTGAAACGAGTTTAGTTGTAGGAGCCTATTTACTGGCAAGAATTTGATGATACAGTATATCATGATACAGAGCTAGATTACAATATTATGACGTTGTAAGCAAGGCTATATAATTTGTTTGTCAAAAACTCTCATTTTGTTAAACTGAGTTTAAAAAAAAAAGAGTCAGAAATATGTTAAAAACACAACAAAAAACCAAAACAAAACTATGGCATCCAGTCAGTGTAACATCTAACATCCAATATGATAGAATGAACTACTGTATGCTACAAATCTTTGCGGAATAAGTGTTAATTAAATATTGATGCAGTGTTTTTGAGAATCAGTTCAGTATTATAAAAGATAAGTGTTTCCTTTGTATTCATTTAGCAGTGATGCACCACCATAGAAAATAGAATGTATAAACAATTTATGTCATTAGCTCTTTTCTGGTTAGAAATGGTTTATCGTTATTTTACAGTATACCGCTATCATCATCATCATCAGCATCATAATTGTATTAGCCTTTAAAAACTGTATCATATGTTACACAATGTGTATTGATATTTTTTTTTTTCACCAATTGCAGAGATAAACATCTCCCTCAGGTATGAAAATGAGTTAGGAAATGGTCTTTAATTTGGACTGAGGTTTTACTCAGGCAAAACCATTGGTGTACATTCAAGTTTTAAATCTTTTCTGACGTTTAAATCCTATTCAAATATTTTTGCACCTCTCACTTGGTAAATGAGGATGAATGAAATACAGACATGCATCTTAAATCTAAAGTATATAATACAGAGACAATGTAAGCATCCTGATCGAGTCAATTTCAGCATTTCCTTTTGCTTCATTCACTTGCTATGTATCTCCATGTGTATTTCTATGGCTTTGAAATAGTTGAATTAATGAAACTCGGCCCCAAAATGGATTTACATTTAGAGCTCCCCTCCCCTGTTGCTGAGCAGCAGAATTGATTTTGAAGTGCATATTATTTCATGGCAGTCTGTTCAGGGGGCAGACTTGAGATTCCTCTCTCCTGCCCATAGGCTTGTGTTGTTGGGGCTCAATGCCCCACAGGGCTGCTCACTGTGAAGAGTGTAGACCGAGGGCCACAAAGTGTGGGCAGCACTGATGCTGACCAGACTATGATTAGATCCTGAGAGGTTTTAATGGTGCAAATAAGAGCGGGCATTGTGGCTGGAAATATTACTTTCAAAATAATGACATTTAGTTGACAGTTTGACTTTTTTTGTTGATTTTAAGCCACTATTATGGGTTAATTAATTATATAAACAAACCTCATGAAAAAAACAAGCTATTTAACAATGCGTCGTTGGTGGTGCTAATTCCCCCCTAAAATGCCTTTAAATAACAGAATAAAAAAAACACTGCCTCACCGAAATGACATAAGAGTGCAAACATTGGAAACTTATATGAAAGTCCTGATGGAAATATGAAATTTCTGTGTGTTTTTATCCAGACTGTCACAAGTAGGAAATATCATTAGTTCTGATTCATGATTCTACATATGAGGCCATAGAACCTGTGATATGTTAGAGGTGACAATACAGGCACATCTGCATATTGTGATATTATAATAAAGTTGATATATTGCACTCCGAAATCAAATCATTGGAAAACTGTTGTGGATTTTATTCATACAGTGTTGCATTCTTTATACTGAGTAAAAGTCATAACAGTAAGATTTACATTTATTGAGTGACTTGACTGGAGATTCAGGGGCTATCATTTGTAGATATCAGACTGTTTGTATGGACTGAGTTCAGATCATAGACTCAATAATTTTGGAATTTTTATTTGTTGTCCCATTGTTGTTGTCAATTGATTTATTTATTTTTTTCAGTAAGTGGAATAGTGCACAAGACAGTTAATATTGGGAAATAAGCCACTTCAGGGTGATCAAGACCAGATCACCCTATCACCCTGTGGGGGTTTGTTTCACAATAGTGACTGGCTTGCTGTACATCATCCCTTACTTATCACACCCCCAGTGACGTCCAACAAAAACACAACACAAATCCATCTACTGTTTGCTATAAATCTTGTCATGTAAACCATGAATCAAAAAATTGGTAACAGTGGTTTTGAGAGACAGAACAGGATCACAAAACAAGTGCAAAACAAAACGAGTATATCCATTTTTTTTTTCAAACCCCTAGAAGTCCTGGTCAGTTTGTGTTTTTACACTGTCAGAGCTGTTCTGTAAAGAGGCCAAACGATCTGGTCAGTGAGTCTGTTTTTGTGTTTTCAGACAATGTCTGTGTCAAAGTGTTTGCTCTGAACATTTGGAGAGCAGGCCCTGGTTCTTTGCCTGCCTGAATCAGGAGTACATGGGGTGTGTCCCTGCTCTGAGGTCTGTGTGAGGCCCTCTGAGCCGGGCTTCTGGTTTCAGGTTGCATGTTCCCAATAGGCTGCTTTTGTTTGACTAAAACACAGTGAGACTCTAGGCTTCTTAAAGAGGCAGTGTCGCTTTTGTGCTCTCATCAAGAAATCATCAGTTTTATGCTGATTACGTCATATTGCATTGATGAAACACTTTTATTGTGATGAGATCATTTCATACTGATGGGACCATTTTATGTAATCAACATATGAATGGGATTTCAATGCCAGTATTATTCTGCCATCCAGAGCACAGGGACTACTCTCTGGTGCTAACAAGGACTGTCATCTCTTTCTTTGCTGTTTGTGGAATAGAGAAAGGGTCTCTCACCACTGAACAGCATCTCTAAAAACAGAGGAACACAAAGGATATAGCCATGAAATCATCATGCTCAATACAGTGTTATTCTCTGACCCTAATATCCTACATGGTTATTCCTAGGAATTCTGAGTTTCATGTTTATTGTGTTGTAACTGTCAGAGGTATTTTCATTGTTGACTGTTTGGGACCTTTTCTCTCTGAAAAGTAAGATTCAATTACGACTTTCAGTCAAGGCTCCCTCAGCTTGTCTTCAAGATTTCAATAGAAAGTGAGACAGAGCAGCCCATCATGAACCACAAAGTTTGACTTTTCATTTATACATATTGTCCGCAGTCAACATGTCTTCCTTTGTACTCAGATGCTGAATTGATCCTGAGAGATTGAAAATATTGATTTGACTCAGTGTCTTACTTTGTTGTGGAAAAGGGAGGCAGTGCACCTTCCTGACTGTTAGCGCTATGTTCACACATCGGACTTGCCACACAGCCAGTTCCTCAGGAGACTCATAATTACAGCCGTCCTTTCAGATTAGTCCAGAAGCCTGTCCAACTGTGGCTTCACTCCCTGGCCATTTATTTCATCCCTTTCCCTCTCCTGAGAGACACACCTCCACACAATGACCAGCCCAGCCTCTACAATAATGTATGTGATGATAAACACAGTGGCTCCTAATTGATAGAGTGATTCAGACAAGAGCTGGCTGTGCAAATTGGTCCCCTGTGAGTATATTGCGCGGAGTTGGGACTAGCAGGTTTCAGCTCTGGCCTCGTTTGAGAAGCGTAGAGCAGAGCGAGAGGAAATAGAATGAGCTGGACCTGCTGAGTGATAAAGAGGCTGTCTTTTCCTCCTCAGTCCTGTCTGAATACAGGCACAGTTCAGCAGAGGTTGGCTGCTGTAATCCTCTCAGTGTCTCCAGGAAGGCTCAGGTTAGTGACCTGCTGCTTTGTGATGTCTTGTAAGATTTTGAGAGAACACCTCACCTTTAATCCCCCACTGTTAAACTAACACATTAGCTCAACCGCTCCTGACCCAGTCCCTGCAATAAAGCCTTTTATCCAGCTCAATAAGGTCATCTGAAGTTAAGTATTGATTTCTTTTGGTGTCCAGTGAAAAAATGGATTTTTAAAGAGCTGTTAATTACGGTTTCACACAGTATTATAAAAAGAACTTAATTTTGCTGTGGCTGGAACATTTCTGCAGCTCACAGTCCAATGAAATAACTTACTGAATGAATTTGCAGATATTATATCTGATCAGATTTGTGATATGCTTTGCTGCCTAGTATTTGGGCCCAGATCTGAAATAACACAATGGAAAATTGCTCTGATTCAGCAGAATGATGTGCTTCTGTTTTTCTTCAGTTATATTCTATGAGGCCAAACCACAGTAACTCCATATGTGAATAAATAACACATAATAGACAATAGAAACAGAGGTTCTCTTTCAATTTGTACTCCGTCAAGAGGTACTAGAAATAGAAATGGATAGTAATACCATCACAAAATATGGAAGACTTCCTGTCAGCAAAAGTAGTTCCACACAAATCAGAAAAACAATGTTACCCTGATTTATCTTCTGTTTGAAAGTTTAGAATAAATAAGTTGCTCTTAATTGTAGGCTTTCTTATTTTTGCGTCTCTGCTTTTTTTTTTGTTATTGAGGACCGAATGGAGCCATTTCGTCTTGATATGGAAGGAGCACTCATATGTATGTGAGGCCAGAAGTGTTAGAGCCAGTGAGAATGTTTTGAGACACCGTGTAAATTGCTGTGTATGTTCCAAGATTACAGTAAAAATAACGTTTTACTCCAAAAAATGTTGTAATGTTGCAACAACAGAAAATCCATTAACATTACCTTGTGCACTGCAATAACAAACATTAAATACACGTTATATTTGCATGTGCATGAGGAGGAAAAGGGTAAATCATAACATTTGTGACTGTGTGAAACACATAAATACAGTGTAATGAGAAGATGTGCTTTTCTGTTTTAGCCTCCAGTCATTGGCATGGTTTGTGTTTGTGTGTAGGAGGAGAGATTTCTATTGTATCTTAGAGAATTGCTGGTCATTGTGGCGTCATGTATGCTTGTCTGGCCTTGAAGTCTTTTTTTATAGACCCAAGCATTCAATGTGGCAGGGACAAAAATATAGGAAGTTAAAGTACTTTTAATAAGTACTTGGTGGACCAGAGTCAGATGTTGTGATCAACAGACATTATTGTCTGACTTCCACAACAGGTCGGTTGGTCTGTCTGTCTCTCCGTCCGTCCAACGACATAATTGCATAATCGGAAGAATGCATTGAGATATCTGCACCAAATGTATACTGTGGATGCATCTTGACATGGTGCAGAAACCAGGTCACCAAGACCTAATTTTTCAAGGTCCAATGGTCCTGTGCAGTTATAATATGTGAGTACTTTCAAATATAAATATGTATGCACTTAGTTTTCTGCAAAGACAATCTAAATCTAATCTAAATTATAGGGCAGTAACTTTCAACAGAATCTTACAGTGTATTTGGCTGAGGGGTATTAAAAGTGCGCAGCATGTTATGTTTATGGTGAAGCAGTCTGACCTCTCACTAGTTCTGATTTGCTCAATGGTAGAGGAGCTCATATTCTTTACCTAAACAAACTATCAGTAACTGTAATATAAACACATGAAATATATAGTCCGATATTACAGAAAACCTCCCGTGGAGCAGAAGGGCAAAAGCTCGCTTGATCTTGATTTTCAGTGTGAATACAGACCGTTGCTCTAAAGCTCTAAACTTTGATGATGAGTTGATATTAAACTAATATCTGTTATATTTATTAAGACAAATCTTTTTTTATTTTAACATAATAGTGCACTATTTAAGTTAGACTAGATTGGATCAAACTAAATCTAAACCAACACATTAATGTTTGATTGGTAAGACTATGTTGACTTTTGTCAACACAGTCTTATCTAAATATGAGTGCTACACCTAACTGAATTGTAAAAGTTCAACATTTGGAAATTGCTTGTTGTTATCCAATCAATAGTTGGTTACCTAAGCATGTTACGGTCACATTTATTTCTATTTATTATTTCTAAGTAGAAATAAATCATGTTGAATGTGGTGAACAGAGATGTTGGAGCTGCACCTTCCCCTGGAAACACCTGCAGATGCAGACATTTTATATTTAGCTGTAATTGTGTAAGCTTCCCCAGCTGACATACAGTATTGTGTTCTTACTGTGGCAGTTGTGCGTGATTTGTTCCTGTGAAATTATTCATCAAACAGAGCCATGTTGTTAGTGTAGTCTTTGGCCTCTAAGCCAGGGCTAACATAATGCTAACCTGATATCACAGATTGTTCTCTTCCGAAAGGGCAATGTCAATTTTTCTTTCAAGCCACACGTCACAGGTTTTCCTCCACTTGGCAAGTGGTGGTTTCCCATTGATACTGGAAGTAAAAGGCTTCCTGCCCCTGCCTGCTATTCCCAAAACCTGGGACGAATGCCTTCATATTGTTGGTTTAGGCTATTGTGATGCTAATGCCTGCCTGAGACCCTTGAGTCATCTATCACGGATGACAGGAAAGCTGGAGCCATTGTGTTGGCCTACTACACTCAGATACACACACACACACACACACACACACACACACACACACACACACACACACACACACACACACACACACACACAGAAATAAACATATACTGCACCCTGAACTTTAAATCAGAAGAAACTAAATTGGAAGAAAAATGTTAGAAAGCCTTTTCTTTGAGTTGGTAAACTAAAGAATCTGCCTTAATGATTGGCTTAATAACCAGAAGGATGATTGATGATTATTTTAATTAGATTTTGTTTTAATGTGATTTATTTATTTAATTTAGCATTTCTAGTTGTTGTTTTATTTTTTATCAATGACTACCATTAAAAAAAAAAAGAAAAGAAAAATATATTTCCTGTGAATTACTTTAATGGTTAATCTCTATTCAAATAAGTGATTCTGGCATTACATAAGACATGAGTGCCATACTTAAGAAACCTAAAAATATTTGTTACAATTGCTATGCCAACCATAATGCCAAATTTAAAATAATATCTATAATATATGCACGTAGTAAATAAAATGTTCAAGGATAACATCATGACAAAATATCAAAAATGGATCACTGATGTTGAAGGTTGAGTTATTTGAATAAGTTGCATGGTTAAAAGGTTCATTATAATATCCTGCAGCATTAGCACTATTTATTGTATAAAGATGGGTTTCTTTGAGTTTGCCATTAGTTATCTATTGCTGAAATCAGTAGAGGAAAACATTCTATGAGTTCATAAACATGCTGTTTGATAACTTCCCTTGTACTCACAGATCTTGTGCATACAGATCTTTTTACACAATTCCAGTTTGATCACTGTTACAACATGTGACTTGAAGGGTTAATGATAGATGTGTTCTTTAGTCAGGCACCGTCACATGGCTGTTCTGTGAGGCTGCCTTGTCAGGCCCTGAAGAGAAAACAGAGTGGTCGAAGCCACACACATGTAGGCAATCTGCCGAGTGATTCTGGGCCAGGCCGAGCGTCGTCTCATGGCAGAGTGCTGGGCCAGATGTGGCTGTGGTTGTGCCTACATTAGACAAAAAAAAAGTGCTGTTACAGGAAATGGATGCTTTTAAAAAAGAGGAAAGGAAAAAAAACTGGAGCAGAGCAGTAAACTATTGTTGTTGGTGCTGGATAGGATTTAACCAAGCTGGGTAATTTTTTTTAATATGCCATTACGTAAATTAGTTTCCGTGTTTATGTTACACAGGTACATGAAAGCTTTGTTACTGGTTTGGGAGACAAACCTTTGTGTTGATATGACAGTGAAGATGCAACACTTACATCTACTATAGTGAAAATTTAGCCAGAAAAATGAAGCCATGAAAATAGTTAATGGGCGTCACCAGAGTGACATTCCCAAAGGTCTTTTTGTGTTCAACGGCTTTGATCACATAAAAGCACAGATCACTTTTTTCTCATATACCAATGTACCTGATTATTTTAAGTTAACAACCGTTATTATCAATTAAAAACTAGCTTTCTCATTCTCGCTTTTGCACATTTTACATGCTGTTGATGTTTTCCCACACCATCTGATGTTAACTATTTCCAGCACACTCACAATAGACCTTGATAAGAGAACAGTTCCCCACTATCTAAAATCTTCAACTATAAAGGTCAGGTTTGGGTTTCAGTCTCTCAGAATTGAAGAACAAAGGCTTTTATCTACACTCACCGTTTTATACTGATGTTCTGCGATCAGGCAGGGTGTAATTGTTGGCAAATACTCAGGCTGTACCACCCTCAGTTGACCAGATGCAGTACAAGCCAAGAAAATGTCACGTCTGTAATAAACTGCTCGGGTCTTACTTTGGGTTTTGGAAAATTTTGGCACATTCCTATTGTAAATAATACTTTCTCTACTATTGTAAGAGAGTTACTTTAGAAAAAAATACATCAAGTCACTCTTTAGTATCTTTAAAAGCTCTAAGTTGAAGTGAAAAATGTTTGAACATTGTGGTTTCAGAGTCTGAGAGTATACAAAGGTTTTAGAAAGAAGTACACTGAGGTAGACGATAATTGCTCTCCTTTTAAAAGTATTTTTGGCTTGACTGAGGAAGAAAAGAAAGAAGATTAAAAAGCACTAGATTAACTTTCACAGCGTAACACCCATGGATTTTAACAGAATTGTTTTCACCTGCATTGAAAGACCATTTATTTAACTGTTTGTATTTATACTGTATCTTCTTGGACGGATTCAGATTTTATACATTAGAAATAATTTCACTTACAATATCAATTTTGTGACTCACATTGCAAAAAAGGAACATTTTTATTGCATATTAAAGTGGAAAAGATCGGATAAGGTGCACAAAAAAAATTTGATTCCGTGTGCAGGTGAGAAGGAGAAGTCTTAATATGAGTGATGTCAGAAGGAAGAAGTGGACACAGTAGTTAAATCCTTGAAAAAATAATTCTGATGCAAATATATTTATTTAAATGATGTCTTAAATTCATAAAATGTTAAAATGGTCACCAGCAACCAGTGTGGTTGGAGGTTATAGGAGGTTATTTCAGGGTGCGGCTTCTCAGAGGTTGGCCTACAGTGGACTACGACAATACCCACCATTGTTATTCACCACAGAGGGAGCCTGCTTCTCCCAGGATCCTTGGAGAAAGGACGCTGAGGGCCAAATTGGATTTCTGACTGAATGAGGAATCAGCTACTTGGGGATGGTGCAGAAAAAGTTGAGCCACTGGTTCTTTGTGGAGCTGCTGCTGGAGTGCCATTCATATGTCCACAGCCTCCAGTGTCATTGAGATTCAGGAGCTGAGTCTGACCAGGTGGAGGGATTCTCCAGCTGCTGAACAGCACAAATCTGTTTAGGGGTCACACTATAAAAATGTAATCCTTTTCCTGCTGCTTTGAGTGACAAGAACACCACATAAAGAGTTAATTTCTCAGCCTTCTCAAGTTCTTGCTGCAATTACAGGATTTCACTTCATCAGAATTCATCTGCTTGTGGTTTTATTTGGAAAAGCTGAAAAGGTCTGGAATTTGTGCTGTGAGGACATTGTAGTTAAATGGTAAAGTTTCAGATGCATGTTGTGGTGAGTGATCAACAACCACAAGGTTGTGCAATAACTCTTTCATATCAGATTATTGTACAATCCCTTTTCATCCATGTCAAGGAATACACAGTGTTGGTTTTTGTGGTGTATTTTGAGTGCAGGTGTGGGATAAATTCTGCTTCTTAGAATACACTTATTATGGCTAAAGGACTTTTCAGCGTCAGCATAATAAAGCTTTAACCAAACACAAATGGAAAAATTGCAGTCCAGTCAGTTCATGTAGAAATGTATCTGTACTATACATTATTACATATCATATTAGCAGAATAATATGAAAATAAAGCCTCTTATTTATGGTGTTCTCATCTTATTCTCTCAGTAACTGCACAGTTCTGCTTGAGACAAAACTTGACAAAACTCTGGAGCACACCCAGACATTTCTGCCTGTCACTTCGAACAAATGTGTCAGTGACCCATGCAGAAATGAGGAATTGCATATTTTGCCTTTATGTTTGACTTTGACTTTGATGTTTTTAGTTTTTCCAAACTCTGTGACAGAATCAGAAAATAATGTTTTATTTTTCTGTTTCATAGCTTTTTTTTTTTTTTTGCTCTGTTCTTTCAGTATGTTGCTCAGTTAAATGCTGCTCTCAGTCTGTTCACTGAGTGACAAGGAGAAGCCTAGTTTGAACAGATCTTTTTATAAAAGTGACAAATATCACATTCTTTATCATTAAAGTATACTGAAAAAAATCACCTCAGGTACACAGTCATTAGAATGTCATCAGCATGCATATAGAACCTGTGGAAAATAATAGTTCTTGCATGTAACTGTAGGTCCCTGAGTATGTGCATAGATGTTTGAGGTTGAAGGAGCCTGCACAAACATGGGCTATTATTGGAGCCCACTCCCACTGATACTTAGATTTGTAAAATGTCCTATGGGGTCCATTAAATTGGTCAGCCACTGCTGGAATATGTTGCAGTTGGTGAATGACAATAATATTCAGAACTAGATTTGGAAAGCAAACTTAAATTAGATAAAGTCAAAATCTGCTCTGTTTTGAAGACAAATTAAAGCACCTGAAAAAACTCTGCCTAGTATTATTTATAAAAGGTTACCTCTGTAGTATTGTGAAACAGGGCTGTAAAATGTCAGGTAAGAAAAAGAGGACTGTGTCTGAAACATTTTTTAGTCCTGAATGTGGAGAGTCACATTTTTTTTTCAGCAATTGTTGTTTTGCTGTGCAAACACAGGCAAGAAAAAAAGAATGCTGGCCAGCCAGGACCCACTGAGCTTTTTTTCCGCCTGGTGAAAAGAATGAATTATTCAACAGTGAGCAAGCTTTCAGCTGGCTATTTGTGTGCTTTGATCTGGGAATCAGGAGTTTGCATGAATGCCTGTATTGTCATGTTATGTTTCCACAGTGTGTGATTCATTGATTATTGAAAATAGTGAAAGCCCCTGCTTCATCTGGTATAGTTTACACTGCTGGCACACTGGACAAGCAGACAGTAATAGTAAATCTCCAGATGTTGTTTATCTGTCCCAATAGGTCACATGACTGGGTTCACTCAGTCTGGCTTTGCCTAAACGTTCAGTGTGAAAAGAGCCTCGAGGTCAACCTTCAGCAAACACCTCCCCTCCCCATTCAGTGGAACAACATGAGTGGGTGTGGCGTACAGCCAGGTGTCGCAGGTGTCAAAGACCTAATGTTAATGTGTGTTGAGGGTCCTCGTTTCTATTTATACCCCTGTTCATGTATTTAAAACTAATAACAGATCTGCAAAAGCTTCTATGTAAAAGTTCAAAATTAAAGAATAAGTTGATAATTGAATTGAACTGATTTTTATACAAAGCAGTGTTGTCTATTGTTAAATGCACTGTCCTGTACTGGAGGTCATAGTTGCATAATCACCTTTTATAGCAGTTATTTGAACTGCAATATAATGAATTTCTTTGACCACATGACACTATGTAATGAAAGAAACATAAATACAATACTTTGATTTCTGTTTGAACGTCATCGTCTTCAATTTGAGACTAACCAGTAATGTCATCTGGTTGCACACCCTTTAGCTTAATTTATTGTCATATGTTTACCAGTGTTTGTTTGAAAAATGCAAACATGTCCTATTGCTAAGGGACAATAAATGGTCTGTCATCAGTAGTTGTCGTGCAAACAAGGTTAAGTGATTTTCATAACTACTGTGATATAAGTTTATATCATATAAAAATACCACTTCTGTAATATATTT
>JAQQZY010000019.1:38593350-38606719 GCA_030068375.1 Ostorhinchus rueppellii | reverse complement strand
CAGGGTGTACCCCGCCTTCGCCCTTCAGTAGCTGGGATAGGCTCCAAGCGACCCCCGTGACCCTAGTGAGGATAAAGTGGGTATAGAAAATGAATGAATGAATGAATGCTTCATTTTTATCAGAATTGTTTATGTTGACTGATATGAAAGGTTTATCCAGAAAATTGTGTACATAGGCCTATCACTTAGTCCTGACAGTGAGTCCATATAAACTGTGCTCAGGTTTATAACTGAAATGAAAAACACAGTAAATTGCACTTTTTCATGTCATTATCATGTCCAACCAAATGTGCTCTATTGGTCTGTATTAGAACTTGCTTGGTGTGTATCCTTTTAGTGGTGTCTGAAGAAAAGTGTCATAATTTCACTATAAATTAGGGCCAGCCCCTGATTTTCATTTGTGGCCATATCACCATGCCTTTCTACTAATGTTGTCACTTAAGTTGCATTAATAAATGCTCCTTAAGATGCTGAAAGTGTATGCAAGAAATATTTCCCAGCATGGTGCAGGAGTCTGTGTCTATGCTTTTATATCCAGATCAGTCATGTCTTTTATTCGTCACACTTGAGCAGAACGTAAGAGCCCTGCTGCCTCACAAGATGAGCTGAAAGCTTAGTTTTTGTACCATGCCTACAACAGGCAGACAGCACACCACTGTCTTTGTGTCTATCCACTGTGTCGCTTATATTCTTGTTTTTAATACCTTTCATGTATGTACATTCTCTGATCCCTGATGTGCGCCTGCTGACAGTAAAGACCTTTTTTTCCCTGATTACCCAAGATACGCCTTATTAGCACATGTGCAGCTCATTGTGGTTCCATTGTGTCATAATAAAAGTAAGACCTTTAATTGATAGTGAAGTGAATGTAGAAAAATGTGTCATTATGTTGTTGGTTTGGTGCATTTTACAGAGAAGTAGAACGGATCCATGGCATTGGTTTGTCTACAGCTGGACACATAATTAGAGTGCCTCCTTAACTATAATTTGTGTAATAGTTTTGCTTGGCGGCATGTTATTACCATATGAAAGGGCTAAGCAGGGGTCATGTGCATTGCTACAGCAATTAGGTAGAGCTGAGCTGAGGGCAGAAGAATGTTTGGAGCCGTTGTTAATTGGAAATCTCTACAAAGCTATGCTTTAATTATAATTTAGTCAGAGCTGCACTGTTTTAAACCCAATATATTCAGTTGCCATTATT
The DNA here is from genome assembly GCA_030068375.1 of Ostorhinchus rueppellii. Lineage (NCBI taxonomy): Eukaryota > Metazoa > Chordata > Actinopteri > Kurtiformes > Apogonidae > Ostorhinchus > Ostorhinchus rueppellii. Next base: position 38,605,518 of record JAQQZY010000019.1, on the reverse strand, counting down.
TTCTGTAACACTATGAACAGCTAGGTCTGTTTCCTTTCAAAGTGCCAGGCTTTGAAGAAAATGAGATTGAATTAGATTAATTTGAAAGGCTCTGCTGCTGTAAGTTTTGTTTTGTTTTTTTTTTTTTTTCATGCTAATGTCACATAGTGTTTCCACAACGAGCCTCTTTCTGCTTTGTTGAGGGGCTGCTTTATACATACTATATGTTGTTATGAACACTCTAGAAATACTGCATTAAATCATTACATGTCATGCAATAACTGTTCAAAAAGTAAATTCTCAGTTTTCTTGCAGCAATTCAATAAATGGGACCTCTGGTTTCCAAATCTTTGTAAAACTTAAGCCACTAACTTTGCATCTAACATTTTATGCCCCACTGAGAAACGGAAACAGTTCCAACAAATGACTGGAAATAAAAACAGTGGAGCAAATGATTGTGTTTTATCAGGTGATTACAATGACAGTGACAATGTCTTAAATTCTTCTTTACATAGGTCGAAATGAGCTGATAGCCAGATACATTAAACTTCGGACTGGGAAGACGAGGACTCGGAAGCAGGTATGACAAGGCTGGCTGTTTTACTTTTTTTTTTTTTTTTTTGGCCGGACAAAAACTAAGCTATACAAAGATTGACAATATTTTGCCATCTGAGGCTATCAGGGCTGTACTGCAGATGTCCCTGGATTACTAAATTCACAAAATTCTCCCTCTTAATTTACATAAGACCTGTAGACAAAATACTGCAGGTTTCTAAAGATGAAAACTAATTATAGTTTCCCAAAGCAGTTCTTTCCATTTCAGTTTTCCTTTTAAAAAGGTTTGACACACATTATTTCAAGGTTTCATTGTAGCTTAAACAGAGGTTTCATTGTAGCTTAAACAGCAAGTGTTCTTCCTCATGACTAAATGATGGAGGTTATGCACTTGGTTGGAGTAGAAGCCTTTATTAATGGGAAGGCTGAAGCTGTAATAGATTGGTACCATCTCTCATTAAAGACACAGCAGGTGCACACTGCAGTCAGTGTAGTGTAGTCTTTGCTCTTCTGGATTATGCAATATTACACAGGAAAACACACACTTCCTAATTGTAGTCTTCACATATGAGAATTTATGAAACTAAAATGCTTCCTTGAGTAAGATTTGAGTGATTTATTCCTGAAGCTACTGTTGTGAGTGACACTCAATCTTGTGTGTGTAAAAGGATCAGTCTGGACCAGAGGCTGCAGTTTCTCTTTCTGTGACTCTTTTCAACACAGAGTCACAACGAGACAAAGAAAGACTTATCTGAAACTATACCAAGAAATATGCACATCTCTATAATTGTTTGGGTCTTTTAAATGTTTGATGTCTGTGTAATTTCACTGTTATGTATGTTATTGCCGCAGCTTTTTTATTATGTTCATTAACAGATAAATGTTTTATCCATAGCACGTTAACATACTTTTTTTTTTATTGTGAGAAGATATTGTCAGAAGTTTTGTAATTTTGACAAACCTTTTGATAAAAAACCTATGATTTTTTTCACATTGCATGATGTAATTGAATTCTTGATTCAAACTGACATGTTCTGTCTTATTTCTATGGAATAGACCGTTGCTATGCTAAAATCAGTTCCACCTACAGACTATTTCATTTTAACACAATTTTTTGAAGATTCTTAAATTATTGTTGTTTTTTTTGTGACATTATTAATTTCTTTGACAAGTGGATGTGTAAAGAGCAGGATAATGTACAGTGAATCTGTCGTTACCGGTTGATGCAAGATCTTGTACCTAACTGACTACTTATTGAAACATTAGAGCTGCATAGCTCTTTTTGAATATGCTACAGTACGGTAACTTACAGGAACTTAAAATGACTTTACCATCTGTTCAGCGCTGTAGGATATTAACAGGATATTATTATTTTAACAGTAAGTGGATGCTTTACTTGCCTGAAAAAAAGGTCATCTTTTACCTGCAGAGGTAACTACCCGCTCCCTTTTAAATTACTTAATTCCTGGTGAAATATTTACCATGGGGGTGATTCTGCTGAATGGAAATCCCGGAGAACCTGTCATTAATACACATTAGTTCTCTTTCAGTCTCTCTTTTTTTTTTTTTTTTTGCACTGCTCAATGACTCATGTGAGAATATTAAATAATTTTGAACTTGGCCGGTGAAATGCCTCACCCTAGCTCCCACAAGGATATTAGACTACCATATTCACATTCAGTACACAGCAGATCGCATCTGTGTGCTCTTAATGTGTGCTAAGGGGGCCTGCATCCTCCTTAATCAGTTCACTTAAGTGACGACAACACACAGCATAACGCTTCACTGGCTGTTAGCTTGGTGTGTGGTTTGACAGTGCTTCTGTTTTCTCCATGAAGTGTTTTAAAACAAAGAAATGTGTAATCCACTTTGTACTTTTTTTGTGTTTATTTCCCCTTTTCTCTTTTTTAATGGAGGTGTCTAGTCACATACAGGTCTTAGCAAGAAAGAAAGTTCGAGAAATCCAAGCTGCCATTAAGGTACGTCTGGCTTTGCCCAGTTGCAGGGGGCTTTTCATTGCCATGGTTACAGGCTCTTCCTTTGTTTTCCTCCCCTCCCCTACCCCGCAGGTGTCTAGTCACATTCAGGTTCTTGCCAGAAGGAAATCTCGTGAGTTTCATTCCAAGCTAAAGGTATGCGCTTTTCTGCTTTTGGGCTTGTGGTTGCTGTGCGTCTTAACTTCCTGTTTCCCGTAGTGACAGAGTGAATGCTTGGTGCTCTGATGCCCCCCCCCCTATTACAAATCTTTTGCTGACTATAGTCTGTTCAACATATCTATCTAACCCTCCCTTCACCTTCACCATCTCATGCTGTCACTGTCCACCTGAGTTCATCTGCATTTCTATATTTTCAGTGCCTTTGCTTTGACGGCAGCTGCTAATCACTTCAGTAGAACTGTAACAAGCCTGGGCCATATATTCTATCACAGTGTATGTCATCTGTGCGTCTTCTTCACAACATAGCAATTATTTTGTAATTGTTATATTGAGAAGTGGCTTAATGTAACCACAATGTGCATCACCTGATTCAATTTTTTTTTCTTTTATTCTGAACTTGCAAACAAAAATACAATGACGTGAGAGAATATTCTACTTAAATGAGAATTGTAACATCATCAAAATAAGCTTCAGCATTCCAGTTTACATGTAGATGTAGCAACTATTTTTAAGTTTTAATAAAGTAAGCCACAGGTGTCAAACGTGCAGCCCGGGGGCCAAAACCGGCCCACCAAAGGGTTCAGTCTGGGCCTGGGGTGAATTTGAGAAATGCAAAAAATACACTGAAGATACGAACAATCAAGGATTTTCAAATCGTTGTAGGTCAATTCAATCTAAAGTGGATCAGACCAGTAAAATACTATCATAATAATTTCAGTTAATTTTATTCTTTACTTCATTCATTGCAAAATAAAAAACAGTTTATGGAAATACAAACGTTCTCCATACTAGAATGAAAGGGAGCAGAAAGAAAACTAGTCCTATTTTATCTGCCCCATATCCCTAGAAATCAATTTACAAAGAATGACTTAAAAAGCAACAACATGAATGACAACAACAAAAAAAACACAAACATAATACGACAAAGTTAAATAAAATAGCTGCCAGCCACACAGTCGCATACTATTTTACTTCTCTGCTACCATTAAGTTAATACTATTCACGACAACATTAACAATGACATGATAATCTATAAATGATGAAAACCACAAATTTTCCTCTTTGTTTTAGTGTAAAAAAAAGTAAAATTACACAAAAATATGTACATTTACAAACTAGCCTTTTACAAAAAATATGAACCTGAAATGTCTTATGAGATGTATATGGAATTTTAATAACGTTCTGCTTGTTACTAAAGGTTTTTGTAGATCCACTGTGATCTGTAAGCTGTGATGCACATGTATAAGTGATAAACTAAGGTGTAATATTGTTAACATTACACTTATGAGTCTTAAGAATTTTCAGGTTGTTCATATTATGTTCAAGTACAGTTCGTAGATGTAACATTTTCACAGCAAAATTTTTCTTTTTCACTCAAAAACATAGAGAAAATTTTGGAGTTGATATTGTTTGTTAGTTCTTATTCTATTATTTATCTTATTTTCCTGGTCCGGCCCACTTTATACCATATTAGGCTATATGTGGCCCCTGAACTAAAATGAGTTTGACACCCCTGCACGAAGCAAAACTACTACTCAAATTGGTTTACATTTCAAGGAAGCTGGAACCATGAGATCCTTGGTAGTAACAGTATTTCCTAATGATGCACTGAAATTTAGGTGGTTGTGGATGTTTTATTTTTGTCCAAACAAAAATCTTCATTATAAAAAAAGGACTTTTGTTTTAAATTAATGAAACAGACTTAAACACAAGCATTTGCCACAGCCAGGGGTGAAATATCATCTTGTTTTCAGTTAGCGGATACACTTAAGCACTGATATCGATCGATAAATGGATCCATCTCCAAACACAGATCTACCATAACATTGTGTTTACTGCCATATCATCAAACCTAATTATAACAACAAAATCCAATTATTTCTATTGAATAAAACAAAAAAAAATGGCAGCGAACTCCAAACCAAATGGCACCAGATTATGTTTATGTGTTTTTATGTTTTCTCTATACGTGTGTGTAATAATTAAGTGAAACCAAAATTAACATGCACAGGGAAGCATGCTGGCATTGGCTGTTGGGGAGTGGCTTTGAGCTGAAGGTCTGCTTACAACTCTTTCTAAATTGACTCCATAAAAAGGAGAAAAGGGCATGGCAAAAAGGGGTCTGTGTATTAAAAAAAAATAAATAAAGAGGAGATTACACCTCAAACACCTTGGACACTGTAACCCAACTTTTCCCCGCTGTCAAAGGCTCAGTGGTGCGCATTCAGAGCGGAGAATGGCCGTGAAGCTGGCTGTTTCTGAAATGCCCTATCTGCTTTCTTGTTCTCCCTTCAATCTGTTGATAACTCCAGGCTCTCACAATGCCATGGCTGTCAGCCGCTTTCCTTCCTCCCGGTTCAGATGTCGTCATTTCAGACCGTTCTTGTCAGTTATTTCGGCAACAGTGAAATCTGCAAAAAAAATCACTGAGGAAAGCTTTTCAGGACGTCACATTAAAATGGGAGAAAAGCATTGTGAAAGAAGTCATCTTGAATAATATTGACCTGTAATTTAAGGTATTTTGTAAAGTAGTGCTTGCATATCAAAGGACACTCCCATATGCCATTTTCTTCTTTTCTTGGGGGCCGACTTTACATTTTGACTTTCACACTTTGCTCCACTCGCAGTATTCAACAAGAATTAATGACCCCTCATTAATCTGTGTGTGTTTGCATGTGCGCGTGTGTGTGTATGTGTGTGTTTTGAGAGAGACAGAAAGAGGCAGACAGGCAGCTAGCCACATGAATGCCTGGTCTTTGAGGGGCACAGGCGGCTGTCTGAGGAAAAACAGACAGCTTTTGTATGAATCCCTGTCTTTTCTCATTTAAAGCAAATTAGAGTCCAGTGGCAAAGAGAAATACAAATGTGCCCTTCCTTTTAGGGGGGCATCAATGAAAACCTGCTGTTTCTGGTCTTGTCTGTGGCATCTTAGTGACATTACAGTTACTGCTGTACGGTTACTTTATTATTTGTTTTTGGGGTTTTTTTAAGTGGGGATTCAAGAGTGCATGAAACGGAGCATTCATCTTCTTGTGCCTAGTGTTCACTATGTGTTTTTATTCATTAAAAAAAAAATCTAAGCTAAAGAACTTCAAATTTACAATGAACCTTGTTTGTTTGCATTTAGGTTACAAGTATGGTAAGTATTTTATTTATTTATTTAAGGCTGTTTCTGCTTCACTTAGCATTGTCTCTCAGCTGCTTTTTCTGTATTTGTTCTCCTGCTCTAGTAACACAGTAGCTGCTGCCCAGTCTGTTCAGTTTATTGACGTCTGTGTGTGTGTGTGTGTGTGTGTGTGTGTGTGTTATACTATTATCATATTGTGCTAGCTTGAGTTTGCTCCACCAGCATCTGTTGCCAGCATGCTTACCTTTAGCTTCTGCCATTTGTGAGTCTGCATGGGTTTTGTACAGCTGTATGGGTGTGAACTCTGCTGCTATATTTACAATGAAGGGCTCAAACTGAATTCACTTTAATGAAGGTACATGAGCAAAACAACACAATTCAAACTTTGTTTTTTGCAACAGAGGAGGAAAGAAACTAAAAATTTACAGAGCTAAAATCAGCACATCTTTGCTTTTTTTTCCCTCCAAAGAATTACTCAATTTTTAATTGATTATCACAATAGCCACCGATTAATTGAATAGTTAATTAATGTATTTATTCCAGATGCAGCTGTAGAACATACAAGGTAAACTGAAGCCTCTTTTGGACATTCGCCGCCATCCATTAATTACAGAGGAAATGCATGTCTTTTCCTAAGATGATTTGTTTTATAACGTTGGCCAAAGAATGTTTTTTCTCAATTGCAATAGGAAAATGAATTCACGTACACACTTCATGCTGATGATAACTGAGGAAGGAGAGGAGAGTGAGGAAAATACGGTTGATGATCAACAATTGGGACTATTTTAGATTCAGAAGAGACATCATGTTTGTAATTTGCAATTTCAACCATGTTCCCTTTGAAAATGCTTTGGGAAACTGAGTTTATAGAAATATTTTAAATGTAGCCCAGGGAAATTAAACTCATACATTTAATTATTTATTACTTTTAATTTAATGTTCTGATTAAGTGGCATTCATGTTCAGTTTCTTTCATATTTATTTCATTTGTATATTGAGTGGCCATGGTTTATTCAATGTTTTAGGCTCTATTTCGTACCTAGAAAAGCACAAAGACATATAACCTGTAAAACTGATGTTCACACTTGTGATGCTGTCATCACAATATTGAAAAATGTCACCAAATATGTCAGATTTTTCTCAGTTTTATTTGAAATGTCATGTTCTCTTTAAGCACAAAAAAGTGTTTATATAGGTAATGAACACTCCGGCTGAATCATTTTCCCCTCACTACGGTTACAGAAGATTTTAAAAAACACATGCCGGGTAATAATGCAATCCTCTCCACTTATTTGCACCACGCCAACTGCACATTTGAATAAACCTATTTACGTGCGGCATCTGAGCAAATAGAAATCTACCAAATCCCACAATAAATGTGTCATTTTATGCTTGTGCTCTGTCAGAAATAATACAGCTGGATGCAGAGTTGTTCTCTGTGCCACCTGAGGAAACTGTTAGAAGCATCACTATATGAAAGTGACGAGTCTCCTGTCATGCTCTTGATGGTGATTAATTAAGGCTTCACTTATGTAACTGATCAGATGTACAGACAGATTCAACAGAGAGGCGCTACTTAGTGATAATAGAAGTCGTAAGTGATCAGTGGCCTTTCAGTCAGCCGTCACTTTAACAGCTTGAAAAAGAAAGCAATATTCTGATGTCTGAAAAGGGCTTTGTGTGATTGGTGTCCTTCACTTTAACTTCAGAAATTCTTTGCAGTGTTTAGATCCACTGTGTTATTGTCGCACAGGCAGATACAGCCTCAACAGGAGTGGGGCCAAGTTTTTAAAAAGTATTTTAGCGGCAGAATAGTCGACAAGCAAACTTATTTAAGTGCATACTGCTTCTCCCCATTGTATGTTGGAATTCAATTGTCATTTGGCACATTCCTTTAAGAACACTTAAACAGCACTGCTGATGCATTTTCTTTCACCTGCTTGCTGTTTATTGTTGTGAGAGAGGTCAATGTGGCATTTGCAGTGTGTTTGGAGTCTGGTTGTTGCTACCTCTGCATCATGTCCCACCTCCCCCTTCTCTGTGAGTGCTAAGCCTTTTGTGACTGCTGTTAAAGGATCAAGCCGTGAAGGACAAAGCCCTCCAGAGCATGGCCTCCATGTCCTCGGCTCAGATCGTCTCTGCCACGGCTATTCACAACAAGCTCGGCCTGCCAGGCATCCCGCGCCCAGCCTTCCCTGGAGCAGGGGTAAGAGTCTCACCGGCACCCCACTATTGATCCATCCTGTCCAGCTTCACCCAGGGCAGCTGGGGGCCAACAACACCAACACTGGGCCAAATCACATTACACACCACAGCTTTGCACAACTGCCCCTATCAGATAAGCGCACCATCAAAAGGAGTGGGAGTCAAGATAACTACACCCACTGAACATGGAGCTCAGAGCCATTTTGATCTTGTCACTAAATGCTGCGCACAATTGGATATTCTTTGTTGTTTACTTTGTTTGTTGTCTATTTATAAATGTAATTCTCCAGTTATGGCAGGGTATGATATCGACTGGTCAGCCGGGGTCCTCACAAGAGTAAGTACAATGACAAATGATCTTTCCATGCTACATAGGGCTGGGTGTCGTAGAGTGTTTTTTTAATATACGTTGTCCGTTAAAAACAGCAGAAAAACAACAAAAGTTCTGTATTAGAATACAAATCTTTACTTTAATTTCCAGCTTATTATTCAGCTTTCAACTTACCATGTGGTTAAACTTAAGTTGCCTGTTTTCTCTCTTAAAATCCTAGCATATTTCAACTTGTAGTAGTTTTATAACAAACATTTCACCTATTCAGGATTGTTTTGTTATATGAATACAATGATTAACGTGTAACTTTATCCCCCATCCTGAAAAAATTGGCACTGAGGGGGGTGATCTGTGGCTGAATGTACAATTATAGATGCAAGTCAAAGTTTGTTACCCAGCCCTATTTCTACAGAAACGGATACATCAAGTTTTTAAATTGAAATATTGAATGTCCTGTTTATTCTGATGGGTTTTTATTTTTTTTCAGTATAAAGCCTTTCACCCAGCAAGCATATCCTATCCAGCCATCGGTCACAACAGCCATTCCGAGTAAGAATTTACTTTGTTTTTCTTTTTGCAAGGAAAAATGCACCTTCTTTTCGCATTTCCCCTCCACACTGACTGCTTTGTCTCACAAACTCACATGTCAAACACATCACTGTACCTGTCTGCACATGTGTGTTTTTAAACCCCGCTGTGGTTATTGTCTTTAATATTACTGTGGCTGTTGCAAGGTCTTTGCCTGATAACAAATATTTTGATAGATAAAATTGGGACAAAGCAGTGCCAATAAAAGCAGGCTTTGATGTGTTTACTATAACCACTCTTTAGTACCACTAAAGTGGAGTCAAATAAATATTGAGATTTAAAGATCTGGCTCAAGTCTTTCATCATTATTTCAATCTTGAAACTTGGGTAAAAAATAGTTGCTTGTGTGTAAAATTTGTATTCAGTAATGAAATCGTATTCTTAAGAACAGCACAATCAAGGACAGTTCCTTGAAATGCAAAGGGATGATTTATTTTTGAACAGAGATTGGTTCTGTTTTCTTTGAAAAGTTTAAGGTTTTTAAGGTAAAGGAGTCATCTCTTCTCTGTATTTGTTCCATTTGATTGTGTTTCTTCAGGTTATGAGCCCACAGCAGCCCAAGCTCCGACAGCACCAGCATGGCAGGGCCGCTCCATCGGTACATCCAAACTTCGACTGGTGGAGTTCTCTGCTTTCCTCGAGCAACAGAGAGACCCAGATTCTGTAAGAAAATTCTAACAGTATAGCATGAAAAATCACTGTGTTCATTTCTTATCATTCAGTCCTTTCCTGTATGAATACACTGGGACATTTTCCCAGGCAGGGAGTCAGTTGAGAACCAGCCAAAATAAGCTGAGAGGAAGAAGCCTGGCCTGTATGAAAACCTGCAGAAATAATAAATGAGTCGATTATTAATCAGATTTCAAAAAGCTTGCCAAAACTATATTAACACCGTAGGCTTAGTCTCAGTTAGACAGTCCATAGTTTGACAAATCCGCAGTCTCAAGGCCATTTCACATTTCTTGTTTACTTTACATGAGCATTTTTGAAGTGTTTGTGTTTTTGTATCGATACAACATGGCCATAGCCATTAATCTTACATTACGCTTATTGTTTGAAATTGTTGCATTAGCCCAAAGGCTGCGTACTGGAGAGGCTGCTCTGAGTGCAGCACCACAAGACAGGGTTGTAACATGAGAGCGTGAAAACTCTTCAAATCTGAAGTTATTTTTTAATTTGCTAATTTTTCACAACATATCATAGTTATTTGGAGATTGAAGAAACTACAGTTTTATACAGTTTTTAGAGAAAATATGTCTTAGTTCAAACCTATTCTGCTCCATGCTATTAAGTTTCTTAGATTATTGATTTGACTGGGTCTTAATTGAATTTGTAACTGCTGTGTGAAACAAACCTCTGTTGGTCAGAAAATATGATGTGACGTTTCTTTATTGTAATAGTCATAAATTGAGATTATAGAAGTTGGGGGAGGCAGACAGCACTCATGTATGTTATTACAAATAAGAGGATCAGTGTGTTTTTGCTTTAGTGGAGCAGGATGAAATAACCTATTTGAACATCATAAAATTGAAAAGATGTTTACTACAGTGCAGCCAAATAAAAATCAGTGGTGTGTATTTCTCATCAGATCTTTTGATGGAAGTGCTTTTTCAGAATAGGCTTATTTTACATGAGTAAAGCTTTCTGAGTTGACAAGTCTCTGATTATTGATGAATAATACATCATTTTATGTGAGAACTTGATGTTAAATTCAGATTGAATATATTTACATCTGATCTTAAGGGATACAACCTGAAATTTACACTTTTTTTTTTTTGTTTTAAAGAAACATTCTATTTGAAATGTGTTTATGATCCTGATATTATTTATTTGTCTTTTCAGTACAACAAGCACCTATTTGTACACATAGGGCAGACTAATCATTCCTACAGCGACGCCCTGCTGGAGTCAGTGGACATCCGTCAGATTTATGACAAATTTCCAGAGAAAAAAGGAGGATTGAAAGAGCTGTATGGAAAAGGGCCTCAAAATTCCTTCTTCCTTATAAAATTCTGGGTGAGTTCCATACGTTTCCTCACTGATAGACACTATGACAGAAAGTAAAAGCTTAAATATTGCCTACATATCATTGTAACCTTCTGCAGTGGTCCGCAGTTGCATGTGAAGGCAGAGTCCTGTTCAGTGAGCCTGTTCAGGTTCATCGTTACTGATTGGCTCTAATCAGTCTACACAGAGAAGATTGCTTGCTTAATGTTTGCAGAATGCACTCAGCTATATTTGGACTTGCATAGCAGGAGAGCTTTTGATCAAAGCACTCACTAATTCAATGTAATATCTCCAAACAATGGAGTGACCTGGTTGCAGTCCTAATGGCTGTTTAAACATTGCATGTATTTCCTCTCTGGTGCAAAATGCTAACTAGCGGCAGCCAACAAAGTAGGACCGCGTGCACTTGGACCAAGTCCCCTCAAATTCCTTTTGAAGTGACCGACCAATCTAAATTTCAAATGAAAGACAGAATCTGCACAATAATGAACGTATAACTGCTGTGCTTAATGAAGGAGGAGAATGTTGGAGGAGGATGTCTCCTCTTTTTGTAACCATAATGAACAGGATGTTCGGGGCATAGAGAGGCCGCCCTCGAGAGCAGACCCGTTCAATCTTGTAAATCAGTGTTTTAACATAACTTCATTTAATCTTCTTTAGAATCGTGTTTCCATTATGGACACATTAACATACTTATTTAGATGTGCCTGTCCTGTTCTAAATTAATACACAGTTTACCTGGATAATGCATACACTCATATTTATTCTCCATACAGACTATTGTAAGTGCTGACACTTTCCAGTATGAAAAGAAAACAGACAAGGTATTAACTGATTACTGGTGTAAATTTCAGGATTTTTTGGACACTTAGGTATTCCATTCAGTCCTGCTCACAGAGCAATCACAAGCAACAACATTATTTTTTTTCAAGATGCAAGATTTTTGGTCAAACCTACAAAAACTCATATACAGTCACAGAAAAAATTATTAGACCATCAAAAATCATCAGAAACAATGGTTATGCAATTAAGTGCAACAATATGCAACAATCAAGTACTAACTCCTGTGTGTATCATGTGACTATAGTAGATAGAAAAGAAAACATGGAATACCTAAAAGCACTGTTTTTATCAGTTCAATGCCATAGATATTGATGCAAGAACTGAAGTGATTTTGGTTGTTGTCAAGAAAACATGGATAGACATCAGCTCTGAAATTA
>JAQQZY010000019.1:38546184-38557353 GCA_030068375.1 Ostorhinchus rueppellii | reverse complement strand
GAGCAAACAGGCTCCCAAAAGCTTAAGGGTTGTCCCAATTCTAAGTAACAAGATAGCCCTTACACTTAGTTTTGAGGCCGAGATTGAGGGTTAAGGGGGGAATTAGGATTCGGCCTTAATCTTGAACTGATTTTAATGTCCTTGGTAAGAACGCAGACAACTAATCTGACATCCAGCAAACACTTTCATGTTAATTTAAAATAAGTCCCAATAAAATAGGCATAAATTGGAGTTGTGTGTTGTCACATGTAATAAACAGTACACATGTATGCAGTATGTGCTGTGAAATAAGTCGAACAAACCACAGTGTGAAACAGTCCGTCAGAATCAGGGCTTCTGTTTTACAGTGGTATCGATGAACCTTCTCTGTCTCATCCTTAATGATGCAGGTGCATTTCAGTAATTCTGTAGATTTTGAAGTTTTCACTTGAGGAGTTGAACATGTAAATAACCTGAAATGTCTAAAGAAAATTTTTGTAATTTTAACAATATTCCGCCTGTTACCGAAATGTTTGTGTAACATTGTGTGTAACACACATGTATAAATGATAAGTTGAAGCATCATTTTGTTAAAATTGCACTTATTTTTCTAACAAAATGTAAGTTTTTTTCAGGTTATCCACATCTTTTTTTGAGAAAGAATCATTTGTACAGGTTAACATTTTCTTTTATTGCACTAAAAGAAGGAGTAAAAGTTGTCACTTATGAGACATCATGCTGTTATTTTACTGGTCCGGCCCACTTGACATCCAATTGGACTGAATGTGGCCCCTGAACTAAAATGAATTTGACCCCCCTGCTCTAAATGGTAAGAAGAAAAACACAGTACAAAGAGTGTGACGGTAAATCTGAATTTGTATTATTTATTTGTCTCTGTGTTTCACAACAGCACAAATGCAACAAATACTATAATAACACTTGCTGTGGATAAACAGGTTTGTTCAAATACACAACTAAGGCAGCCAAAAGTGTTCCTATTCTAACATTTTTTTGCCCATTTGTGACCTATATCTGATTTTTTTCAATGCAGTCTGAATTGCATAAATCAGATGTTTTCAAATCAGACACAAGGAAAATTTCACATATGTAGTCCTAATTACAATACATATCGGATATTTTCCAGACATTCTGTGATGGAGGGAGTGAGATCCAGCAAGAGCCACATATTTATTTTATAAATACAGTGTACTGCATGCAGTGATGCCCTGTAGCACCCTATAATGTAATATTTCCTGAAAATGTAATAAAATTTGCACTTAACTCGATCAAAAATGTAATAAAATCCAATAATGTAATAACTTCACCAATAATATAATAAAAGATTCCGGACTGATATTGTAATAACATGCCTTATTACGTTATTGGGGATTTAAAGAAAAAAAAAATTTCAGGTGGGTCTTTTTTTTTCTCCAAAACTGATAACATCAGATTTGACAGATAATGTAATATGTATGTACATTTTCAGTCCAAAGTTCTACATTTTGTGTTTTGAGAATCAAAGACTGTTAAATACACTGGATTTGAAACAACAGAATGACTACTGGGTTAAAGTGCAGATATTACAATATCAGTCAGGATATTTGTTACATTATTAGTGAAGTTATTACATTATTGGGTTTTATCACATTTTCGATCGAGTTAAGTGCAAATTTTATTACATTTTCAGGCATTATTACATTTTCAGTGAATCATAGGGTGCTACAAGGCCCAACAAATCAGTTCCAGGGAATAAACACAGCGTTGGGAGATGTCTATAGACTATTGACTTCAGACAGGTATTGAATCCAAAGGGTTTTCATTCACATGTTCAAAACAGTTTGTCCAGTTACTTTTGAGCTTCTGAAAATAGAGTTTCTATGTTTTAAATTCTTGTAATTCATTGACGGTTAATGTAACAGTTTTGTTAAAACCCTTCAACTGAAGCTGAAAAGTCCACCTTTCAGTCATGTCTTGATTGCTTCAGGTCCGGTCACTGGCAAAGACAAAACTGCATACATCAGATGTTTTCAAATATGTGGTCCTAATTCCAATACAGTACATAGCTTATATTTTCCAGTATGACAAATGCTACAGACATTCTGTGTTTGAGGAAGTGAGATCCATATTTAGTTTATAAATACAGTGTACTGCATGCAACATCATGTCTTCCCCTGTGCATGTGGGTCACTTCAGGACCACAGACTGCTCACGCATGAGTCATATGGTATTTAACTTAGAATGTGAACAACCATGAAAGCAAATCAGATTCAGCAAAAAAAATCTCAATTTTGCATTGAGATGTGCAGTGTGACCGCAGTGTAAGTGAACTACTACTACTACTAATGAGCTAATTAAGGGGATAAATAATGTTGATCTGAATGTGTGTGTCTATGTCTGTAAAGAAAAAGGGCTGCAACATCTTCACCTACTACTTTTTGTAAATCTCAAGAGCCACAGCAGCTGCAAAATTACATAGATGATCAAACATCACATGCTCAGACCCTGAAATACAGACTCCACTCAAAACCTCTCATCACCCAAAACTAGAGCTGCACAAGCACAAAAGCAGACTATCTCGAGTTTCCCTTTTCTTCCTGAGGCCATTTATCTGTCTTTGTTGGAATATTAAATTAGAACCAGCTTAATAGGATCATTTTCAGGATTCGACCGTGATTGTATCTCCAAGGACAGCGTCTAATAGATGATGGGCTAGAAGACTGGTCCACAAGTAGAAACACCAAAGTCGGTGCTCAAATAAGGAATTTCAGCCACATCAACACTTGGTGGAAGGAGAGCATTGATGCTCAAGAGCAAACCTCCCTAATTCAATAAAAGGTGGGGCCTCTTGGAGTAGAAAAGGATAGTTGTCATAGAAACCATTCATCTGGACATCTGTGGGAACCCAAACAACAGAGACCTGAGCTCCAAAAGTACTAGAGGATGCACTTAACGCAACAACAAAGAAGGACTGAAGGCTGGATAGGATTCAGTGACATGAAGCAGACGGAGGCACAGTGTAAGACACGCAAAATTAAAAGCATTCTTTAATATCTGTTCAAGGTGGCATGTCAAAACTGAAAAATACACATTTAAAAATGACCATTACTCGCCTGCATTTCATTAATAACCAATCAATCAGACTCAAATGCGAATATTCTTCCATGATAATGACAGCATGACTTTTTCAAGAAATGATTTATCTTCTTCATTTTCAGAGTTGTGAACTGTAACTGACTGGTACAGTACCTTCTGTGTGGCTCCAAAGGACAGACTGGAGGACGGTCTTGATATAGTATCACAGTAGTTCAGACACATTTACAGGAGTTACAATACACTTGGGACCACCAAAACCACCAACAAATCAATGCTATGTATGTACCACATGACTGGTTCAGGAAGTGCTTGGACATTTGAAGCAGTGAAATACACTGGAGCTCCTCGTCCCTTATATTCAGTGTTTTCAGAACATTGATTGATTGAATTGTTTCTTAATAGGAAATGGATAAAAGTGTTTCAACAAGTAGCACAAGAACAATCACAGTAGTCATCTCACATTTATTGTCTTCATTTTCCCTTCTGATCATTGTTATCTCTTAAAGGATAGTAGATTTATTGAGATCAAAAATATAAGACAGAAAATCATTGATAACCTTGTAAAACTCTTTTTGCCTGTTGTATACTTTTTATCCAGTACATGACATTGTAGAGCACCTGGAGCTTCATACACCATGATTTGATGAAAAGCTTCAGTGCTTCAAGAACCTCTCCTCTCCTCTCCTCTCCTCTTCTCTTCTCTTCTCTTCTCTTCTCTTCTCTTCTCTTCTCTTCTCTTCTCTTCTCTCCTCTTCTCTTCTCAGATATGTCCAGTTGTGAAAACAATATTGATGCTTGTATGTTTTGTCACTGAATCATTTTTTGACTCTGTTGTTTCCTGAAGGTTCTCATCCCATATAAACCTTGGTATTGGTTCTATCACCATGGGACACCTACAGAGTGACTCATTACTCCCTCTGATGGACACATATATTCACAGTAACATATGAGCATGTGGAAAAATAAGTTCAGTGTACTTCTGCAAAACAATACACTGCCATCAGTGACCCCTTTTTCCACTTTTACTGTTAATGAATTTTAGGTAGTAAAACTACGGATAACTCCTTTAAAGCCAAGAGGTCAAACTGAAGCCTTTTGTTATTTTACACTACCCAGTTAAATCAACTATGTATAAATAACAAATTATGTATATTATTTATTCTCTAGTGAAACTGTAGTAACTGTTGACCACAAAGATTAAACACTACAACTATTTAACTACAGCAGCTACACTATTATCTGTTTTTGTCTGCGTTAAACCAAAGCATGTCCGCTTACATAGCTAGAAAAGCTAAAACAAGCTGAATACTTTTTTATCTTAATGATTAAAAATGTACTTTTTATGATATTGTTCAGTTCAACAGTGTCCACATCCCATAGTTTGTATATTAATTTTAATCAATTACCCATTTCTGTTATCCAGTGGTGTATCCAGGGTAGATGCTGGTATACGGCATATACCTACTTATATTTCAGTCAGCATTGCATTTACTCACTTCTGAATCCACCTCATGTGCTCCATTCAGTAGTATTAGAGCCAAATCACTCTTTTTTTTCCCCTCCTTGGATGGTGACGCCATGACCTGCCCTACTCTGCCTCTAATTGGTTAATACTCCCTTCCGTCATTGATTAGATTGGTTACCTTTAGGCATGAAGACTGGTGAGCCAATCAGAGGCAGAGTAGGGCGGGTCATGCCAAAGAAATTGTTACTAACTTATGCTGGCCACCTCTGGAACCTGATTGGACACTTCAGGTACCAGTGCCACCACTGTTGATTGACAGGTCACTGCACATCTCATTGAAAGATATGCGGGAAATGTGAAGGAGAAAGGCAGAATAAACATATTTCAAGTGAGTGAGTATTGAGAGAACCTACGTTCATGGAATACATAATCCTGATTGAGGTCTGTTGTATAATACTTGATACCTGGGGTTCATTGGTAACCTGCTAATCCGTGCATCACTACTGAAGGGGCTTTATCACCGGAACACACTGCATCAGGGCCAGTTCATTTTTACTTTTATTTTGCAAACAGAAGCAAGAGACAGTTATTATAGCGTGGATCATTGGTGTGTGCAGTCTTATGTATCTATATCACACTGCTGCTTTACAGAATCAAGCAGGTGAAATTGGATAATTTTCCACGGCACACTAATGTGCCATGACACACTGGTTGGGAAACGCTGATTTAGAGTATACCCACTTCTCCGGGGACCACCACACAATTGTTTTTATCCCTCCATGTCGTTAGCTTGTCATACCTGCAGTACCCTATTTCACCACACAGGTTAGCTTTCATTTACATTACATTATAATGAAGTGGGGCGCTGTTTCACTCTTTTTTTTTTTAATTCAAATTACTGTTCACTTTTGATTGCAGGAGAAATTGCTTCAACAATTAGATGATTTGTGATCACAGAGGCACTGTCTGAAATAGAAACATCAAGCCTGTGTACCACAACATGCCATACAAAACTGCATTTGATTTTGTTGTCCTTGACAAACTCAGTCTTCTCTAGTTTAGGTTTTAAATGAGCCATTATTAACAGTTTTGATCCAGAGCTAATTATTCTGAAATTCAAAAACACATGGTTTTAAGTGTGTGTTACCTGTTATAGCTGGCTGCCTGAAGGTATGCAGACATACAGTACTGTGGGCATTTTATAGTTTTCTTATTCTCTGTATTAAGATCCAATGTGGGAAGTATGTACAACAGTAAAAACAAAAGATTCTGGGAAAAATAGCTTCTGTAAACCAAAGTAGTCATATTTAGCATGACCTCCCTTTACATTTAACGTGTCTTGTTTTTGTTTAGACGATATGAGATTTATTACATCCATTTCCAGATGTTTTATACCAGGTTTCATTCAACAGGCCAGATGTTTCTAACTGTCTGTGCTGTTTCTTCTCAAGGGGTCAGGGGTCACATTTGTCACTTTAACCTTTAGAACCCATTTAGCTCAGTTTTTAATGGTGTGCACACATTCCCCATATTTCCTTGTTGTACATGAAGAGACGAGAATGAGAAATACATATGTATGCACATTTCAACCCTGCAAAAACAACAAAACTACAGCTGGAATAAAACTTTTGCACAGAACAGAAAGAAGAATTCATCCCACATAGATCTTTCAGTCCACCAGCACATTTAGTGTTAAGATTCTGTTTTGTCTAGTTTGGGATCAGATAAATATGATTCAGTCTTTTTAATTCATCAGCCAGAGGGTTTTAACCAGACAGACAATAACAGAGCTTAGTCATCGGCTTGTCCCAGCTGCCAAAAAAAAGCCCAAATCTTGAAACCCAAACATCACAAAATATGCACTAGTGCCCGCCAAAAAAATAAATCTCTGGCTGGTTTGGCTTTTGTCACATGATTCAGCTCCAACACATGAACTGGCTGCTTTAAGATTTGTCAAAATAATATCTGAAGCAACATGGGAGTTTGTACTAAATACTTAGGTGATATGCTGAAATAAACCAGCAGAGAATTGAGAATGGAATTGCATGTATTCTGTTTTATTTTTGGATTAATGACATGATGTATGAGACGAATTTCTTCCAAGAATAACCCCCGCCTCTCTATGTTTTGGCTACTGTGGGCCCACAGAGACATATTTATAATTACCAAATTAAATCTAGCTGAAAAGCAAGTAACAACTACTGCTATGTTGGTTTTATACCTTGTTTAAAGCTGTTATTTAAAATGGACAGATTTGGTCATTTAGACTTTACAATCAGCACTGCATCCTGTAGACCTCACACATTCAGACACATAAAACACAATGTAAACTTTTTCTTTGACAGTGCAATCTTTCCTTACAATGTGCAATTTTTTTTACAATGCACATTTATTATAGGCACAGGTGTCAAACATGCGGCCCGGGGGCTAAAACTGGCCCACCAAGGGTTCCAATCTGGCCCGTGAGATGAATTTGCGAAATCTAGAAGATATTAATAGACAAGGGCTTGAAAACAAACTTGAAACTTGAAAATAATTGTATAATAACCTAGAAATAATGACTCCAAATGTTCTTCCTGGTTTAGTGTGAATAAAATGTGACATGATGCATATAAATAATGGCAACACCTTTTTCTTCTTGATTTATTGCAAAGAACAATACATTCTGATAGCCTTCAATAATAAAGTGTCAATACCCTGAACAAACATGAAAAAACTGAAATGTCTAAAGAAAAATAAGGGCAAATTTAACAATATTCTGCCTGTTTTGTGCCTTGGTAGATCTTTAATGCACATATACTGTATGAATCATTTTATGAATCATGAATCATGTTTTCAGGTTATTCACATCTTTTTTTGTTTGGGTAGTTTGTAAAATGTAAATGTTTTCACAATTGAATGTTATTTTTTGCATTAAAAGTTTGGAGTTGTCATTATTTTTATTATAGGATGTTATTATTTGACTGGTCCGTCCCACTGGAGATCAAACTGGGCAGAATGTGGCCCCTGAAAGAAAATGAATTTGACACCCCTGCTGTATAGCCTCCAAAAAGTGCAAGACCTGCTGTAATACTCCATATTTTACCCTTTTACATATACATTTTCTGTATTTATTTATTATTACTGTTTCTACTGAAGGCTGCTCAATATATTTCTGTATTTTTGTATGTTTTTTAAAAAATACTTTCTTGTTTCTAACTGTAATATTACTCTCCCTATACTGCTGTGACACTGCAAATTTCCATTGTGGGAATAATAAAAGCTTATCTCATCTTATTTTACTGTTACATTGTTTTCAATTCTGAATTACATACTATGAAATGAAAGTAATAATTTTTTTTTAATTTTTAGGGAGGAATAATCATACAAGATAATAACCATAGAAGTGTAATTAGATTTAATAACAAGTAAGACTTATGATTCAAGCATTAAAAAATGTTGCACATTTCTGATTAGATTGAACATATGTGATATACTGATGCTTTACAAAAGTAGCAGATGGCTGTAATGGGATGGAATTAAATAAGGTGTAATGTTACATGTTCAAATCTCTGAGGCTGAATTATATTAAATTAGAAGACACTGAAGCCTGCACTGGCCCAGCTGTTTAGAGATCCTTGCTTTTGTACCACTTCACTTTTCTCACACTCTTATTGTTTTTAGATTCTTTTTCTGATTTCTCTTTTTTTCTTATTCTGATTGATGTCCCAGTGTTTTGGCTGGGGTTGGAACTAAAGCAGCTTTATCAGTTTGAAATCATATAATCTGTCACAAGTGTCTGGTCATGTTTTTATGTTTGGAAACGCTCTAGCAGTTTGAGTAATACATGTTTCAGATCCAACACCAATTAAAGCAGGTGTTGTGTTGAGTAACCATCTAATACCAGAACAGCACAAACTGAGCCAGAGTGAAATGTAAAATGTATTCTCTGGAAGATTGAGCTCAGTTACTCTGATGGAAATAAAATGATTCTGCTTTGGTGAATCCTCTTTTACATCTCCTGATGCACAGAGACATCTAGTGGCATATCCCAGTATTACATAGTTTAAACGGACCATACATCTCATTTAATCACTGCTATTAGACTGTTTGTTCCAGATCTGCACAGTGATTATAAAGATGTTTTATCTTAGTGCTAAAACAATCACATCTGCAGATTCAAGTGTTTTATCTTTAGTATGAAAGACTAAACAGTAAATGGTGAGACTAGGTTGAATTAATAGACAGTATATAAATCCAAAATTCATGGTGGAATAATTTACTGATAACATTTCACCAAACTTAGCAGAAAAATATAACTATACAATACAGAATATACTTAAAAATAATAGTAATAATAATAATAATAATAATAATAATAATAATAATAATAATAATAATAATAAAAAACACTACTACTACTAAATAATAATGCATCTCTGCCTACTTCTTCCTTCCTCCCCCTCACCCCCAGTCTTTCTATCTCTCTCTCTCTCCTTTTCTCCTCCTTTACTCTCTCTCTTTTACCCCAACTGGTCCAAGCAGACGTCCATCTTCCAGGAGTCAGGGTCTGCTCCAGGTTTCTGCTGTTAAAATGTTAAAAGGAAGTTTTTCCTTCCACTGTCACCAGTTACAAGTGTTTGCTCCTGGAAGATTCTGTGTAAGTTCATATGTAAAGTGTCGTGAAATAACTTTTGTTATAATTTAGTGCTATATAAATGAAATTGGATTTGATTTGATTAATATTAATAAACTAGATGTTGGTCAGACCAATTCCTGACTTCATATTACATGTATATTCGCAAGGAGACAATGAGAGACTTCCAATCAATGAAGAGATTATTCCAGCTAAAGGATAATGACTTAAACAAAATAAAAAGCTTTTGGTAATAGATAATGTTGTCCGAACTACCTAAACCAGGGATGTCAGACTCATTTTACTTCATCGGCCACATACACCCTTAACAGTTAATATGTTCAGTGTTATTTTTACACCTCAAAACTTCCTCCCGTGGGCCAGAACGGATCCTTTAGTTGTCCACTTATGGCCTGTGGGCCTTCGATTCTAGATTGTTAATCAAATAAAGCAATAAAGTGAGTACTTTTTCCAGTTTTCAGCGGTAACTGAGTTCAAAATGATCACAAAAGTTTTGATTGATTGATTGATTGATTGATGTATTTATTTCGAATATGAATGTCAAAATAGAAAAATAATAATAAACATTTATAAAAAAATTAACATAAATCATAATACATATTCGAAAAGGAGTGAGAAGAAGTAGAACTTATAAGCTCCCACCCCTTCTCCTTAAATAATTAATAATAATAACCTTCCTCATCTAAATGTATTTATACTCTAATACCTGATACTTACTGTTAAATAATTTTGTTTCAGGCTTTATATTATTTTAACAAATATAATACAATTTATATAAACACACAGTACAATAAGACATACGTATGTGTATACATACTCACATGCACACAGGTATATATGCTTATACATACATAAACACACACACACAAACCACATATTTGTACATATTTATAACACCCAGTGATCCCCAAAACCTGCCTCATCCCTGTACCTCTTGAAAATTATGTCTTTGTACCTCCTTTTACATTGTTTTATGCTTGGACATTGCTTTAACTCTAAGTTGAATCTGTTCCACAGTCTTACCCCGCTGACTGAAACACAATAACCCTTCCTGGTCGTGAATATTCAAGTTAATTTTCCCCCTTAAATTATAACCTCCCTCATAAATGCTGAATAATTTCTGTACATTTGCTGGTAATAGATTATTTTTAGCTTTGTACATTATTTGAGCTGTTTGACAGTCCACCGTGTCTGTAAACGTAAGTACTTTGGACTGGTGGAATAATGGGTTTGTGTGTTCCTGGTAGCCAACGTTATGAATGACCCGTATTGCTCTTTTTTGAATAATAGTTGTTTTGAATAAAGTTGATAATTAATACTAGTAACAGATATAAAACAAAACCACAATGTTTACAAAAATGCAACGATAAAATCACACTTAAACCCTGTTGCCAAAAACAGATCAATCAATCAATCTGTCAATCAAATTGTATTTATATAGTGCCAAATCATTAAAAAAAACATTATCTCATGACACTTTACATATAGAGGTGGTTGAATCCAGACTCTCAAGCCAATTTACAGAAACCCAGTGATAGTATAGTATTATAAAGGTATTCCAGGACCTTCAGAATGGCGTCCACTTAAGCAGTTTGTTCCTCCGTTTGCCTGGTTGGGGTAATATCCTGTGTTTTCATTTCTTTTTTTCTGAGTCATCTGCTGCTTCCTTGGCAGATTGGCAGTGCACCGTCACACTGCATGCATTTCCTCCTGCATCCTGCCATTGTTGGGTCCCCTCGAAATGTCTTCACTAAGGTGACTCTGGAGCAGTGTTTTTCAACCTTGGGGTCAGGACCCTACATGGGGTCGCCTGGAAATCAAATGGGTTGCCTGAAATTTCTAGTAATTGATAAAAAACAATAGATAAAAACTTACTAATAAAAAATATATGGTGAGTTGAGAGAGACAATCCCAACCCCTAACAGACATGACAAACTGAAGCTGAAACTGAAGCACTGTGGTTCTGTTTATCTGTCACATGTTCACTGTGGTCAGT
>JAQQZY010000019.1:38357898-38370591 GCA_030068375.1 Ostorhinchus rueppellii | reverse complement strand
AATAATAATAATAATAATAATAACAATAATAATAATAATAATAATAATAATAATAATAATAATAATAATAATAACAATAATAATAATAATAATAAAAAATTTCATTTGGTGGCACCTTTCAAGTCACCCAAGGTCACCTTACAGACAATAAAAGCATAAAACAACAGCACCAACGATTATAAAAAAACAAAGCATCAACCTATACACCAGTGTTCAATCAAAGAGAGTATGCCAGTTTGAATAGATGGGTTTTGAGTTTGGTTTTGCATGTTGTGATGGAGTCTGACTGTCTTATGTGTGTGGGGAGGGAGTTCTAAAGTCTGGGTGCCGAGCATCATGATAAATACATGTAATTTGTATTGTAGAGTAACGTGGATGCAAAACACTGAAATCCCACACTATGTACTCAGTTTTCAGTTGTGGAAAGAGTTTTCAGACACCCTTAAAATTTTGCACAATCTCCAATGTTATAATGAAATAATGTCAAAAGGTGTGGCTGCATCAGACACAAATGCTATTTATTTATTTATTTATTTATTTTTATTTTTTGTCAATTGTTAAAAAGAAAATACCAAAACTAAATTCTTGACAGTTTCAACCACTCATGTCGTGGATGTGTTTCATTATCTTCCTGAAACATTTGGTCTTGACCTCAACGTAACGGGGCACTTCCAAAAACGAGCATTTGGGTTTGGAGAACGGACCAAGACTTGCTGGAGTTCAGTGACATGATGCTGATTCTTAATGCAGTACATCGCAAATGCATGGGATGTCAGAAACGTTTTTTCCACCAACGCATAAAAATATAATTGTGTAAATAAATGGTAGAGTAGTATCTTTGCACTACTCACTGTGTGAATACATGTCACTTCTTAAGAACCGTCTTAGCAGTGGGAGGCATGTATCCCTGGTAACCAGCCAATTTCGCCTCCATTTGCACCAGTTTAATATGACTGTCCATGGCTGCTGGGCTGTTTGTCTTATTTATTGTCCAGTGGCACCACCATCTTACGCTGACAAGGTCTCCGGAGCTTACATATTGGATTCACACACTGCCAGCATCAAACTATGGTTTTTTACATGCTAAAAAAAAAAAAATGTTTCCTGTTTAGCAGATTAGTATGAGAATTCTGCTATGTTATGTAGTGTAAGTCATGTATTTGCATATTACATTGGTATGTTTCCATTACATTTCACCCTAAAAAGAGAGATGAACTTTTTTTTTCATTTATTCCCACTTTTAAAAAAGATAAATACATAAACGAGTAAATATAAGTGAAATATAACAGTGCAAGGGAGGCTGAGAGCTTAATATGCTTATATAAAGGCCTCCCTTCATCAACTTAATTAACAATTCAAATAAATCAAATAAACAAGAAATTAGTTAGGTCATAAGTAGATGAAACAATGTGATAACACAATAAAGAATTAACATCGCCTAGATGATAATGCATTTCTAAAAGTTACCCTAGTTACCCTACTTACGACATTAGTTACCCTTTGACACCGTACATTCATTTTATCGACCCTTTGTGAAGCACTTTGTGACCTCCTTTATCTGTGAAAGGTGCTATGTAAATAAACTTTACTTCCTTACTTATTCAGTGATCTCATGTCCCAAAAATGGATGTTTGATTTACTACCTCCATGTCCACATATTATTCACAGAAAGACAACATTTAAACCTACATTATAAATGCCAGAATGAAAAATACACACCCTGTAGCTCAGAATCAGAATCAGATCCGCTTTTATTGTCATTGTATTGTAAAAACCGTCTCAATGAGATTTGTGTGCATCTCCAACACTTCCTTGTATAAAATGTTCCTAAAATATCCTGCCTGTACTTAACGATTACAGAATAATGTACTTAAATAAATTAAATGTATGTACAATTAGCAGCAACTTTTAATTAAAAAATATAACATGTAAAAATATAGAGCTCATCTGTGTAGTAGAGGAACATCCTTGAAAGAATCTTCCATTAGGTTACATTTGACCAACAAAGCCAAGAGGAGGTGCAGAAGACGTTTTTTTCCTGTCGGACGTACGTGCTGGAAGGTTTGACTAGTGATGGCCAATAACAGAGGTGGGAAGTACCTAGGTATAAGTACTTCATTACTGTACTTAAGTAGATTTTTTAGGTATCTGTACTTTACTTGAGTATTTCTTTTTCTGGCAACTTTTTACTTTTACTCCCTACATTTTTGCATAAATATCTGTACTTTATACTAGTTGCGTTCACAGAATAGGCTCGTTACTTTTTCAAAATAAAAGCATGTGACAGTACATAAAATATATCACTTCAGAGGGAAAACCAGTGGAGGAGAGAAGCAGTACAGGCTGTGAACATACCTGCAAAGCTAAGAACCACTGATTAAACCCATTCTCTACTCACTAACTCACTTTTAAGGGCTTTATTTTTGGCTTAAACACACCCCATCAGTAAATCTGTCACATGTGCTGCTCAGTGACGTCTTTAACCGTATATTAACAGAGCTGAAGTTCACTTCAAAATAAAACAACTACAGTGAAATTAGATGATCATCATCATTAAATGTCCTGAAAATGATTTTCATCCGTAAATCTTTTAGTTTTTCACTTCTTTGCTGCAACCCACCTGTATTTTATTTAATTTTACCTGTGCCCGTACTCATGGACATTCTGATATGATTATATGATTCTATATATGATTTTAGTTAAATTAATATTGTATCATTTATGGCAAAAAATGCAGTTTTACTTGTGTACTTTATTACAATTGAGAAGTTGTATTTTTTTACTTTTACTAAAGAAACGGAGTTGAATCAGCACTTCTACTTTTATTAGAGTATTTTTTCACCAAAGTAACTGTACTTCTATTTAAGTACAGAATAGGAGTACTTTTGCCACCTCTGGCCAATAATAGGAAATCTACGGAATCTCATATATCAGTATAAAAAAAATCTATCAGATGGGCAAAGCCGTTTTCTCAGACTAATCTCAGGCTGAATTGAATTCCTCTATTGAACCTAATTTTTCAACAAAAAAACCCTCCTTACATGACAAGCTTGATCAGAAAGTTAACGGAAATCCTGTCAAAACAAATATTCACGGGTTAATTACTTTCTCTTTCCATATTTGAAGGGCTGAACCCATCCTCCAGAGAATTAAAGAAGACAGGACACGGATTATCTCCCCATCATTTGATAACATCAAATATGACACTTTTGAGATTGAAGAGTACCCACTGTCTGCCCAGGGCTTTGACTGGGAACTGTGGTGTCGCTACCTCAATCCACCTAAGTCCTGGTGGCACAAGGGAAACAAGAGCGCTCCCATCCAGTAAGTGAACCCCTCCACATGTCCACGACCTGATTAAAAATGATCATTAGTCAATTCATCTGATGTGTGAAGGTTAGCCGTACTTAAAGGTTTGTTGGTACTGCAGTCACTTATTCACACATTGTTGAAGACCACATGTTTCTATATATCCCTACTGTCACCATAGCAGCCATACTAAGCTAGCATCACCTGAGCTGCACATGGAAAGAGATGAACAAAAACTCTTCCTGATCTTTAATGTCCCAGGAGCCCTGCCCTGATTGGCTGCTTCGTGGTGGATCGACTGTACTTTGAGGAGATTGGTTTGCTGGATGAAGGGATGGAAGTATACGGGGGAGAGAACGTGGAGCTGGGCATCAGGGTGAGTAATGATGTCACTCCCTGTAGCCATGGGCCATTGTTCATGCAGGTAATGTGTGGGAAATTAACTATGATGATGACACCTAATGGGTGTTTTGGAGCAAGGTCACAGAGGGCTGAGTCTTGTCTTCATTGACTCGAGGGAAAAAAAAAAAAAAAAAGTCAAATTTGCACTTTTTGATTAAAACCAGAGTTATCTGGGTGGGGTGCACTGTGAAGAGAGATAATCATGATTTGCATTTAAGGGTGAGGGGATATTTGTTTATTTTTATTAGTCATCAAATTTCCTTGTTTATCCAACAATCCATTTTATAGTCCATTACAAGCCTCCCACTCAGATCTAAGCCAATTTCTGTGCGGTACAGTAGATGTAAATTGAAAAAGAGGTCATAAAACAGCTCAAGACAAGTCGTTTTTATTTATAGACCCCAGTTCCCCAAAATCACAAATTAACCTTAGGGGGTTTTACGATCTTTACAAGCACGTAATACAAACCTCTGAGAGACCAACAAGGACAGAGATATGAATGTTATTTCAATAAAAATGACAGAAATGGCAGGAACGAGTCCACTCCTCTTCTATCTGTTGCACACATGGACTGCTGCAGTTCTTGCACAGGCTGCATCTGTTTTAAGTGAAGATGTCCAGGATGTTCTCTGGCGTGAACCCCCTTTCTGATTGTCGTGGCCAGAACTTAGCTTCATGGTCACACACGTTTGGACATGCCCCAACATCGCCACCTATTGGACTGAAACTTTTGAGACTTTGTGTAAGATTTTTAAGGTAACCAATAACAATAACAACCCAATAACAATAATGTTCAGTGTGGAACCAACAGGAGTGGACCTTAGTACGAAACAGTGTGGTTTAGAGGTTTGTGACACCGCTGGCTAGACGCTTTATTCTGTTAAAGTGGAAGAACAAAAGTCCTCTGACTCATCAGGCTCTGCTGGAAGACATTATGCAACACTTACATTTGGAGAAAATCACTTTTTTTTTTCTGTCTTTCTGTCTTTTCTTTCTTTCTTTTACTTTATTTCAGACACAAACATAATACAAAACACAAGGGAAAATAATAATAATAATAATAATAATAATAATAATAATAATAATAATAATAATAATAATAATAATAATAATGAAACAAAAAAATAACCAAATTTAAAAAAAAACATTGAATAATAGAAAACAAGAACAATTGTTGTGCCTGAAAGGGAGTAGGAAGAAGCCAAGGCTTATCCAGTCCTACCCCAGGTTCCAGTTCTCAGACTGTTAGTGCTTAATCACTTACTATACAACATAAGATTATGATTATCTATAAATACACTCCTACAAACATGTGCTCACACACATACGGTCACATACACTTATACATACACACCAATTTATGTCTATATCTGTGCACCAACCCACATCTGCATTTTCACTAAAAGACAATGTAAAGTTATTTTACTCAATTTGGCAGCCATTTATAGATTAATTTAATATTCAGTATGTAAGGGCAGGCCCCTCCCCCCTTTTTTAATGTATGTGTGTACATGTGAGTGCAAGTCCTTACTCTGACATCACATGTATTTGATACTGTATATGATTTTTTTTATATTGTCATCATTGTTCTAATTTCAATTCAAAAAAAAATTAAATACATAAATAGGTTATATATTCACAAATTAGGATGATAAAATAACAGGCTGTAAAATTCCACTCCCAATAAAAGTCTGTCTTTGAAATGGTCTGTTATTCATAAACCAATGTGTGTTCATATATCCTTATGATAAGCCAATGCCAAACACAGGATTGAAACACTGAAACCTTTTTATTCTAACTGACCAGGGTGGTATATTTAAGATAATAACCATGCCTGGTTCAACATAATGACAGCGCTACAGTTTTTTCATTGATTTAGAACAACAGTAGGGTTCAGAGGACTAAACTGCAGACTTCAGCTTGCACACACAGTTGTTGCCAGTAGAACCTATTCATTATTGGATTTTTCCTTTTCATAAGCTTTATGTAAGATTTCTGCATGCTCGTGTGCTTACATGAAGTCTCTGTTGGAGTCTGCATTGTGCTGGGAAGCAGATGCCTGTTGATGTTAGCGTACTGCATTTCTAACTAACAGAATTGAGTGTTGCACATTGTTGAAGTGAAAGAGGAGCTGAGGAGAGGCGCTGAGGAACTCAAGTGCGATCGTGATGGAAAACTTGACCTAAGCCTTCGACATAGAAATCGGTGTATTGTGGTTGTTATCATGGATGCAGTAATAGTCAGCTGATGTCAACAAACTGATGCCAGCACAAAACTCCAACATAAACTTCACACCCAAGCGTAAGAGCACTGACAAATGTACCATATTGAACACTGAAAAAAGGGTCACGTAAACACGCTGATGGATGTGAAGAAGCGCACACATGCAGTGATGTAAATTATCTTGCAGCCAGTGTAGTCAGAGCAGAGTGTTCTCTCTTGTGTAGTTTTAACTGCAATAGATAATCACTGCTAATTAATTCTGAAGTCTGAGTGATCACCTTCATCCCCTGATGATCGCGCTTCGAGCACATATGAGACTTGTAGGACTCAAAGTTATTGTTGCTGTTAGCACTGATGTGTGAAGAGAATACAGACATTGTTCAAAGCCAATAAATGTACTTGTATCATCTTCAGCCTGGTTGAATGATGTTTGATGCGTGCGCGTTCGATTCAGCTGCACCGTAAACATACGGACCACACACAGAACAGCCCTCCATAGGGACCGCTGATGATAGCACACGTGTTCTGTTCAAAGACCATTAATGCAGCTATCAGCCTGTTCAATAACGGTAAGATGTGAGGGACATCTCCTCCTCAGCAGCTCTCACTGTGTAAGAACAAGATGGACACAAGGTGACGACAGAATTCCCAATGCGAAAGGATCTGTCCTCACTAATGACAGAGACGCAATCGGCAGTAAAGAAGGGAGATTAATCCTGTAAGTCATTTTCCGAAAGGATTGACATGGTTTTAGGAATCCCGGGCCCGATAATAGTGGCACTGATTACTTTATGGCCAGACGCTGATAATTTCATATCACGTATTGTAGACGGTGTCCTGGCGCTGTGTTGAAAGACTTTGATGATTCTGAGTTTTCGTTTTGTCAGTTTTGATTTTAGATCTCGGTGTTGTTTACTTGCATGCTTGCGTCAAACTAGAGGAACTTGTCCTTGCCTGGAGGTTAATGTAGTTTAGAGTTCAGTAATGGTTTTGAAACAGAGGGTGACACAATGAGCTAGGAGTTATAAGTCTGGAGGGCATTGGCTTGGCCCCAGATTAGCAGCCACATGGAGGCAGTAGGGTCTGTCTGTCTGTCTGCCTTTCTGTCTGTCTGCCCACCCGTCTGCGGCGTATTGGTCATGCCTCCAGACCACCTGCCAACACACAGACTGGCTGCTGACACATCCTCAGAGACAAACAAAAACCAGGCCAACAGCTACAGGCTTTGGCTCAGGCTTGAGAGGGATGTCCGGGAAGTGTGAGGGTGAAACAAACCTCTGCACTCTGCTCACATTTGGTCAAAATGTGGATACTGAGTATTGACTCAGAATAGTGATGCACAAACATTAGCATTCAATCAAAGCACAATGAAATACAGATTTGCTTTACTGTATGTGTTAGTCTTGAAAATGTCTTTAGGCAAAACAGTTTCTTAGTAATTACATTCCTATAGAACTAAAATGTAAATTCAGTTACATTTTGTCATTGTCCTAATGCTGCTGCATCACATTATGCAGCTAACTGTGAACAGTGATGTGATTTTGTTGTAAGGAAACATAATTTCTCCCCTCTTTGCTTTTTATCAATTGGCCGAGGTGATGAAATCAAGGACTTTGCTTCCTATTGTGTTCAGGTTTAGCCAATAAAAGCTCTTTGACTAGGTATAGAAAAAAATTACAGTTTAGTTCAGATATTCACTACAATATTGTGTATATGTTAGAGTTAATGTATGTAATACCTCCACTTGCCATGTCTCACATTGTTTTATTCCTTACAATTTTATTTTATGGTCATTGAATGCAGCACCCCTGCTGGCCAGGGTGGTGCAACCCAGGAAGATAGCAACAGTTTAGCTGTGCTGTCGACCAGCTAAGTACACTTAGTGTCAGTCCCATCATTATTTTACATTATTTATCTTATTTTTATTTAAGTGTGTGTTTTGCTTTATTGTCTTTGTGTAACATTTAGCCTCGTATGAGTTGAGCATGTTGTTGTTGTGAGGGTGTCTGTTTTTACTTGTTTATTCATGACACGATTAGCACGTGCGTTAGCTAGCTTGCAAATTTTTATATTTGTTTAGCTTTGAGGACATATGAATTACAGAAGAGAGACTGACTATATTTTCTATCAGGTGTGCACTGTATTTGTTTTCTTATTATGAATGCACAAAGAAAGCAACAGTTTAGCTGTTCTGTCGACCTGCTGTGAGAACATACGAATTACAGAAGAGAGGCTGACTGTATATTTTCTATCAGGAATAAAAGCAGCAAGCTACTGAAGTGGTTTGGACTTTGCCGTCTTTAATGCAACGCAAGAGTAGAACTGTTACATATATTAGATACATTATGTGTCTTTTTTTATCTTTCTATAAACTTATCCAAGTGTTTTCAGTGCCTAAAACAATGATAAAGACTTTAAAGGGTCATATTTTGCTAAACCCACTTTTATTAGTCTTTGGTTCATTTATTTGTGTATTTGGACCCGAATAGTTCATACAGTTTGAATTTGAACCCTCCAGGTGCTGCAAAACTATCTTTATATTCATTTCGGTACAAATCCAGTGGATTTCTACAACCTGTTTTAATTCCTTGCACATATGAGGTCCAGACTTCCTGCGAACATTTCTCAGAGTACGACATCATTATTTATCAGCAGCAGCGGTTGTGGTCTATACTGAAAATATGTCCAAAATTTGAGCTGATTTGGTTGTATTAACGAACACAAGGAGCTGAACAGAACAGAGCAGCACAGCCAACGACCTGGAGGGGGTGGGGCCTGAAATGGCTCATTTGCATTAAAGGGCTGGCACTCAAAACAGCCTTTCTGGTGTCATTACTCAAAGATATTGTTGAAGATGGACCTGTGGAGTTGAATTAATGAAGAATTCAGACCCAAGCAGAGCATTTACAATGTATGTAGACCACAGGGAAATGCTTTAAAATGCATTATTCCATTTTAAAAAGCAAAATATCACTCCTTTAATAAAGCTGTTGTCCCTATAAAAGCCACTAATATAGTAAAATGATTTAATAGATCTTTTTTCTGTTGTCTATGAACCTACATCACATTCATAATCTGTATTTTTGCAGCGAATAACATTATATAATAGCTAATTAAAAGTATGTTTATCCAAAGTACAGGTTTATTTATTCTTGTGTTTCATCATTTTTGTTCACAACATTTTTTGGCCATTGGAATTGACTGGATATTTGATTTCCACAGCACAATGTGATGATTCATGTAACAAAAAAATTGAAATTGATGTGCCTCAAACCTTAGCTATAGTTTTCGAGAGGTGATCCTTCAAGTCAGACTGCAGGAGAACATGCAGTAAATTGGACAGGACCCTGAAACAAGATTTCAATACAAATGATTTCCCAAAACACCTGTGAATATTGGGTATTGCGCCAGTGGAGTCAGTCTGGAACAATGCATCAGATGAGGACCAGAGCAGACGACATCACTCTCAAAAACTGCCAGGAAGGTTGTGCTGAGAAATGAGGATCATTGAGGTCTATGAAAAATAATTGTGCAGTATGGGCTTTATGCACAGGGTTCATGAAAGTGGCTATAAAACACCATTAACGTCATAAACACAAGTTACACATTGTATATCACCTAAATGCTATGCACACATTTTTCTACATAAAGAGTGTGTAATATTATCTTTAGGACCCATTTCAATTGCAGTGTGGATGGTATAGATTACTCAATGACCTAATTAAAGGAAGAAAAATGCATATAAAGTTGCAGCAGCATGACATTATGGAAATCATTCATAAATCACTTTATATTGTTGCTAATGTCCGTCGGATGAATGGAAAGGAGTCGGTGTTCTTCCAGATACTGTATGAATAACAAAGCACTGTACTGTAATGACTCAGTCTGTAATTGTAGAGCTCTGATTGAGTTTCATGACCTCTGTGCTGCTGCAAATCCATCGAACCCCACTGTGTAATCTCAAACCAACAGGACAATCAATGCAAAAGTCTTTTGTCACACAGAGGTAATGTGAATAGACATTCAGCCCAGTATTCACACCCTAAGAAAGAACTGCGTCAAGTAAGAGAGGAGTTAACTACAGAGATGTTATTATAACCATGATTAAGTGTGGCTGACTTCATGTAGATTTTTTTTGCATTTTAATGCAGTGTGCTCTTTAATATTACCTCCATTGCAGAGAACAGAAAACAAAAACATTAGTGTAATTATAGTTAATACAAACAGCTTTAGCTCGAGCTTCATTATGCTGGCTCATTTGTCTCGGAATTGATTCAAAAGTCTGTGATTTTCCTGGAATTCATTACAAAGCTCCAGAGTAGATCCCTGAATGTTAAACAAACCCTTTAAATCATTTATTTTAATTTAACCTACCATTCCCCCATGATCATTTTTATTCGCGTTTATTGCTAGTACTGTGTCAGTCATACGGTACAGTCATTACAGTGGTGAGCTACTGTCACACTACATTCCCGGAACAGGAAAATACAAAGTTACAGAGTAGTTACAGATAAAAAAGTAAGTTTACTTCAGTAGTATCCCGTTGTAGTGTATATTATGTTATAGCTAAATTTTAGAGTTTATCAGACAAAGTTCCAGCCTCGTCACTCGGAGATGCGCTCTGACAGATTGCTTTATCGATTTGACAGTATTGACCTGTTGTTTGCAGCTCAGCTTCTTTAACTGGCTCTATTGTGGAGGAAGCAGGACTGTCTGGAGAAATGAGCATCTGTGAGACTCATCCACAGAAGGAGAGCTGAGAGGAGTCTGGGTCCCTTTATGGTCTCGTTGCTGTGAACAGGAGGGGAGTGATGAGGCAGATGAGGGAGGTTAAAGTCGGTGTGGAGGAGTTGTATCAACTGTAACACTTTGGATTGAATTCCATCGCACACAGTGAATCTTAAAGTGGACAGGAAGGATCTGATTTGTTGTGTACAGTAGATGAGAAATCTGCCCTCGGTTGCGGTGAGATTATTGTTTCCTGCACTTTTTGTCACACTTTGTTCAGGGAAATGTGTAAAATTCTTTGCTTGTTGTTTGTAAGTAGACTCTTCCAGCGAACTTGCATCATTAGCAAGAAAAAGGCATGAGGTACAAACAAAGTGTTATCTACTGATTGTTGCTGGTGCCCTAAAACTCTAATAAACTCACCCATACCATTGTCCAAATGTACTGTAAGATCTACTGAGGTGCTGTGTACTGGTCTGGGTGTGCTTTTTCTTGAGTGTGGTCTCATCCTGCAGAACATAAAGCAGAAAACTCACAAAGCAACGGCAAAGTAACTGTCTCCACCCACACTCTGGAAGCAGCACAGTTATTGTCTGGAGGTACATTATGAACAGACTACCCAAATGTTCAGAACCAGAAACTTCCATATTCCACAAAATTGGACAATACCTGCAGGTACGTCCACCACCACACATGTCTAATGGGACAGAAACCAGATTACTGTAAGGGTCTATACGAGCCTAGAAATCTAGACCACATAGTGGCAGAAAATGTTCTTGCCGAGCATGTGGTCTAGCATCGCACGGTAGGAGCCCATCATTGGTCCGACACAAAGTATGTCAGACCAATCAAAGGGCTCTGTCTGTGTAGTGAGTCGTTAAGGCGGGCTTTGCACGATGACGACAGGGCTGTGCGAGGGCGAGATAGAACAACCATAGAGAGCAACGAAGATGGATGTGGCTGTGGCTAACGAACCACGCTCGTTTGAATCGGCTTTTGTCGTTGATTTTAAGTTGAGAGTTTTAAGAGTTCGACTTGGGCTTTTCTTTGAAAGTTGAGCAGAAAGAAGCACTCAAGTCATTTGTTTTAAAGAAGGATGGATTTGCTGTTTTGCCGACCGGCTACTGTAACAGTCTAATATACCAGCTGGCTCCACTTGTAGCTCTGAATACGTCACACTGTCGGTTGCTCTGATTGGTCATAGAACTGTTCTATTTCATGCAGGAACAGTTTGAATGACAACAGTTGAATCCACCCACAGGCTTCAGCTCTGTCAATGGTCTGATTCCAGACTGTACAGTTCATGGATAGTTTGGCCTGCCAGGCTAGGTCTATACATGTTTTTCACGTAAAACTCTAAGACGCTGAATATAATTTCTGTTCTTTCATGAGTCATAAAACCCACAGTAACACAAGTAAAAGTCTGTATTATTCTGTATGTGTTGTACATGCTACACACTGACCTTATGGAAAGGGGTGCCTTGCTCAAGGGAATCAAAGTTTAAGAGTCTGTTGTATTGGCTGGGAATCAAACCCAGGCCTCCCACATGGCAGGTGAGAATTCTACCCTTGAACCACCAATGCTTGTGTTAGAGATGAAAACTGTAAATCTGCTGTAGTGACCTTTATTTGACTACGTACCTCCGAATACATTAGACTATAAAAGCAACTACTGTCCCACCTGGTGCGAACGCTTGGACAAACTGCTGTTTCTGTTGGATGAAAACTGCAGATAACACAGAGCATCAGATAATTCTGGACAGAACAGACACACTGGTTTTAGTCTGTTATGAAGTTAAACTGAAATTAAAGGTTATAAACTTTAGTTAACTAAAGTGCTCACTCAGGCTGTTCAAGTATTCTTAATATTTTTTATACACTGCCCAGCCAAAAAAAAAACAGTCGCACATGCAATATTTGACTGCACCACCTTGGGTTTGGATTCCAGGAGACGTTCACTGGATTTAACTCAGCTAATAGTTCCGATCCTTCCATGGGTAAATACTGCAGTGGTTAATAATGTTTGAGCTG
>JAQQZY010000019.1:38323669-38338287 GCA_030068375.1 Ostorhinchus rueppellii | reverse complement strand
GGGTTTCTGTTCTGAAAACGCCTGGCAGTGAAGGAGATAAGAGATTGTTTTTGCAAAAGGAATCAACTACAAAAATTCAATCATGGAAGACTCATAGTGGAAGATATTTTTGTCAGATTGATTTCATTATGAACCAGAGGAGCAGTTTGGTTCCAGGTTTCAAAGTTTTAGTAGCTCACCGTCATCTCAGGTATGAAGGAAACTCCCCCAGAGCCTGAAGACACTGTCGGCGGTGATAATGAGAGGTTACATTAATAAGAGGGAAATTTGCGAGATTTTGAGTGAAGAGGCCCAGACATCTGAGTTTAGACAGTGAAGTGGTGGAGGAGGGTCACCAAACGGCCATCGCAGGGAAATGACAGCCCAGTGACAGCGGAGAGAGAACACTATGAAAGTCTGACAGTTCGCAAGTGATTGGCTAAAAGCAGGCGTGTCAGGCTGTGACTGGATGAAGACCAGACTTATCTGATTGAGCTTAGAGATAGGAGGAACTGTGCTTGTGGCGTAAAAGCTGCACAAGGAGGGTCACGAAGCTTCATTATGATGACTTACAGTAGATTAAGACACCAACCTCTGTATAAAACAGTTCAAATGAGCCCTACCAGTTACAACACCACAGTGACACCTGCACATTCACAGCTCTAATTCAATTAGCTACAGTTTTATTTGGGATCCTGGAATTGTCATGGGTACATTTGAGGTAAAAGCTACATAATATTTACATTTAAGCCTTACATACAGTTCTGTTTAGTTCAAATTTTATGCAGTTGAACATAAAAAAAAATATCCAAACTTACATTTTTTATTTTTTATTTTTTTTTAGTCCGTAATCTGATGACTCCTTGAAATCAAAAATGACATGAAGATGAAAATGGCAAACCATCATGCAAGTGCTAAACATGAGGCTAATTTGGGTCAATACTTCTGAAATACTTTTTTGTGGTTGTAAATGTTGTAAATGAAATGTTTCAGATCCACAATGTTATGTTCCAGACAGAATTATACAAGTTATGGTTTGATATTGGATGCTTTTTCTTCATAAACAACTAGGAAAATATTCTCATCCTGCTCACTGAAACACTGATGAAGGGTCATTGATCTGTTTATTAATGCCAGATGTGATGTGTATATGTTCTAAATAGATCTGCGAATCACGTTTTGGTGGATATTTACAAACTGACCATAAGATATTGCAAAAGTTTAGAAAACAAGAGTATGTCAGGGTTGGAATTTTCAACATACTTTTCTATGAACGACTGCTTCTTATACTGTACATCTGTTTTTCAGAACATCTTTACTGTTAAACAGCAGTTTAAACTCAACTTGTCACTGTTTTATACAAGATTTCCATTGGCACAGTACCACCTGCTGTAGGTTTTGGCTTTAGATCACTGTATTCATTTACTGGGAGGAATTGATTATAAATATCCATTACCACATTAATAATCACTCACACACTACTATAACGTCAACTAGAAACTGAATTAATTAACACTTAACACTGTCAGATTGAATGATATCTTCTCTGTGTTGTTGTTGTTTTTTTTCTCTTTGCCTGTCAGCTGAAAAACTCTCTGAAGAATGATCTGTGTTTGGACCAGGGGCCCGACAATGACAACGTCCCCATCCTGTATCTCTGTCACGGGATGACACCTCAGGTTAGAGCCTTATCTCTGTCTGTCTGTCTGTCTGTCTGTCTGTCTGTCTCTCTCTCTCTCTCTCTCTCTCTGTCTCTCTCTCTCTCTCTTTCTTTCTCTCTCTTTCTTTCTCTGTCTCTCTGTGTCTGTCTCTCTCTCTCTTTCTCTGTCTCTCTCTCTCTCTCGGTCTCTCTCTCTGTCTCTCTCTCTCTTTCTTTCTCTGTCTCTCTCTCTCTCTCTTTCTTTCTCTGTCTCTCTCTCGGTCTCTCTCTTTCTTTCTCTGTCTCTCTCTCTCGGTCTCTGTCTCTCTCTCTCTCTCTCTCTTTCTTTCTCTGTCTGTCTCTCTCTCTCTCTCTCTCTCTCTCTCCCTCTCTCTGAGCCACTGTTTCATGCGGTGTGGAGCATACAGCCAGATTTAATATATCACATTTTTATTTCCATCTTGAGTCTTTCCATCGTGAAGAAAAATTGCTTGCCTTCCTTCAGCTTTCAGATGGAATCAAACTCAGCAACTTTACCTCATAAAACAGGATTTGCCCTTTACATCAACAGCCTGCATTGTTTTTAATAAATGTATGATAAAAACGTCTCCATTTATCATAGACCTCTTTTTAGAGGTGACTGAATCCAGCTCAGAATAAAATGCCACAATATTGATGGAAAGCGAAGAAAAATAATATTTATTTTTATTAAATGACATTACACAAGACTACCGCAAATGCAGTAGAAACATTTGTGTTTGGTGTCAGCTGTAGACAGTTTAATGCCAGGCAGAGAAAGGCTACGGTTCTGCACGTTAAATGGACTTTTAAAGCATTAAGTAGTAGAAGATTCCGATTTAGACACACTGTCAGCTGCTTGCTCCACTTTCATTATATGTGTCACTTTCAACTGTCATTTTAATAGTGTTTTTACACCTCTGTCTCTAGGATGCATTTCAGCCCAAATAAAAAGTACTTTAAATGCCCTCAAATGTTAGAGTGGTGCGATTATCATTTACTTTCTGCAGCTCCTTCCAGCTCATATCGATCCCTTCATCCCATTATGTCTGAGCAGATTGTTTTCACAGATTGTTTAACCTTGCTATGACAGTTGTAAACTTGTCTTATGGAGTAAAGCTTGATCCCAGTTTATCCTTCCTAACTCAAATGAATCTATTGGACATGTTTCACACTCATTATGCTCATATTGATATTTATAACGCTGTGCAAATTAGAGCCGACTCGAGTATGGAACCTTGATGATTCTCAGCAAGACATTTTCCTCAACAGAAACCAAAAGTCAACACCTTTCTCCAAGACCCAGATAACTATAAATCTTGTAATTATAAATCTGTTATATGCTATAAATCTCTCATAAATCCAGGCATATGAAACAAAGGATTGGAGGAGCACCAGCATTTCTAATGAGATTAGGGATCTCCTCTGCAAGACAAATCTAGCCTGCCCTATTTTTATGTTTCACTGTTACGCCGTGCACTGGAATTAGTCTCCGGATTGCGTCCATAATGACACATACGATTCCAAATGTGTTTTCGCAGGTGCAAGATGCCTTTCATTGATAGTGCTATAGCAGGGTTGCGTAGAGCCGGTAAAAGGCGGCGCTGCTGTAAATGCGCTACATCAACCTCGTGAAAGAAAATTGCACAGGCACACATAAACAGCGAAGGTATTACAAAGCTTACAATCCACGTGGTTGACTTTACAAGAACAGTTTGTCAGCAAACATACAGTACAGAACCTCGGCGCAAGCAGTAATAAAACATACTGACTTAAGCACAGCAACAATAGTAACCACAGCCACAAACAGCCTGGCAGCCTGCAACGCTCCAAAAATGAGCAGCGAATAAAAAATCACACGTCAGGCGCTTGAACGTCTGTTGTGAAGGAGGCAAGAGGCAGTTTTGGCTTTGTCAAACAAAAAGGACTAAAGTTAAAGTAGAGGAAGAATCAAAGCAAGATGGAAAATACAAGCTTTGCATTTTATTCAAGAAGAGAAATA
This sequence comes from Ostorhinchus rueppellii, assembly GCA_030068375.1. Lineage (NCBI taxonomy): Eukaryota > Metazoa > Chordata > Actinopteri > Kurtiformes > Apogonidae > Ostorhinchus > Ostorhinchus rueppellii. The sequence continues at coordinate 38,334,649 of JAQQZY010000019.1, read as the reverse complement.
AACTGTGGGTTAATGGGGGTGCTGGGTCAGAGAGAAAAACTTGGACCCTGGATGTGGTCTGTGGCAAAGCTGAAATGCTTACAGAAATGAATCACGAACTGAGGAAATTTGATAGAACTTGGGATCCTTTGCTGCCCATTATAGACACATTAAATATTGCACCTGAGGAGACCGATATCTGAGCTTTGAACTTATTTATTTTGTTCTCGCCTTCTTTCTTGCCCTATCTCTTTTTTTTTCTTTCCCTCCATTTGTTTATTTATTTTACTTTACTTGGCATGTGAGCATTTTCTGTTTCATGTGGATTTTTTCCCCTTTTCAAACCATACATTTGTATTGTTGCTGCTCAATTAACAAATTATTAAAAAAAAAAAAAAAGAAAGTAAGAAATCACAAACGCCAGTGAGAAACTAAAAAACTGGCTTTTAAAATAGTTGAAGTGGCAGTTGTATAATAATCATGACCTGTAATAAAAATAACAAGTGAGAGGTTTCCATTTTACCATATGCATTTTAATTCCAACAGCAACATATTTTCACTCTTACGCCTTTTCTGCTTAACCCATAAGGACCCAGTGTGACATTTCTGGCAGTTCCCCAATGAATTTGTGTCTATATTTAACCTTTGCTAAGTGATTTATCAATATGTATTATGATACCCTCAGAATTTACTTTTTTTTTTTTCCAGTGAAAATCATCTATTTGTCTTTATTTAACTCACTGATGATGTAGCTGTTCATTAAAGCTCAGAGTAAAGTCGATGGTTATTATATCAAAACAGAAAAAGTGAAGAAAACGTGACTTTTTCAGTAAAATATATTATTAACTGATCATAAACCAAGTGTGTTCATCCACTGTCATCGGTGAAACTCGACGACAGTGTTTCCACGGTAACTACAGTGCCGCTTGAACGTCCAAATGGGTCATATCTGATACCCATGACTTTTACACCATGTATTTTACACCAGTTATTTACATGTATTGATAGGATGGATGGATCAAAGGTTTAGATCAGTAGATGGTTTTGGTCGTTCAGTTTGATACAATAAACCAGGCTGACGAGCTAAACCTCATCAGTACTTTTTGTCTATTTTCAACACTGAGCCTTGCTTGAATATGAGGAGTTAAAAGTCCAATGTCTGTGCAGAGTGCATATTGAACTGACCTGTCTGTGGTGGTGGCAGCCCCTCTGGACCTTCTCTCATTTAACTGACCGTCCACATTCAGTACAGGCTCAAAAAGTGAGACACATGTTAGTAACATCATTTGAGCTGGCCTGGGAGCTCCTACAGCCTCATTCTCCTTTCACTTTACTTTGATTTGTTTAGGTGTTTGTGCCCTGACACAGACTGAACCTTTTTGGTGACTTTGTGAATAGATGTGTATAGATCAAAGTGATGGAGCCAGGATCATCACAGCTCCAATTTGATGTCAAGGTGTTTTTATATGATATGTCTTTTTCCCATTATTGTATGTTGTATCAGGCCCAGCTACAGTTGTGCTCATGTTTTGGGTCACTGTCATGTTAGAACATCCAAGACCATCCCATGTGCATTCTGTCAGGGTATGTAAACTGATAAGGCCAAGTTGAACTGTCATTGGTTACAGCAGAAGGAGGGGAAGCTGGAGGAGTGATCATTTATTCCCTCAGCTATTGGGCTGCTAAACGCCTGGAAGTGACTGAAACTGACTACTATTTATTTATTTATTTATTTTTTCTTTATCATCTTAGTCATTTCACTGCTTAACTTATTGCCCGGTTACTGTTCTATGGGTATTGACTAGGGATGGCACAATACCACTTTTTTGTTTCCGATACAGATACCAATACCACACCTTTGAGTATCTGCCGATACCGATATCAAAACCGATACCCTTTTAACTCTTAATAACAAACGGAACCTTATTGAGAATAGATTTGTATGGTTTTGCTTAAGATAGCCTTGTAAAAAGCACCATGGTCAAACTGTGTTAGACAAACATTATGTTTCCTTAAAGGAAAAATTACAATAGCCCATGACTGAAGTTATGCAGCAGTATGGCTGCTGTGCTTTATTTAAACTTTCATTAAAACTTTGGTCAGCAGACTCAGTGCCCTTCAACATAAAATTTAAAGTGCAACTTTGTGTAAAACTTACAATGAGTATTAAAACAAATTTAAGAAATGATTGGTCCAGTGTAAACTGGCATGGCTTAGCACTCAGTGTAGCATGTATATGCCTCAATGATATACAGCAGTAAAAAAAACAAGTTGCAATGTTGATCATAATGTAAATAACGATAAAATAAATAATAGCATCACAAATAGAAAAGTTACAGGGGAACACAGTTTTTAAACATGACCCTTTAAGGCACTGACAACAGAAACTCTAGGCTGTTACACCTGATATCTAACTAGCTGCACTGAAAATAAATAAATAATCTAAAGGTTGAAAATTAAACTGTTCCAGCTCTGTTTATTTTTTTACATACAACCTTTGGGTTGAACTGTCTGTTTAACACTAGTACGAAATGAAGAACTAGTAAAAACACAATTACAATCTGGACTGATAATTGTAGTTGTTGTGGCTGACTTTTCCTCCTGGCACTTGTTAGCTGCACAAACTCGGCATGCTCCTTTCCACGATGCTTCTGCTAATGCTTTATCAAGTTCGTGGTGTTGAAGCTTCCAGTGCTGCTGCCATCCCTCGACAGACTCGCGTTGCATAAATTACACTCTGCTGTTTTGCTTTTCTCCTCTTTAAGTCCAAAATAAGTCCACACAGCTGACATGGTAACAGCGCAGCCGACTGGTCTCACTCTCATTCCTGCTCATATGACACGTGCTGCTGCAACTTCCAGCGGCCCGCGCAGCTGCCTCTTTACAGCATGTGGTGCAAAGTGATGATAGCGGCTTACAGATCGGATCGGACAATTTGATATGAATGTTATGTATTTGTTTGTCAGTATAACGGTCACTGAGATATGTGTACTTGTTTGGATTTTTCATCTGTGTATATTTTTGTTGGTTTGGTCATTGGTGACTCCTGCAGGGGAGAAAGGTACATATTAGGCTGATCGTGTGACACTTCAATCAGTCAGGTGATCTTAATCTCAAAAATTCTGGGGAAAACGCACCTTTTAAGAAGAGTTACTCCTTACTTTTGATTGGAGGGCACACGCGGTATGGAACACTTATTATTTATATGCTTTTGTATGTGAAATATTGTGTTAATTATGCTTTATGCCAACATTTTGATATTATGGTTTATAGTGTTTCAGTTTTTCACAGTGGTTTGATGTTTGAGAGGAAAGAAAATAAAGCAAACATTCATCATCCATCAGTCGGAGCGTGGTTCTCTTCTCCAGCTGAAAGATAAAAGTTTAGGAGCAGCTACAGTCCATAATTGGATGTTCAATAAGGCTGGTAACTGTGAACTGAATTGCCCTTTATTAGTAAAGGAGTCTGAATCTGAATCTGGTCATCTCAGTGTCCTGACTTCGGTTACATTGAGCCACTTTAGGGAGGTTTCATACATGCAGTTCATGCATGAAAACCCAAAATCTTAAAGGAACTGAAGGTGTTTTGCCAAGAAGAATGGGCAGCTTTAGCATCTGAGAGAATAAGGAACTTCATCCACAGCGATCACAAAAGAGTTCAGCTGCTATTGATGTTAAAGGGGCTGATACAGAGGATTAAGAAGTAGGCTATGGAATCTTTTGACGAGGGTCATTTGGATACACTCTGTTGTCAGTCGGATTCAAAAAGAGACAATGATATCATAATAATAAATAGTTTTACCCAACCACTAGCCACGAGCGAAAGAAAAGTTTTTGTATTATCACTCATATTTTCTGAAGAATGTCCAAAGAATCACTAATTCTGCTAGGATATGTAAACTTATGATCAAGCTGTATAAAGTGCTATGTGTGTATTCCAGTCCAGTTCCAACAGCATTGTAGATTTTATCATTTCTTGAGGAATAATAAAATCCCCAAGTACCTTTGTCATCTATGGAAATGTTGCTTTCGGTGAAATATTTCCTAAAATTTTGTATTTTGGGCAGAGTCATCAGTGGGTCATAACAGATGATTTCTACATAAGGAGGAGCAGACAGAGTTTTAGGAGAAGGCAGCCTCCCTGGATTAACTAAAATACACATTCTCATTTTTACAACTTGCAGTTAAAGGGCCAGCGTGTACAATTCAAAAGGATGTAGGATTATCCAACTGCAGAAATTGGATATAATTACTTCATTTCATTTTATTTTATTCTTTATTTCATTCATTGTAAAATAAAAACCAATTTAATAGGAATACAAGTGTTTTCTGTACTAGAATGAAAGGGAGCAGAAAGAAGATTAGTCTTATTTTATCTGCCCCTTTATCCCCAGAAATGAATTTACAAAGAACGACTTAAAAAGCAACAAGATAAATGACAACAACAAAAAACACATGCATAATACGATAAAATAAAATGGCTGCCGGCCACACACACACAGTTGCATACTATTTTACTTCTCAGCTACCATTCAGTTAATACTATTCACGACAACAAAATTAACAATATGACAATCAACATAACTAAAATATTTCATTATAGTTCTTTAACAAACTGGCTTTAATTAGTCAAATTATCAATCAGTATGTTTGGGTAACTGTACAATCATGCAAAAATAAGAATCATTGTGTGTTCATCATCTTAGAATGAGCTGGTTGTGATAATAAATGGTGCTTTTTCTGCAGCGGCTCTGAAAAAAAAACCTTCCTCCCTGTGTTTTTCCGTTTTATAGCAGGTGGCATCCAGCGTTAAGGTGCATTACCATCACCTACCATGTTTCAGTGTGGAGCAGAGTTAATGTCCCCCTAAGTAAACAGTCCAGAACAGACACAGACAAAACAAACACTCGCTTTACCTTCGCTTTTTATTTTTTTTTAGCCGTTGTCGTTGAGTGTTGCTTTCAGGTTTACTACTCGTTGCTACTTAATGTCACATTCTGAGCCTTTAACTATTCTCTGGATAAAATAACTGTTATTCCCATAACCTCTGTCTGCAGATGCAATCGGTAAACACTCCCTCATCCATCTGCAACTTGTGCTCATAATGCTAAGCCATTTTCTTTTTAAACAAAGAACATGCTTGTTCTGCAAATGATTTTCTGTTTTTGTCAGCAAATAGAAGCAAACAACAAGCTTTGAGAAAGCCGCTGAAAATGATTCCACCAGACAGACGCATTCAGGTTTTTTTCTTTTTCTGAATTAATGATGAGCTTATTCCATGTTGCTGTATCTCCTCTTGTCCTGCGTTGCCCTGACCTGGTGTAGCTGAATGAAAGCATGTGTTTAATGTACCTAAGTCGGTCTGCGTTGCATGTATGGTCACATGCAGCTCTGAAGGGCTATGATCTAAATGTCAGCTTCATTTGTTCTTGTAGAATGTGTACTACACCAGTACTCAGCAGTTCCACGTTGGACTCCTCAGTCCCACCGTTGATGACGATGACAACAAGTGCCTGGTGGATGTGAATAGCAGACCTCGCCTCATTGAGTGCAGCTATGCCACAGCCAAACGCATGAAGCTCCACTGGCTCTTCACTCAGGTGACAACTCATTACGCAGCCACGCGCAGTAATAGACAGCACTGGTCTAAAAAAACATGTATTTAGGCCTTAATTAAGACGTGTTGTTGAATGCAGGAAAGACAGCTGCAGAGGCTCCTATTATTCAGGTGGTTTAAACACTATATGACTGGACTGCACCACAATCCTGCAGCTCATTTAGACACAAAGAATCACTGAAACGTAATGATTGTCTTTCTTCATTAGTGCCTCTGTGGTTGCAAACTGTGTTATCCGCCTCATAAAATGCCCCATGACAGTGGGTGAATTGGATTTACCACATGCTTTGATTTGGGCTGAAAAGAGCTCCCATTGTTTTTCTTCTACGCTGTCATTTTAGTATTAATTATAGATTTTACATGTTTGGCTCCTCTTTTATTCAAATGTGTAAATTCCCAAACTAATGGATTTCATTAATAGATTTTTTTTCACCATGTCAAGACTGTCTAAGTGGTCTTAGCACAAAATGTTCAAAATGGTTAAATGGGCTTTACACGCTTGACCTCTCATGTTCTTGTGCTGGATTTTAAGTGGGTATTTTAGTTATCTTTGTATAATTTAGTAAGGAGGTTGGAGATGTGTCAGCAAGGCTGGTGCATGTGATGTCTCCGAATTATGGCATCAATTATTGACTCAATTTTGTGAAGTGTCAAACTAAAACTGAAACAGATTGCCTTGATTCAGCAGAGCAGAGACGGTCGCTTTCTTTTTTAATTCATATGTTCTACCATTCTGCACAGAAGCTGATTTATTATAAGTGAAATGTTAAAAATAGCTCATAAATTCCATCTCCCATTACAGACCTCTCACTATTCGCACGTTAATGTGGATAAAGCCATTTTTTTCTTTTTTTTTTTTTTTTAAATTTGTGATGTATGTTTTCATGTTAAGTCATGTAAGTTAGCGGCTAAAACGAGGCTATTAACTGAGACAAACAACTGTTTAGTGGGTGGAGCTTGGTTTACGTGTGTGTTTTGTGGCTGTGTTTGTGTGTGTGGGAGAATGCATTTGATCTTTTTGTACTGTAACAAATACCTATTTTTCTTTATTTAGCATCAGAGTCAGCTTTAATATAGTGAATTATCTGCAGCGTGCTGGATTAAACAACCTTCCCACATACTGTATGCTCACATATACAGTAACACATCCATTAGCCAACACCTGGGGGTTGTTAAAGAAGCACAGCAAAGACATTACTCTGATAAAGTCTGTGAATTAAACACAGGGAAGTTTCTTTTATCAGCTGATTGTTAAGACTGGATGTGTGGTGTTGGGCTCATTGATGGCTGAGATACAACTATTCGGAGCCTTGAAGGCAGGATTTAGCATCAGTTGTGTGAAAATGAACTAGATTCATTAACGTAGTGACAGGAAATGAGACCAAACTATAATCACAAAATTCACAAACCAGCAGTAAAGGTTGGAGGATACCACAAACTGGTGTGCCTGTCCATTTGTGTAGATATTACAGGAATTAACCCTTTGCTGCATAGTGGTCACCACAGTGGACATCTATTCTCCAGCTGTTTTCTTCTATATTCATGGGTTTTGTTGTTTTAGTTTACATATCAGCCAACACAGTGGACACTCATGCATGATCTCATACACTGTCATTCATACCATTACTGTCACTTTATGTTCTAGATTAACCTGATCTACAGTCACATGTTTGAGTGGAAATCAAGTGCCAGTTGTTTTTACACTGTAATTAACAGGGTTCTTTTTGGGGCGGCAATGGCTCAGGTGGTAGAGTGGGTCGTCCAATGTCCAAAAGGTTGGCGGTTTGAATCTTGCTCTCTCCAGGTCAGCCTTTGTGTCCTTGGGCAAGACTCTTCACCCTCCTTGCCTCCAGGTCTCACTGGTGTATGAATGCGTATGAATGTTTGGTGGTCGGAGGGACCGTAGGCGTGAAATGGCAGCCACGCTTCTGTCAGTCTGTCAGCTGTGGCTACAAATGTAGTTTACCACCACCAGAGGGAGAATGTGAGAGCGAATGAATAATGGATCAACAATGTAAAGCACTTTGGGTGACTTGAAAAGCGCTATAAAAATCTAATCCATTATCATTATTATTATTCTTTTTGCATATTATCTCCATGAAGTGCGTCATAACTAGTATGATAGTAGAAGTAGAGGATGTAAAAATGAGAGAAAACATCAGATTAGCTGCATTAAAATATTCAAGTATATCACTTTCTGATATTGTTTTTGAAATCAAACACATGGTGTACAAATGAGTGGACATTTTTGTAACTCTATAAAAAATAGTTTCATTCAAAAAATGTTAACGTTATTTTTTTCATGCCTAAAGAGGAATAAAAACACTAAGGACAAAAAACTTGACCAAGGTTTTCATAATTCATGCATCAAAGGATTAACAAATATTCCCAAGATTGGACCACTTTCCAATCTAATTTAAATCTTGGACCAGAGCAAATTGCCACTGGCAGTTTGGATGTGGCAATGTCCTGGTGTTAACGGCACACAAACTCACTCCTCACTCTCAGTTCAAGACTTCCATGATGTGGAATGGCTGTTAAAATGATGTCAAGGGTGAAATCTTCAGCCAAACATCAGAGGAAGTGTATGGTTATGGGACTGCTACCAGAGAACAGGCTGCTTTATTACAAACACTCCACGGGCTGTAATGAACCTGAGTGTAGACAATGTTAATGACCATAGATTCTGACTGTCCTGGTGTTAATGGCGTTGTCATTGTGTGAACACAGCCTCTTTTGGAGTTTAGAATCAACCTGTTGTAAGCACCAAACAGAATGTTTCTGACAAATTATTATATTGCATTCAAGTTTGGAGAGTTCCATTAGAGTGGCTATGCTCATCAAGGCCAACACAGAGAGCTTTTCTTCTTATACTGTCAGGACTGTGAACACACACTCAAATCATAACCGAGATTAACACTGGACTGAACTGCAATGTAAAAATATAAACTGCACAAGCACACACACACACACACACACACACACATAACTCATGCACTCTGTACATTCTTCCCTCACTCATGTCCTTTGGTGATGTACTCTAAAGTATCAAGACCTCCACAATTCAGGTGCCTAATGCTGTTTTTCTTTTTGTGTTTGTTTTTGGTTTTATTTGTTTTCAGTGCTGTTTTTGGATATGGTGTCGGTTGGTTGTTGTTAAGATAAACACAGTCTCTATCACTCCTGTGTCCTAAATAGCACTGCTCTTCTGTTTGTCAGTAAACCCTCTTTTTTTTTTCCTATCTTGTATGTGTCCCCCTTAACTCACCGTGGTGCAGCACTGCCCTCCCTGGTTCTAAATAGGGAAATCTAATAAAGAATGACAACTTAGCTTCCAGGGAGGGCTGGTGATGGTCACACACTGAATAGTAAAATATTTGGCTGCAAGAATAAAATATGCATCAATCTCATAAAAAGTTGACACCCTGTTTGTGGCGTTAAACTGAGAATAAATGCAGACAAAAACTAGAGAAGCACTCAGAGAGCGCAGACCTCCGCCAAGGCAGTGTTTGTACTTTCATCCACTAGATGGCACTGAATGTACGGATCACCACCAAAATCTAATCATCTGTAGGATACCCCATTTCTGACAATCTGTGAAAATTTTATGAAAATCCATCCATAACGTTTTGAGTTATCGTGCTAACAGACAAACCAACGCCGATGAAAACATAACCTAGGTAAAAAAAAAAAAAGAAAAACGGGGGGGGGTCTTTTCAAGTGGCAGATGATTACTGTCATATTAATGTTGGTTTTTTTTCATAGATTTATACCATTGAATCAAAATAATGTGATAATGTAACTGTTTTTATAATGAGAATGAAGATTTTACAGAATATTTTAGTTATAAATTGGAAGAACTAAAACAAAATACAGAAACATAAAGTATCAGTATCAGTTTATGAACCATAATGTCATTTTAAATATTGGTATCAGTCAAGAATTTTGCAACTGGTACCTCCCCATGAGCAACATTTTTTTTTTCTTTTAAGACTCATACATTCAAATATGTTTAATATCTGCCTGGGTCAAATTAATAGTTTTAGATTATTTTGTAGAAATTTCATTAGATTGTAATCGATAAAAAGAAGACAAATGCATGAAAGCTGGTCACTGTGGGAAGCTCTGTGCAGATCTGTGCTAATTAAAGACCAACAGTTTGAGGCTTTTTGCTCTCTGCAAGGGTTTCTAGTTGTTTCAGGCTTTTCTTCACATTTCAGCCCACAGATTGCTCCATAATGATATGAGAACAAAATCTTTTGTGAATGACTCCTTAAAGTGGGACAGATTGCAGGCACAAATGTTACACAATGGAGTGCCATCAGCAGTGGGGTCCACTCCTTGTGGATTTTGCCCTAAGAATTTAAAATTGTGATGAATTTGTGGAGTATAATGATGTATTTCCTTTATCAACATGACAAACTTAATGTAAGCTTTTCTTTTCTTTTCAGATCATTATTATAATTTTTTTTTTAAATATTCTTTTTATTTAGAAATGTTGACAAACAAGAGAGTACAACGAGAATGTACCATCACTAACAGTTCCTTTTTTTTCTTTTTTTTTCTACATATTTCCACACACAATGAGTTCTGAGATTATCTTTGGGGAGTGTTTGTGATTTTATTTGTCCACTTGAAAGTGTAATTTTGGGGGAAATCTCGAGGAATGGCATGTGTGAAATGGTTCAGCAAGGAAGGGGTTTCTGCGCTCATGTGGTATGCACCGTAAACATTTATAGACGTTACAATGGTCGGCATTCATTTGGCCCGAAAACACATACAGGCAAATGGAAGAGATGTGTTTTGTCTGGATTCTATAGTAACTGTGTTTTATTTTTATAATAAGATTTATGATCAATGCGAATTATAAAGGGTTTGTCTGATCTGCAGATCAACAAAAACTGAACTTACCAAAGATAATAACATCACATAAAAATTTAATACCTTTTATAAGTCTAGAAGAAACCCTGTGATCATCAAACTCCACTCTTTTCATTTAGAGCTGCATCCAGTGGTAAAAACAACACCGGTTCAGCTTTTATCACTTTCTTTGACCCTAAAAATTGTTTCTTTGCAGTTTTCATCCAATCTCATTATTTTCCAACACTTCAAAGGCCTCTTGGTGATAGCTTTCTACAACATGGAAGACCAACATGGTGACTCACTACTGCCTCTAGTGGTCACATAAAACCAATGGGCCATGACTAAATTTAGTGCATATCACCTCAATCACTTCAAAAGAGTTCTTAATTGCCTCCGCCGAGGAGGTTAGGTTTTTGCCGGCGTTTATCTGTTTGTCTGTCTGTCTGTCTGTGTACAAAATAACTCAAAAAGTTATGGACAGATTTCGATGACATTTTCAGGATAGCTTGGGAATGATACAAG
>JAQQZY010000019.1:38257704-38269108 GCA_030068375.1 Ostorhinchus rueppellii | reverse complement strand
CATAATTTTGGAGGGTTTTAGCTTTCATATGTGCCATTTCTAAAAACAATGGATTAGTTAAGTCAGGTTATAAGCTGTTGTTTCTACAAAATGGATAAGTGACAAGACTTTTGTCAGGCACTGTATGTATCAATGTAGATACTGTTGAGCACTGATAGGAAGTCATATATGGACAGCTTATCCTCAAATGAAAGTACACTGTACTTTCACTGGGAGATTGATCTCTTGCATCAGGACCACAGGTCTCTAACACTGGAAGAACCTGACAACCTCAAAAATTCAAGTTATTGTTGATCCTTGAGGCTGATGAGCTACAGGGCCTTTGGTCCTCTTTTTTTAAGTGCAGTTCTTTCTTTGGTGAGTCCAGTTTATTGTCAATATGTACTCTGAGGTATTTGTAATCCTCCAATATATCCTCATCAGCCAAATGGATGGAAACAGGGTCATGGGTATCTTGGACCTCCCGAACTCTAAAATAATTTAATTCAAACCTGCTTGATTACATAATTTTTTTGTGTTTCCTCCCTACTGTTTTGCACATTATGTATTTCAAGTCAGAGTTCAGTAAACAAAAGAGTTTTCTCCCTCAAGCACAATGTCAAGACCAAACAGACCTCTTCACTAGAGACACTGTGTCTCACTCAGACTCAGAGTATGCTCAGCTGACAAAATTTTCCTGTGTTGATCAAGACGGTTAGTTTCGTAATGAGTCTTATCTGACATGACGGCTATCTGACATGGTGTAACCTGAGCCTCAAAGAGGCGGGATCACTCAGGCCTCGCCCTGAAGTCATTTCCTGGCAGATGAAGGAAGTGAGTCATCCTGCCAAGTTAAAACAAACAATAACATGGGTGCTGTATTAAGAATAATACGTTCTTAGCACTGACCTCACCATTTCCCATGAACACAGAGCTGTAAAAATCACTAAGACTTCTGATTCAGAGAAATGTGTTGACATTTAGCCTAATGATACCAACACAGACACGGTTAGAGACTTTCTTGGAGCTTTAGTAAATAATATGGAAATCTTTTTAATACTTTCTAATACATTAGGTAATTACTCACATGATTAGGAATCCCCAAGGGACAAGTCAAATCTGTTCATTCCAATGTGGCTGTTATTTGTCAGGATATTTTGTCTGAAAGAAAATAAAAGGCCAATAATATGCAAAATCCTGAAGGAAGAGTAATTCACTACAAGTAAATGAACAAATTTAGTGGTTAAACAGTAGATTATAAATCACCTTATTGTGCTTCGAACTGGAAAACTGATGGAAACTGATTAATCAGCTGACATCATATACTAAAATCTACGTTACATTAAATATTAAAATCACGTTAAAATCTGCTCATTTTGGCTTTATTAGAAACCAGTACCACTGTCAGAGCTAAGATATGAGTAATATATAAATAAATAAACATATATCAAATAAACTGTAAGAAATCTAGGCATTTTCAGGTGTGATTTTTACATTTTTACATCCCACAAAATCAGTCACTCTACATGAGAACCCAGATATAAGTACATTTTGTCCATATAGAGCTTGTGAAATGTATAATATCAGACTGCCTCTTGTTTATAGTTTATGTGTCAGGCTATGTCATTGGTGTGTTTCACAGTGATTCCCACCCAGCTGCTGGTGGGTGTTCTGTGGTTGACCCCATTTCAGCTCCATTTCTCTGGAACTGGGGGTCAAGGTGGAATATTTCAGTGTACTTCCACCTGAGAATTTACTGTGAAATGATCCTTGTTTTGCTGAGGCAGTCTGCTTACATTCATCAAAAAGGAATGGCAGGAATGACATAAAAGCTCCACACACAGACAGTGGCTGTTCATTCTGATCTGGGTCAACTCTGGACGCTCTGTAATACGGTTAGACTGACTTGTAAGGCTGGCCTCAGATCTGTCCTCACATGTCTACATTTAACGGCTGAGACATTCTTATTAAACCCTCGGGGCGAGATACTTCATACCCTCTGCTTAAAGTAGGTTGTGAAATGTTCGTGTGAATGCGCGTGACGTTGACAGGGTGGGATGGTGACGTTTGAGACGGCCCACATTCAAAAACCCACGTCCACATGACGTAGTGAACAGTCAGCACTCTTCCTCCATAGAAGCCGGCGTTAGCTTCCGTTGCTACTCCGTCAACGACACCCCAAAACCGGCTTTCAACACTCCCTTTCAGCTTCTTTTCCCCTCATTTGTCTTAATTTTCTACCTTTTGGTCAAAAGACAGAATTTACGCTGACGATCCTTTCGTAAAGGTAGGTTATTTCCGTGTTTTCCTCACTCAGGCTAACGTCATTTTACCGACCGGTCTGTGGCTAATCCTCGGAAAATTCTCCAGTCGAGTTGAAATTTCAAATTTAGCCTCAACATAGGTGAACGTTATACAGATTAAATCAACGCAGATTTAGTGTCGTGTTTTGAAGATCATACACCGAACCTAGATCGTTGTTTACTGCTCGTTGTCTAGTTAGCATCCCGGTCTGAAGCTAACAGAACAAAACCCCTCAAGATGTCGCTGTGTCTGGACATCCGGTATCAGAACAAAGACCCCATAAAATCAGCTGATGGGGTTGTTCTTGGTTTAAAACAAAGGCCCTAACTTGTTTTGGTTTATGTTTAATATCACAAACACTTGAATACTATGACATATTGGATCGATTATTTTTTTGTTTTAACGTCTTTGGAAACTCTAAAAATAGATTTTTACTAGTAGTTCGTTAACAATTAGAAGTCAAGGTGGAAAAAGTGGGAGTTTTACATGACAGTTAATCGAAATGGAATTTATCCACGAATACAGTAGCCTGAATTAATTTAGGATTACATAAATTTAACGTTTGACCTGGATGATGAACAAAGCGCATGAAGCCCTGTTGTTTCCTGTAGCTAATACTGGTAGCTGGCTAACACCCTTCACTCAGTCGTTTCCTTACTTTGTTTAATTATGGCTAGGTCAAATGTGGGGGTATGGTTTAAGAACATGGTCAACTAGAGAAGGTTAGATTAGTTGAGGGAGAATATGACACAAAGTGAGGCGAGACAACGCGCTAACAGAAATTACCATGCTAGTATGCCAAGCTAGCCTAGCCGTGTCCTAGTTTGACGCTCATTTGTACGGACACGTGTGTATCTGGGCTCATGTGCTCCACATTTTGAAGGAACAACTCGTACACAGGTTACAATACTGAATACTATGTTAATTTTGGTTGAAACGGTGGTCGAGACGGCCTAAAATCTGTGTTCGTCTGTGTTTTACCACGACTTCCAGCTACATGTCTGCTTTTAATGAGCTTCATTTATCTGCTTTCAGGTCGTTCTTCCCTGCCCCAATCTCAGAACATTATTCTTCACATAAATCCTTTGCAAGCCGCCAAAGTGGAGAGTGTCATTGCACAAGGGGGACCTTCTCTTTTCAGGTATTCCATATTAGTCAGTTACCCTTGAACTACACTATACAGACAGACTCTACTTCCATCAGTTTGTTAATGTACTTATGTTAACAACCTAAAACTGCTGACATAATCCTTAGTAAGGGACTCGTGATTAATAGAAACTGTAGAATTCAGTAGCTCTTGTAATAATCCCTTGCAATATACAATGGTTAAGTGTTTGAATAAAGACCCATTATCCAACAGGAAATTACAAGGACAAGAAGAATCACAGAATCAGGATAGCGCATGTACTTGAAGCACAAGAATAAGATGAGGCCTATGCCCTTTTGTAGTTGCTGATTAATTTTACAAAGTTGCATGTATTGAATAAAAACACCAAATGCTTTGTAGAATATTATGTTGCAATGAAGTTGACATTTGACCCTCTGGATTTAAAACATCATCACTCTGTTCTGTTACAGTTGTGTGAAATCAGGTCAGTTCTATGAATTACTGACGTGTAGCCAGAATGTATTTTCTGAAGTCACAGCCACCTTCCCTTTGGCCCGAATTGTATCAGTCAGTGAAAGTTTGTGCTGAGTTTGAAGACCTTTCCCTCAAAACATTCATGAGAGGTCATGTTCATGCCAGTGTATAAATCTGAACCCATAGTGACTGACTTTGGCCACCAAATTCTTTTTAGTGTATCCTGGAGTTCAAATTTGAAGGCATTCTGTCAAAAATTTTCATGAGAAATAAAAGTTGTAAACCACCAGGCATGGGCGCATCTACCAATTGCAGTAGTTAGCTTATAGTTAATCACTTGTTTTGGGTTGTTTTATTTTTTGTTACTGAATCTTTTTCTTATCTTTTATGCTACAGTGTAGGGGGAGGAGGTGGGGGTGCACCTCAGCACTATCCCAAGACTACCTGCAACAGGTTATATTTGTTTTTACTTTTTTTGTCATACAAATAATCATTCATGTCACATTTTAGATCTCTTCACTGGCACTGTATCACTTAATTCTCATCTCTGGAAAAAATATTACTTCAGTGGATGCATAGCCCATTATGTTTCACACCCTAATGTCAACTGAAATTTACAATAAAAGAAAAATGCAGTATATGGTGTGTATTGGGAGAGGGTGTGTGTGTTGTTGTAAAATGACACACCCAAGTTTCCTGTTTTCATTCTGATGGCTCAAACCTGTGCATTTCCCTGCTAAATAAAATTGACATGCAATGCCAGTGAACTGTATAACTACCGCTCATGCTAATTTTTTATATCACAAAATATGTTTTGTATTTTTAAATTGTGCTTTTTGTTCACTACAGCGAGTTCCTGGGGAAATCCTCAGGTTCCTCCGTTCAGAGATGGGTCCCTTCTCGAAGCACTAGACGAGAGGCAAACTCCTCCACTGAGAAAGGACAAAATGACCGAATCTTCAGGAAAGTGAGAGGGTATGTGTTTGTCAATTCTGAAACTGAAGAAAATCTTGAATAATGACAGTAGTCGGTCTCCCCAAGCCTGTTTAAAACTTTTGACCTGCCCTGTCTTATCAGCATACTCAATAAGCTGACTCCTGAGAAGTTTGACAAACTATGCCTGGAGCTCCTCAATGTTGGCATAGATTCGAAGCTTGTCTTAAAAGGAATCATCTTGTTGGTAAGTGTTTTAGATGTTGGCTGTTATTTCTGTACTTTATTTAGGTACCCATTTCATTAATATCTTTAATTTCTGTCACTATTTTTAGATTGTCGACAAGGCACTTGAAGAGCCAAAATACAGCCAGTTATACGCTCAACTATGTCAACGCTTGTCAGAAGATGCACCAAACTTTGAAGAACCGTCAACAGAAAATCAAGCAACACAAAAGCAGAACACAGTAAGGGGCCTTCACTGTATAATTGATTAAAAACAAGATTATACTTTGTAGCATTTGTAATTTTCTTACTTGTATGATTCGTTGACTTTTTTTTTTTTTTTCTTTTCCAGACCTTCAGAAGGCTTCTGATTTCCAAGCTTCAAGATGAGTTTGAGAACCGCGCCAAAAATGTTGAACGTCAGTGAATATATATATATATATTTTTTTTGCACATGGTCATACAATGCATATGATTGTATAGAATCTGTTTCTGATATAAATAAATACATTTTCCCCTCTAGTATTTGACAAAAATGACAACCCACTCACCTCGGAAGAGGAGGAGCAACGAGCTATTGCAAAGATCAAGATGCTGGGCAACATCAAATTCATTGGGGAACTTGGCAAACTCAACCTTATCCATGAGTCCATCCTCCATAAGTGCATCAAAACAGTAAGTTCTGCTAAATGTGTTTAGTAGGCCCATTTGTGTTATCAGATTGAGCTACTAATTGAATACATTCTGTTATCTTTCTGTGTGCTTGTAGCTTTTGGAGAAGAAGAAGAGAGTCCAACTTAAGGATATGGGTGAAGATCTGGAATGCCTCTGTCAGATAATGAAAACTGTCGGACCTAAACTTGATCATGAAAAGGCTAGGGTGAGTGGAAATTCATCTCTTTATTCTGTAATGCATTCCACTCGTACTTCAGTCTGTTTTTTCATACCAGTAATTTCTCCTTCCAGTCTTTAATGGATCAGTACTTTAGCCGGATGCGTTCCTTAACCAACAACAAGGAACTGCCAGCAAGAATCCGTTTCCTGCTGCAGAACACGGTGGAGCTGCGCGACAACAGCTGGGTCCCACGCAAAGCTTACTTTGACAACGGACCAAAGACGATCAACCAAGTTCGTCAGGATGCAGTGAAGGTTAGTTTTCATTGGGAAGCATTCGAGGTGGAGTTCCTGCCTCAATAGGAAGGATTTATCAAACTTCCCAGTATTCATAATATACTGGTTTACCACTTAGGCTGTAGTTGCTTATATCCTGACTGGATTCTGACTCCACAGGATTTGGGTGTTTTTATTCCACCTCCAACTGATGCAATGAGAAATGAGTTCTTTGTGGACAACTCCTTCCTGCCATCAAGGATAAAGTATGACAGGGAAACTCTCGGTGGGCTGGCTGACATGTTTGGACAAATGCCTGGTATGTTGCTCTGTTGAATCTGAGCCTAAGGGTGCACATATTAACATTAAACATCTTTGTTCCATGATTTTTAAACTTTTTTGTGTGTGTGTGTGTGTGTGTGTGTAAAGATATTTCATTTGTTTTCTTTACAAATATATAGCTAATTATATTGCACTGTGGTTTGCTTTGGACAGGAAGTGGCATTGGTACAGGTCCAGGAGTCATTCAGGACCATTATTCCCCCACCATGGGTCGTCACCGCACAAATCCTCTCTTCAATGGCCATATTGGAAATGGCAACAGTTCACACCAGCCTCAGTTTGAAAATGGAAATAAACCTTACATCAAACAAAACCAGGTGCTGATCATATTTTAGTTTTCCACGTGCAGTCCGTAAATCTAAGTAATTGAGTCTTTGTAGCTGACATTTGTTAACTTCCTTCAAAGGCTCAGAGGTCACCAGTCTTTAACCACAAACAGAACCAATCAACGCAGATGCAGTCTAAGGATATGGCTCCACGATTCACCAAGAAGGGGAAGCTGAACGCTGAAGAGGTACATCAAATTATATTGCTGTACAACATTGTACGAAACTTAAGTTGAAAACATTTTTGGCATTGCAATAAATTCTCTGTTCATTTTTTTTAGATCAGTCTGAGGCCAGCCCAGTCCTTCATCTTGAATAAAAAGCCGTTACCAAAGCTGCAGCCACAGATGACTATGATTCCACCAAGTGCCCAAGGCTCTCCGCTAGGACAGGTGAGACAGGTTTATAAACATTTTTTTTTAATGTGATGATTTCAGGAAGTGTAAATTAATGTTTCTGTTTTTTCTTTTTAGTCTCCACAGCTTGGCCTGAAAACGAATCCTCCAGTCATTCAGGAAAAACCGAAATCCAACAAAAAAGCACCTCCTACAAAGGAAGAGTTGTGCAAATTGACTGTAGGTTCATTTCACTTTCTCTTGCACAATATACTGCAATTGTAACTTTTTTTTTTTTTTTTTTTTTAACCGGAGGTTCTCTTCCTTTTTAGGAGACCATAGTGACTGATTATCTGAACAGCAAAAATGTCAACGATGCAGTGAACAATGTGAAGGAACTCAAGGTTCCCAAACACTTTCTGTCTGAGATGCTGAGCAAGATTGTAGTGTTCTCACTCGACCGTTCAGATGGCGATAAGGAAGACGTCAGCACCCTGATCCATGCACTTTGCACAGATAGTCTCGTAACGGGTGAAAACTTACTGCAGGTCAGTGTAATCTTTAAATTCAATCAAACAGAATAAATCCTTTTTAAGACCATTTGGTGTAGCTTTACCATCTGAACATGGAAGTCTGTGGAGTATTAACCATTCAGTCTGATTTTATATTCTAGGCGTTCTTGAGTGTTCTGGACCAGTGTCCCAAGATTGAGGAAGAAATCCCACTGGTGAAGTCGTACCTGGCACAATTTGCAGCACGTGCCATTATCGCTGACCTGGTCAACATCACCGATCTGGCTCATCAGCTGGAAAATGGCTCCCATTTCCCGCTGTTCCTGTTGTGCCTGCAGCAGATGGCCAAACTGAAGGACCGGGAGTGGCTGACTGACCTCCTCCAGCAGAGCAAGATCAACATGCTGAAGATGCTACCGGGTACGTACAAACCTACCCTGACCTTTTTTTTTTTTTTTAATTTTTTAAAAAATTTCTTAATTTTTTAAAAAATTTCTATCTACTTTGTGCACCACATATTCAGTCGTTTGCTTCTACTGACATATTTTTTATTTTTTTTCCCATAGAAATTGACCAAAACAAGGACCGAATGCTGGAGATCCTGGAGGGCAAGGGTCTGAGCTTTTTATTCCCGCTGATGAAACTTGAGAAGGAGCTGCTGAAGCAGATCAAAGTGGATCCTTCTCCACAGTCCATCTACAAGTGGATCAAGGACAACATCTCTCCTAAGCTCCACACTGACAAAGGCTTCGTTAACATCCTCATGACGAGGTACAGCCATAGAAATTTAAAGGTGGAGTCAAATGCTCCAGGAAAAAATGACTGGATCCTAAAAATAAACTTGTATTTTTCCCTTTAGCTTCTTGCAGTACATTGCATATGAGATCAACCCTGATGACGACGAAGAGGTGTTTGCTTCACCCAGCAAAGAGCAGCTGGAGGAGGAGAAACAACAGCTGCTGTCTTTCAAACCAGTGATGCAGAAGTTTCTACACGATCATATTGACTTGCAGCTCGGAGCCCTGTATGCCCTTCAGGTTCACTGCAATGCCAAAGGATTCCCCAAAGGTATGCGTGTTTCCTTTTACACCAGCGTAGCAGCTTAGGCTCAGGTCTCTTGCACAAAGAACTTGGAAGCATTCAGAGGTCCTGATTGTCTCTCCTTTTCAGGCATGTTACTTCGCTACTTTGTGAACTTTTATGATATGGAAATAATTGAAGAAGAAGCCTTCCTCTCATGGAAAGAAGATATTACCCAGGAGTATCCAGGAAAGGGAAAAGCATTATTTCAGGTAGTTTTATGTACTATTGCTTTGTGTTCTCCTCCCCTCTGTTTGAATTGGCTCTAAAACCTAAAGCCAGTTCATGTTGATGGTGACACTTAGTAATGTTTTTACTCTTGTGGCTCAGGTGAACCAGTGGCTGACCTGGCTTGAGACTGCAGAAGAAGAGGAGTCGGAGGAGGAAGATTACTGAGGAACAGGGCCAAAGCCATGCAACTTTCATTTCTTTTTTTTCTTTTTTTTCTCCTTAAGCATCCTTTGTCTCCTTGAGCCCTTTGTTCTTTTATCTGAATTCCTTCCTTCTTTGTCTGATTATCCAACCACTGTTACAGTTAACTTTAAAATTTGACATATCAAACCAGAATTGAAACCTGTTATTTATGATTTCCTTTCTATTTTCTTTTCCTAAAGCACGTCTGACGCATGTCCACTGATGTGGGCTCTTTTTCACTTTCTTCTTTTTTTGTTTTTTTTCAGTTGACTGTGCATTGCAGGCAAAAATACCAGCACCAAATCTGACCCAATCTTATCACCTGGTCACTAAGTGCTAACCATGACTTTTAAAAAAAAAAAAACTGTTTACAAAAGAGAGAAGGCTCTTAAAAAAAAAAACAAAGCAAAAGGGCTTTTTCCCCAACTGTACCTGCATTTGTTAATCAGTTTTTAGATGCACTTTGAGCATCATGAGATGTGCAATAGATTTACACTCTCCTTGATTTGTTGAAACAATCTTTTTGCAATGGTTAGTTGCGGTAATAATGGTTTCTTGTGCTGAAAGCAGACTTTTCAATTCTAAAGATCTGGATTTGGTATGTCTGTAACGATTATTTGCACAATGTGATTGCAGTTACACACTTAGTTAAATGAATCAATAGCTTTTTTTTATGTTTGAATCTTTTTTGTGCTTAGGAATAATTCTGTGTGGCCTTTTTAATTTATCGATTAATAAGGATATACCTCTAATGTATCTCGGACTATACTTGAATGTCTCCGTTTTAACACACAGAGACAGCCAAAGCTTAGTTTCCTGTGCTGCAGTTGTTCACCATCATGAGTGGTGATTTTTAAGTGTGTTTTTCCATATTTGTTAAGTTTTAATATGGTCTTTTTATCTTCATGAAATTAAAGAGAATGTACTGTATGTGTACACTTGAGCTTTTCTTTAGAGTATCACTGTAATGCCAAGTGCTAAAAGTTTAAGTGTACAACTACAGATCAACCTTGAATAAAGTTTAACAGATCGCTTTATTGTGTTTTGTCATTTATTTTTGTTTTTTTGTCTAACCTACATTGTTTTTGAGCAACACTTCAGCTCTTGTAGGTACTAAAGCATGTTCAAGATGTTAACTGAGTTACATGAATTAAAATCTGAAGGGATAGCTGGAATGTAGCTGACCTGGCATTTGGCTGAAGACTTAAAGCAAAAATATATAACTGAAGTGAAATGTTAAATTTGATGGAGAATCTGAAATGGACAGTTTTCTGACCTTTAACCCTTGTGTATTCCTTGGGGTCAAATTAACCCCATTCCGCTGCCTTCGTCTGGGATGTGGGGGGGAGGGACAATTGAGAAGCAAGATGTTTGAAAGGCCTTAAAAGTACAAAGTATAAATCAGTCCTGGGTACACAATTTGATTTAAGCAGTGGCTTGGATTTACTAAATGACACAATTTACAGTTGGATCATAAAAAATGCAGGATACTAATATTGATCACTTTGCCAAGAAATGCATTCTTTTATTTTGGAAGAATAATTACCCTCCATCTTTTAAGATTTTTCATGATCAACTCTTTTTACCTTTAGAAAAACAGATCTTGGATAAATAGACTCGTGGCCATCTTTAATGAATTGTGGTTGCCTTTAGTCTCTAGTATGGAGAAAGTGAGTTTGTGCACTAAATACTGAATATTGTCCTACTGTTATTTATGCCACTATTCATCACTATGTTTATGCTCATGTTGCTATGGATAGATTAGTCATTTATATTTAGACTTATGTTTTGGGCCTGTTACTTTCGAGTGTATTTAGCTGGTTTATTCCTTTAGGGGTGGGGGTGGGGAGAGTGCATAAAGGCGAATTGCAAAATTTAAGACCTAGTATCACTGAGTTTGTATCGTATCTGGATGACTTTGTGAAATAAAAAGATATATATAAAAATATGATGAAATGCATTAATGCCAGAGATGTATAAAGTACTGCAGTAGAGGAGTGCAGTTGAAGTACAAGTGCTAGATCAAAAAGCTGACGAGTAAAAGTTAAAGTGTTCTTTAAACATCATACTTAAGTGAAAGTACTAAAGTATTGCAGGTAAAAGTATGTAAAAAAAAATGACTACTCAAGTACTGAAAGTAAAAGTCAAATTTAAAGTACTGTGTATTCTAAAAGAAAGCAGTCACCAGTTTCAGTATCTTTCTATATTTAATATTAAGGCACAACTTGTTTGTGTGAAGCAGCAGTACAAGGAAATACAAGT
>JAQQZY010000019.1:38127594-38146016 GCA_030068375.1 Ostorhinchus rueppellii | reverse complement strand
TTTCAATTATCTCTTGCTTCGTCTGTATGGACAAAACAAGTCTCTTCTTCTTCTCTCCACTTTTCTCCGTCATTTTCCATATTGAATAAAAGTGAACGAAAGCTGATGAAAACGTGTCCACACTTCCTGCTTCACTATTCACTCTAGCATGAGACAAGCATACGCATAGAGGGACCTCCCTCTGTGTGCCAGGGGACCGTGCCATAGCCAATGGCGGAGCAGCTCCGAGCGCCGACTGGAACAGTACCGTAAAGCATGTAAAAATTGCGCCTTTCATATCCTGAGCGCCGAGTGGAAGTGTACTTTACCATAAAGCATGTAATAATTGCACCTTTTGTAACTTGAAATTTCTTTCGTTACTGGAGTCAATATTTTACCATAAAGGATTTTCCTAACCTGGAAATGGTAATTTTGTAGGTAGAGTTGTTTGTAAGTAGAGGTACCACTGTATATATATATATATATATATCTCCTCCAATCCAAATAAAGCTTTTCTCATTGTCAAATATTCACCAGACTCACGCACAAAAATGACCTACTGTATTTAGTACAAGTACAGCGTGGACGGATTTGACAAAGTGAAAGGAAGATGAATAGCCACTGACTAATGACTGGAAACCAACACCTTTCTATGTTTGTGAAGAAATCACTTATGCAATTGTGGAAGTTGTGTTATTTTAGGTTTTTTTTATTGTACTACATGGCTCTGTACTCTGTACTGACATCACTGCTTTGAACTGTAAGAGATCCTGATCCGTCATCTCACAAATATTTATGTAAAGTTCTGTAAATATTCAGTTGTACCAAGAGTTCTCATCCTTCATTTCCACATCATATCAGGGGGTTGTGGCCAGGTAGGACCTGAGCCTGACAGTTCATGGTTTTGTTTTTCACCACAGCTGTCAGAAATGTAGAGTCGAAGAAGGTTGTTATGGTCTGTTGGCGTATGATGTGACGCTTCCCGTCGTGTGGAAGCTGGGAAGAATCATATGCATCTGTAATTGTTTAACAGCTAGCTGGCTGCTAAGTGGAATTTTTTTTTATTTTTGTTTCAGATGTACTTTGTTTTGGAGCTTATGGAGGCAGCCTTCCCTCATGCACCACAACATGTCCTGTACTCAGTAGTCATTGTCACTTATCTACTAGATAAATTCATAATGGGTTACTGTGCAAAGTACTCTGGAGTGTGTTGCTAGATTTCTGTTTAGTGTTGTCACATGAAGTGTGAAAGTGCAGTTTTTACTTGGTTTTAACAGAGCTTAATATTGTTAAAAAGGTACAGTGTGAGGACATTCTATGATTAACCCTGTAATATAAACAGACGTGCTTTCACACGAAAGAGCAGAGGCTTCATTAGCAAATGTCACTGATTGCTTTTGTCGTCATACAGTTTAGCCGACTGCTGTTATGACGGGTATCATCACTTCAAAAATGCATTGGCTTATGCATATGTTGATATTAATCAAGTGGTTTTAATATCAGCTTTTTCTACTGGGATTTGATATTGAACTGTATTGGAAAAATCTCTGGACTGCCCCTGGATTTGTAAAGGGAATTTCTATCCCCTGGATGTTTCCTGTAACCATGATTGAGTATGTTTATGCTGAAAGGATATGGTGCTAATTATTTTTGACAAACCTAGAGTCATAATAAAGACCATGGAAATATTTGGGACCTCTATTACTTGGGCAGTTCAGTTTTAGTTTAAGGAGGGAGTTTGTAGGAACAGGATGAGTTCATCTGTCCATGGACTGATTTAAGAGGAGGAGTGTCTAATTTTATAAAGGGCCTTCTATTGGCCTCTTTATGCATATCTGTTTTTAAGTTGCATGTCGTGAATTGGCCATATGTTTATAATTTATACCGTGTTTTGAAATAAACCAAAGTATTTGCCCTAGAGTGAACAGATCTTCAAGAGATGTTTGGGATATGAGGAGAACAGCAGAAATTAACTTGTCTCTGGGCTGTGCATTATAAAGAATTGCTCTAAAAATACGCCTTTTACATCATTTCCGACACACATGGTAGTTATGAAGCCTGAAATTTTGTGTACAGTACAATTTGTAATATTTGCTAGATGACTCTTCCTGTAATATTTGACCTGTCTTTTTGTGAATTACTGCAGTCCATCACAAGAGTCTAAAAATACCTAGCTCTAAAATAAACCTTATGTGCCTGGTGTTGCATAACAGATCCGTAATGAGGATCCAGGGGTGTCGTGACAGTGAAGAAGCAGAGTCACCTCGGTGCAGCGCTTTTAGATAGCAAGAAGCTTTAACTCATTTGCAGCCACCAAACAGTATTTGGATAACACTCCTGTTTTGGTCATTTTGTTGACATTGTTCCTTGTGTTAATTACACCAACGTTGAGAGATGGACATAAGTATGCATGTGAGTGCCAAACCGCTTGGCTCGAGCAAACCGCCTCTAGTTGTTTTGTCCGCTGTTCATCCTGCGGACCAGATAAAACAGGAGTGCTGTGTCGGCGGCACGCCATTGACCTTCTCAACCCCCGGCCGGTCCCTCTCTGCCCCTTGACACCTCACACTTCACTTTCCGTCATTGTTTTGCTTTCCTGACGTGCGCCTCCTCTGAATGAATGGGAAGAGGACAAGGTATAAGGAAGAGGATGATGGGACCATACAATGTTGTGCACATCTGTTGCTAAGCTTTCCTGACCACATTGTCTTGGCAGTTGCTTAACATGTAGGCTCAGTGTACAGTTCACTAACATTTTGTGTTGTGGTTTGAATGATTAAAGATGCCTCTTTCATTTTTTCAGTCAATATCATTTCCTCTCAGTACCACCTGCTCTTTTCCAGATTTTGCAGTCTCATGATTTATTCCTTCTCATATGTACTTTTGTTTAGAAGCATAGTTATTTTACAGGAGTTTCATGTGACATTTCAGCAAGAGGAACATTGATGATGATCAGAGCACAGGAGATGGCTCAATCTGCACACATTTTATTGCTGTGCTGGAAAAAATTGCAGAAGGATTTTGTAAGAGCATGAAAAAAAGATCTTCACTATAAGGATTTGCGGGATTTGCTCATGTGTGGTTAACAGGAACTCTTTCTAGTCTCTTATGGTTTTATGATTCTACCAAGTCTGTTTGTGTTTCCTCAAATACTGAAATCAAATCACACTAAATTTGTGTCCAGTCATGTTCCAGCTGAATCTAATCAGACAAATCCAAGGTTAAGGAGGATATACCATTCTCCTTTTTCCTGAGTCATCTTTAGTAATGGCTTCTGCCCCAGTTATATCTGGCCTGGCCCGGGCCTGACCAAGCATAACTGTCTCATTACAGTATGAGAAGGCAGCTCTGTCCTATTCTGGCAAGTGAGCCTCTGGGTGTTTTTTTTTTTTTTTTTTTTTTTTTTTCCAAATGGCTTTTTTTGTTTCTTGAGCACTAGGCTGTGACGATGCTTAGCAGGTCAGACCGCAGATCCTGTGTCACAGTGTGGGAGTGGGTCATGCCAGACTAGAGCACATGATGTGAGAGTTTAGCTGGAGGGCAGCACTTTCCTCAGCTTTGACATCAATGCAGAAAGTGTGTCCCAGAGTTCCTTTGTCACTTGACTGAGATCTAATTTCGGAATAGGAGGTGTGCTATCTCCCCACTGTGTCTCTGTGTGTGTGTGTGTGTGTGTGTGTGTGTGTACTGTATAAAGGCTGCATTTCCAACAAGTCAGCCTTTGCACCTGTTGATTTGCAGTGGATTCTGGTATCATGCTATAGCTGAACGTATATTAATTCCAGTATCTGATGCTGTCAGGCTTTCACTGCATCAGTTGCTCGCTCATTTGTGTTGTTACCCTGTAACCTGCTCTGCATTGGTCATGACAGCAACACAGCAGGATAAAAGGGAATTTGCAGAAAGACCTTTTCCCCTTTCCTGTGATGTGTGGTCCACTTTTAATTCCTGTCTTTAACAGCATAGGACTACCTCAGAATGATGTGATATTGTGCTCTGTTTATGGCTGTATTCTAATGACACGTTTTAAAGTTTTTCCAACATCTTCAGGTAGTGTTTCCATTTACAATAGTGAAGCAAAGCTAAAAAAATAAGTTATTCATGCACCTCAATACCAAGAAGTTGATTAAAATTGATGTAACTACTTCCCTTTGAGGTGTACTTACAATAATTGCATCTACAACTACGCACGATGTACTGCCTTACACTGTAATTTGACATCACTCATGTATTCATGATCATGCTGTATGAGTTTATACACCGCGCCTGTTATTGGCCACAACCAGAAAAGCAAAATGTCAAGTATTATTGTGTTTATATGCCAAAATGCAGTCTGTTGAGACATAGAAAATGCTTGTTAATACGCATATTAATATTGTTCAAACATGAAATCACATGGCAAGTGGCATTCCACAGTCATGAGTTGTACATACAGTGATGTAAGCAAAGTGTCTTGATGTAATGTTCACTGACTGTTGAGAATCTCACTAAACTCCCCAAAGTGTCTTTGAAGTTGTTCCAAACTATAAGTGTTTCTCTGCAGACCTGTAGGCAAGATAACAGTTTAAAGGAAATGCTGATTAAATATTAGGGAAGTCAATTAAACCTCTCCTCACCACTCCTTTTCATGTTCCAAGCATGTCAACCTCTCTGAGGAATACACTCCCATGACACATTCAACATATTCACACGTATACACACACGCACACACACAGGATGTTATATCTCCTGTGATCTTTGGAGGAATGCAGTCCCAAAGGTGTTTATCTCTTTTTTTTTTTTTCGACAACAATGAATGGCATTGTTGGAATACTTTAGGACAGGATCACAGTTATCTGCACTTGTCCTTGGGTCCTGTCTGGCTTGAGTGTGTATCAGCGAACACACACTCACCACAATGCAGCTTTAACAGATTTCCTGCAGGCTATTGTATCTGCTAGAAGATGGTGGCATCCTGGTCCAGGCCAACAAACCCCCCTTTCCTCTCTTTCACTCTTTGCTTTCCTCTCCTCTTCCCCTTCAGTGTCTCACCTCCTTTTTTTCCTGCTCCATAATCCATACCTTGCAGGTGTATTTGTTTTTTACCATGCACAGATCCACCTATCCATCTGTCCATCTGTTTGACCCTCACCCAGCACTCCTTTACCCACACTCCCCTTTTCCTCTGTGTGTCCGGTGATCCCCTCCCCATGTAACCCCTGAGGAGCAGTCTAAACACTGTTTCAGAGCCAGCCCAGTGGGGGCCTCCAGCAAAAACAAGAGTGCAGACACAAACACTTGACTCTGTGACCAAATGCCCGCCTGCTTCCCAGATTTTGGCCTCTCATCTCTACCCCCTCCCCACTGTTTTTTGCTTAGCTTGACTTTTAAATCACAATTAAAGCAATCTGTGTATCCCTATTATTAATGCCCTTTGAATATATATGTAAGACTAACATATTTTCATCACTTGGAATGGCATGACCGGGACATTTTAAGGCATCTGCCTACGATATCCGTTTCCAGGTTATAAACTGCATCTGTGTTAGCAAACATAGTATCTAAAATAAGCTTGTTTTTTCCCCACATTTAGCATATGTTTCGTGTCAGAATTGGTTATGACTCACACTGTTGCCCTGAGACCTAGAATGTGTTTGAGATGCTTTTTATTATGGTGGCTTATTTTGTCAGGCATCGCAAATAGTTGATTTGTGTGAGTCTTTGATAAACAGAGCATTAGGAAATATAAATAATATGTTATTCCAGGAAGATTTTGTAAGAGCTGCTTTACACACTTGTTTCCCAGATTAGTAACTTTAATGCTACATCTTTAAAACAAACATTCAGGATAGAAGCATCTCTATTTAGGAAGTCTGTTTAAATTGATGGCATTTGCCAGCTTTTCTAACATATGGTGTTTAATGATGAGACATTATTCACTGTATACTGTTGTTTGTTACGGTAACTCCATAACCGTGTCTTTCAGTGTTTTTCCATTGTTTGATGTTTCCTTTTACTAAAGGGCAGGTAATGAGCTCAGGCCGCTCGGTCTGGCACCTTCGCTGATGACTTCTAAGGAGGGTAAACACTCTATGTGCCATTTCCCGCTCTGATGCGCAGATGGACTGTAATTTGCCCTTAAATGGGACATCCTGTCTCCAGGGTGGCATTTTGAGCAGAATGGCTCAAATACTATTATTCCCTCCTTCTTTATTTATTAGGTTAGTTTCCAGCAGCAAGGTTCAGGGAATATGATGACCTTCGAGCATTTGACAAATGAAAAATAAGCATTATGTATTTCTATGTCTGTAATCAACCAAGAATAAAATAATGTACTGATCTAAAATCCTACCAGTACATGTTAATAACTTGGGGAAAATGCAGTTTCTCAGCTTGTGAGTGTCCTCAAATGTGTCTTATTTGGATCTTCAGGGGCCCCATAATGAACATGCAAACACTGTAATTCTTTGCAACACGGATACCATAATAGAACACTTGTAGTTTGACAAAAACAGCGCCTATAGGTGCTTGTTTTTGTATTTAGTTAATCATATAGTTTGCTGAAAAGGTTATTCAGTTTGATATATTTTTAAATAATAAGCTTTACATGTACTTTAAGCTTCACTTCTACATAGTCAGTAAATTGATTATTGGGAAGTATTCACTTTTTACTGAAAAAATGCAGAGTAAAAAATAATAAATAGGGATAAATCCTTTTGGAAAAGCTCCTACAAAGCTTAACACTTTGGAAGTTACTACAAAAATAGTTCCAGATTTTTAAAGATTAAATCAGTTCCTTTTGGGGGAGGGGGGGGGGGGGGGGTAATTTCTTTTGTATCAAGTTTATTTTTGTGTTTTTGTGAAGTGTAAATTGACCCAATTTAGGTTTGGGATTGATTACAGTAATTTACTCAATCAAATCTAACATTGCCCAAGCTATAGTTAAAAAAAAAAAAATAGTACTGTTAATGAATAATAGACCAATAGAACATAAATGCATAAATAATTAATAGAGTACACTTACATCCACATTTTAACTCTCATTTAAGTGTTGTGTGCTTTTAACTACATCATCCTTGTCTCTGATACAGATGATGCAACATATGTGTCTACTTGCCTCAGTCACACATTGTGTACAGTCTATCTGACCTTGTTATATAGTTTATGTTCAGTCCTCATGTCATGGTGTTTTGTGTTTATAGTTCTGCCAGCCTGGAGGTTGGAGGTTGTCCAGAGAGAGGAAAGTACCCACCTTCTTCACAGTTGTGCTGACAGATATCGACTCAGACCGACACTACTGTTCCTGCCTCACTTTCTACGAGGCTGAGGTCAATCTGCAGGTACCATACGCAAACACTCCACCTCACCTACCATCAAATCTGTCACGTTACCCACACACTACTTCATCTGTGTGCAGTTTATGTTGGATAGATTATATTATACTTATTAGGATAACACTCACATACATGACTTTCATTTCTTCAATTGAACTTTCAGTGTGGTGTTTTGACATTTAAGTAAGGATATATATTCTACGTGTTGTGTGTTTCTTGCAACATGGGGAGAAATTATTATGTCCCTATTTATGCCCTGTAAGACATGATATGTGCAGATTGTGAATAACTATATCCACACTGGGACAATAAATTCTTTATCTATCTACTGGGTTACTACCCGCTCCCTTCACATGCAATGTTTTAGGACTGCTGGAATAAACAGGAGCAGCACATGAATGTCCAGAAATTCAAGCACATCACGTGAACCACAGACTGAATCCATGCAAATTTGATGCAGCAGTACTAACCCCTGAGCTATCATGATTATAGGATTATAGCCTGAGTTTCTGAAGCCTCATGATGAGCATGAGATCACCTCTTAGACGCTATCAGGAATATCTGTTGAGCAATTTGATGGTTTTCATTTTCTGCTTAAGCTAATTGTTTGTTTTTGAATCCTCTTTGGCACATTTTTAACACTTGGAATGTCTTAAAATGAGAGGTACTTGTCGAAAACAACAAGACAGCTTTGGTCCAGATTTGGTCCAGTTTAATAAATTCTCAGCTGGCTGCTGGCTAAAGGACAGGACGGACGAACCCACGGTCACATTCCTACACTGCTTCTGATTTGATTTACTCATGCATACAGAATTGTGTTTGATTACAGATTAGTAGTCATGGTACAGTTAGTAACCCCCCCCCCCTCCCCCATAAACTATTGATTACAACAGATTTTTATACTTATGAACGATCTTGTGAATGTCTTTCAGTGCCAAAAGCCCACAAAATACCAAACTAATTGTTTCCCTGTGTTTGCCTTTGTTACAGGCCTTAAATGACTCTTGTCCCTTTGCCCACTGTGATTTCACATCCTTTCACATGTGGAAGGCAATTGTCAATCTCATTCCAATTAGATCAACACAACATTTCAAGTGAAATTCAAAATGTAATCGTGTACAAGAAATGAAATAGTCACTTTGATGGAATGCTCAGAATAAACCTAGTAGTATTGCATCCTTTTCTCATTACTTTACAATTTAAGCTTGTGTGATGTAGACCATAATTACGCAAACATTCCTCTGTTTGCACAACGGGGCACATTTTTCCACAATCGTTAAAGAGAGTTGGAATAGGAAGAAATTAAGTCAAATCACCGCATCAAAGGGGGAAAAGCCCCAAAATAGCCCAGTTGACTGTCATTATGAGGTTTCTTTGTAAGGGCCTACTGACAGACTAACACTCGTTGCTTGTCACTTGTTATATGTCTCAGCTGTATGAACAACCCACCAGTGATTCCAGTCTGGTGGGTAATTCTTATTCAGTGTTGAAACTACTGACTCACTGGAGGGAATATGAGTTACAAGGCTCGTGGTGTGTAACAATAGACAGTATATAAATAGTTAAGGGACCCTCTGTGACATCTATGTTGGTTTATGGATTGAAATTCTAAAGTCTTGATATGTGCAACATGACCATCACCATGTTAGGTTTTTTTTTTAGAGTTGAAGAACAGTCCAGGAGGGATCCAGATGGACCACAGTGTTGTAATAAATGCCATCAAGGAATTTCCGCTACTTACTTAAATGTTAACATATACTGTTGTGTTTGATAGCAGTAATGCTAATGTCATGGAATATATATAAACACACCAGTTACAGCTTCCTGAGCTGACTGGCAAACTAGCTGACAGACCATGTACTGTAATTCAACACGAATTAATGCTAACATCAGCTACAGCCACTAAGATGCATCAGTTATTGTAAAGCACCAGTAAACTTGACAGTAAACAAGAAGTCTGAATGTCTGACTCAGCGAACAAGTGAACTCTAGTAAAGTACGAACGACATGGAGGACAGTAATGGCACTCACACGGCAACCACTCTCAGGTTTATGCAGATTTCTTTGGCTTTGGATGATCTAAGTAGGTGCGTTACATTCAAAACTCACCCCCATACAGTTGTCATGGTGGGGGAAACAAAAAAAAACATGGGGACTGACTCCCTTTTAGAGCTGGCCCAGCACAGGGGATAGCACTGTTGCCTCACAGCAAGACGGTCCTGACTTTGGTGCTGTGTGTAGCACTGGCTTCAGTTTACAGCCCCGGAGGTTGCCGATTGCGTGTAATATCACACACAGCACATCTCGTTTATTGTTTTTATAGGCATGTAGAAACCAAAATTACAGGTTACGTTATGAAGACAGTACTGTAGCATTAGCATATGTTAATTCACAAGCCAAAGCAAAGATGAAGATGAGGATATATTTCCATGTGAATAGTGATTTACCTCAATTTCATGTTCATGAGAAGAGGAGTGCAAGTATTTGAATATTTTGAAGCCACTGACTATACTTTTATTCTGATAAATAATCCGCATACATGATGATCATTGTTAAAAAGAATTCAGACTAGTTTTTGTTTAGGATTTTCCCCTGGATGAGAACCTGACGGGCTAACGGAGCACTTGAACAGATCAAAATGCACACTTCATAACGGATCAAATTAAAACAGTCACATATTTAAACCCGCTGCCTCGTTGAAAACATCTATGTGTGGCCATATGTGTCGTTTTTCAACAGTGGGTAGTGGTTAGAGTTCTGTTTTCCTTGAATGAAAATATGCTGAAAGGTAATCATGTATTTTTTTCACTAGTGAAGCCAAAAATAACTATCAAGCACTGTAGCTTTAAGAGACAGTAATATGGACTATCTATAAACTCCTGCTGGATGGACTTCAGTATCTATTTAAGTTATGACGACGCTTATGTTCTGAATAGACCTCACTCCTTTCCTTATGTTTATTTCAGGTCAGACTACATAGGAAGGATCACAAATATAACTGGTTTTTAAATGTAGTCAAAATCATCACTGAAACTTTTACCAGTGGAATTTCTGTAAGACCGACCAAAAAAATTAAAATACTCAAAGCTTCTTGGAAAGTGATTGGATTCTGATTTTAGACAGGCCTGCTTAACTTCATCCAGAATTGTACAACATTTTTCTGTTTTTATCAATGAGGGGCAATGACACGGTTGTAAAACTGGTTATTAAAGGTGTCATAAATATCATAACATGACCGAGACAGCTGACACCTTATGTTTGAATAATTAAACTTACGGGGACAAAACATGGATGCGGTGGCCTTTTCAACCACAGTACCCTCTTGCTTTTTTCAGCCTGAGGTTAATTTTGAGATTAGGCTATATCTGGACTGGTCTAGACATCCTACTCCTGCAAAACAAACACACATTCCTGGATTCAGCCTATGAAGATGTTCTTGAAACGTGAGGGTGTTTTAACAGACTTCGCTAACTAAACTGACATCCTTATCTACCCAAACTGGAATCTAGGGGGAATCCAGACAGGCACTAGAGGAATGTATTTTGTCAAACCAAAGCCTTAGTATAACCAGGAAATGTGACCCCTCCATCTGAATGAGATATTTTGATCCCATACTCCTGAGTCTGGAGATACTGAAGCACTTATGGCATGTTTTCTCTGACTGGAGAAATATACCACATTGTGATAAGGGTTTTAGTGAGGAATGAGCATTGCTGAGATGTTGGTGTATCCTCAATAGAAATAATCTGATTGAGACTATTACTGGTGAGCTGAGTTTATTTTGATTTTTGAGGGAGATATGGACAACACATATGGTAAATGGACTGCATTTATATAGCGCATTTTCCACACCCTGTGATAAACTGGCGACTTGTCCAGGGTGTACCCCGCCTTCGCCCTTAAGTAGCTGGGATAGGCTCCATGCGACCCCCGTGACCCTAATGAGGATAAAGCGGGTATAGAAAATGGATGGATGGATTTTCCACACCTTCATGATGCTCTCAAAGTGCTTTACAAAGCCTGACATTCACCCATTCACACACACACCCATACACCAGTAGGCGGCTGCTGCCATGCAAGGTGCTGTCAGCTGGGAGCAATTTGGGGTTCAGTGTAGGGCTGCACGATATGGCCTAAAATTAATATATCGATATTTTTAGGCTATTTTGCGGTACACAGTATATATCTTGGTATTCTGATTTCTCCTCTAAAGCACTATAAAAATGTTAAACTTAACCCTTTGATGCATAAAATGACACCCAAAAAAATATTCTAGCAGACCCTTCAGTTGGTGTAGTAAACCTTTTATTTCAAACCACAAGCTTTCAAGAAATAAAATGAATAATAGAATGGTATGGATGTGTTTATGAAAAAGGACCTGGAATCTGGTATCTGGTGCTAGTTTTGTAGTGCCACCTCCACTGTGGTTCCACTGCAGACCACTGATTGGTCAGACAGTTTTCTCTGTGACCTGCCGTTTTACAGACACAGATGCAGAAGTAGACCGTAAATATAGCGGTACATTAATCCACATGATGACAGCCCAAAACTACACCATGGGAGAGAGGAGATTCAGTCTTAGGTGGTTAATTCATTGAATAGAACAGTCACAAACCCAAGCTGTTATCACTGCAGGTATTTACACTGTTTTCTTTAACACGCCAGTTGTTAAATTCTCCTTAAGCTGTTTTGCTTTTGGGGCTTACGCTTATATTTATCTTATTAGTCTTTTTAAACTAAAGAATTTTAATCTTTATTCTGTTTTGGGGAGTTTTTCTTGTATCTAATTTGGTAGGGGTATTTTCTTTTACAAAAATAATGATTATCTTATCAGTGATATTCTGGACTAAATTTTTTTGGCTTTCCTCTACGTAAATCAACTCTTCATTATAAGCAGAATGTTTTATTACACTCTAATTTTATCTTCGGAGCATTCCCCTTGGCTCCAGTGGGATGGCCAACTATGCTGAATGGGGAAACAGTTTGAGAAAGGAGATAATTAAAAACCCAAACTTTCATAAATTGGTATCCTCACCCTGAAGATTAAGATTTTTAAGAATTTTTTTTTCACTAAATGATTTGGTCTGAAGCAATAGGATATGTTTGTTTTGAAACAATTGACTGTTTTTGTTCTGAGACAATAGAGGTTTTTTTTTTGTAGTCAGAATAAAAGTAAATGAAATTTAATGATGCAACCCTCAAGCGAAAATGGAAAATGTGTGTCACCAGCTGTTGATCCATAAACTTACTTCATTGAGTTACATTCCATTGTATTAGACAGTGATAATTAGAATCAGTAAACATTACTTTTAGTCGCATATATCTTACATGTCTTCAGTTACTTCTCCTAAAAATGTGGGTCATTTATTGCATGAGATGAATTTAAGGTAAACATTGTGTTCAAAGGCTGAACTGGAAGCTCAGCAGAGCTGGCATGCTTTACAGTCCATTGCACTTTGTTGAACTCTTCAACTGAAATAGCATCTTTTTTAATGTTTCAGGGATCAAAGAGTATTGAAGCTGATGGAGACGAAGATGAGGAGGCTGAGGAGGATGGTCTGATCCAGCCAGCTCAAGTGTTTGCACCAAAAAGTCTCATACTCGTGTCCAGGCTGGATTATCCCGAAATATTCCGGGTAATAATAGACCGTATGATTAAATCTTGATTAAAGAAGGTTTTGTGTCTTATTCAAAATGAATACTCTGAATTTTTGTCAAATCAGAGCTTTCATCTTGTAGTTTCTAGATGATGCTAATCTACCGAGTATTCTCTGCAAATTGGAAGGGTTTGCTTAAGAATTTTAGTGACGTACATGAGACATAGAGGTATGAACATTTCTGATCTGCAGAGGTTTCTGCAGAGGTCAGCTTTGATGCCTAATTTGTTCTGCTGTTTTATCTAAATGCCACAGACTTTCCAAGTAAGAATGTTTTTGTTATGCATCATACAAATGTAGTTTAAGGTCATAAGCTGATTATCTTCAGGAATAACATGTTATATACTGTGTGATGACTGGAAATTTGTCAGAAATGGTCTGAATATTAATGTGATCCTTTTTTTTTATGGTAAAATACATTAAAGATTACTTTAAGCAATTTTAATGCTGCTGCACTAGGATCTAGTTGTTCAGAGTCAAAGTTCAGTACTAATTAAATTTTACTTTATTTACTATAAGAAAAGCTGCCTACTCATGTCTGTTAGATTGTTGGAACACAGCGTGGCTGGCAAAAAGACTGAAGCTGAAATCTCCCATTTTCTAGGAACATTAAAACATTTCAATTACATCAGTATTTTATATATGAATATGTGTATGTGTGTGTGTTAAAGTTTTATTTTGTTTTGTTTTTTTTAAACCGATTTACTCTAAATCTGTTCAGAATGTCAGTTTTCAGTCTTCTTACTGTCTAAAAGTGTTTTCTTCTCTTTTTTTTTTTTTTTTTAAATTAAGACCTGTCTGCTGACATCATCATTCTCTGTATTTGTCTTTTTCACCTGTTCTCTAACCAGGGCTGCTTGGGTTTGATCTACACAGTTCATATTGACAGCCTCAGTTTCCCTTTAGAGGGCCTGGTGGCCAATCTCTTTACATTCCTGGTTCCTATTGCTGGTGGATCGCAGGTAAGGCTTCATTACAGGAAATCATGCCCACAACACCAGCATCTCATTCTCCTTATACTGACCTTATTCTTACTGATCCCAAATGCAGATATAGACCCCACACAGGGCTGCTAAAGGTTCATGTTAAACTCACCGTGCTGTTATTTGGGGAAATGATGGCTGAGACTGATGGTGCTACTATCAAAATGATTTATGTTTGTTGTGCAACTGATCAGGAATGTCTTGCATAGATGGTGCCAGAGATTGTTGTCCAGCCACAGCAGTAATTTTCTAATACATGTTCATCATTTTTCCATGGTGTTAGTTAGACCAAAATATCTCTGACTAGAGTGGGACAAAAGACAGCCCAACTATTAAACTGTGTTTATAGCCATGTAGAGGAGTGCATATTTTAAAAGGCAGCTGAGCCTTGAGATGCCTCATTGCTTAAGTTACAAAAAGCATTTTGTTTGCTGCAGTCCGGTGTCAGAAGGTGAGGCAATAAATGCACTGAACTAGAACGCGTTATTTACAACACCGACACTTTATTATTGTCAGCAGCCGTATGTCTCCAAAACTTCTGCTCCCTCATTGCAAAATTCTAACCAGACATAAAAATCAGGTTTTATTTTAAACTATGTCTAATGTGCTGTAAAAGGGCCTGTTCCCCACCATGACTCCACTAAAATTCCCAAGTTCTGTAATGTGCCTGGAGGCAGAACATCAGCAGTGGCACAGACGCATTTGTTAAACCAGTCAGACATTACAGGTATGTGGGGAATTGGATGAATGGTAATCATGCTATCCCGGATTTTTGCCTTGACTGTTGACATTTGTTTTCTGCATCTTAAATGGATTAACAAAACAAATGCCATCTCCAGAATGTTTAATTGCAATCAAAAATACATGGATTTCCACAGCAATTCAGGCTAAGTAATAAAAGCTGCACATAACCTCAGCAGCTCCCTATATATAGTACGTAAAGTACCAAATACATTTGTGTAACATATAATTGAGGTTTTCTTTTTTTTTCTTTAACAAACTAAGTTTTTCAATTGGCTGATTCAGTGCTGTAGCTATGAAGAACAGAGCAGTGAGTGTCCTTGTCAGATACAGCCTTAGTGCTCTTAACTATACGTCTCATTAAATGAGCGTCTGTTGCATTGCCGTTTTCACCCTGTAGACTTCATGGCTAGGTAAAAAAATTCCATGACCTTTTGTTTTTCTTTACAGAAGCTGTTCAGCCTCGGAGCAGGAGACCGGCAGCTCATCCAGACGCCTCTAAATGACACATTACCTGTCACATGCAAGAGTGTTGCTCTGCTCTTCCAGCAACTAGGTGTGTCCACGCATTTTGATAGCTGTTGA
The DNA here is from genome assembly GCA_030068375.1 of Ostorhinchus rueppellii. Taxonomy (NCBI): domain Eukaryota; kingdom Metazoa; phylum Chordata; class Actinopteri; order Kurtiformes; family Apogonidae; genus Ostorhinchus; species Ostorhinchus rueppellii. The sequence continues at coordinate 38,130,758 of JAQQZY010000019.1, read as the reverse complement.
GTAGTAATCATAAGACTGAAAGGGACCTGAGTCACAATATCACATTTTATGACTAATTTTATTACTAATTCTGACTATGACATTAGTGAAACATTTAAAGGTTCAGTATGTACTTTGGGGAAATTTGTTTTGGAGCCTGTTTTGTTCGCGGAGCAGTTTTATAGAGCTCTGGAGAGAAAATTGACCAGAGTTCTCGACATAAAAATCAGTGCAAAGGTTGTTGTCATTGATGAAAGCTATCATGACAGTTCTTTGCTTTGAGATGGTTTTAGATCTACCACAACATTGACTCCAACATAAACTTCACAGAAGCACACAAGCATGCACAAACCTTATACGTATCAAACTACTGACTGAAATACTACTGTACAATAATATGCATATTATTTGTTTGATAAGCATCTTAATGTGTAGAACATTCTTTACATTCTTTCAGAGATCCCTCTTCCATGTTTGTAAATCACATTTTAAGAGCTTTTGTTGTACTTTGTGAATCACATGGCCTTCAACGGCAGTACCACAGGATTTTGCAATGAGCCATTAAGAACAAGAGTAATTCTACGCTAAATGTGTCTGAGGCTGATTATGTGGCGTTTGCTTTGTCCCATCAGTGTTTCTTATCTGGCCTAGAAGGAGCACATGATGCAGATTTGATGCAGTTTACTGGTTTCGCATTGTGGTGTCTGCACATTATGTTAAAGGTCCAGACCCTCAGTGATCTGCACAGGCAATACGTGCTCATGCAAAGATACGCCATGCCTGATTCACTGTGAGTCACTCATGAGCTAGTTCAACTAAGTTCAGCAAGTGTACTTGCAACTTTTCTTGGCCTTTGAAAACTCAGGTGCAGAAAAAAAGGCAGAACTTTTGTACTTTATATTTTTAGATGTTAAGGTCATTATAAAATAATCAATCTTGGTTTTCTTTTCATATCTCTAGGCATACAGCTGTGACCTGAGAGCAAAATTAAATAGAATTCACCTGAAATTTGATTTGTAATGGAAAATTGGCCCTCATTTAGTCTCATTTGATTAGAAGAATGTGCTTCAAAACAGATCAGATCTAATTTCCTGAGTGCATTAACACTATCCTCTGTTTGTTTGGATATAGTGGTGAATGTGCGCATGGGGGGTACTTACACGATACACATGTGAGCAGGGTCATGTGCAAGTCATGCAGTTATAGCCAATCTGGACACACAAAACACAGCTCATACCCAACTTAAGTCTGCCCGGAGACCGTTTCCTTTAGTAAATATGTCTGTTTTGCGCAACTTTATTTTTAATGACTTTGAGTTGTATAATCTTCTTAATGTTAAGACATAATGTAGTGTCAGGAACACTGATGGTCTCTGTGTTTGGACAAGTGACATTTGTTTGTGTTCAAACTTAGATCCACATGAATGCACCAGCACACAAACTTGTTAAATATATCAGTTACGCAAGCGACATACTGTAGGTACTGGAACTAGTAATCTGTGACCCTTGTACATGGTTCTTTACAAGTATGGAAACATTTGGAATTTGATTTTAGTAGTTTTCGGATCTATGCAAGTACAGAGAAAAGAAAAGAGAGTCAGGAAGCAACTAGTTTCCACACTATTGCCAAAGTCCATGTAGTTTACTATTCAGTACACTGGTTTACTGGTATTGCATGTGACTGAACACACGCCTGTTTAGTGAAAGGAAAAAGACGGTATGTGTGAAACTTTTCAGTGTCTCAAACATTGAGATGGTAAGCAGTTTAAAAAGGTAAAAGTGCTTTCATGCAGCATCCCATGCACTATTAATATTTTAAAGTAACGTGAGGCCAACAGCAAGACAACAAGAAATGAATCTATCAAATAATCAAATGTAATATACATCTTAAACGTAAATGGATTCTAAAACCTTTTACATGCATAAAGAGTATCTAGCTATTTGAACAGTCAAAAGAGGTCTGGTCCTGTACATTTTTATGTCCAGCTTGATACTTGGAAGATGAGTTTAGTCATTTTTTTCTATGACTAATGCACACCTTGCACACCATTCATTATGGTTGCATCCAACAATTATAGGTAAATTCTGGTGTTTTAGTAGTTAGACAAAGTATGCACAAACATCAGGGCTTCAGTTATCAGCTGTCCTGGTATGGCAAGTAATGATTGATTCTGTTAAATATTGGCAAACTCTACTTTCCTCCCTGAATCTGTTGGATGCCGACAGAAATGTCAATACCTCAAGTCAGCTGATCAGCTGATCAGCTTCACGTAACTGCAGAAAACGAGTGCATTATCTCATCCTTATGTCCATATATGGATGGTTGAGGATTTATATACGGGGGTAAGTCGGCACATTTCTTGTGTGTGCACAGGTCACCCGAGTCATCACAGAGGAATGTGTGTTAAACATGTCACACACAGGAAGTACATCCCCCTCAGGCCAGATAAAACCGGCCATCAACAGCCACACTGTTTGTTGTTTGTTGCCTTTGTCTCTTCTGTTGTCCTCGGCTGTTGCTGTCATTTTTTTATTTAGAGCTCGGAAATGTGTCGCAGCAGATAAGTAAACACCTGAACTAGAGGTGCGATTATGAAACAGTAATCACAACAGTTGGATCACATAAGGACGGTTCACTACTTCGTATCCAAAAATAGCATTTCATCGCATTTACACCAGTGGGGTCTGAGTATGAATAAATTCCACAGCTCATTTCATTTGACAGGCATGTTCACTTTTGGATTTTGTTGAGGCTCATGTTCAACTTCCTGTTTATCAGTGAAGTCCTCCACTCAGGCAGCCAAACCTCCAGACCCAGCGCCCCCAGTGGCGCGGACATGTCTGCCACTGTTCCTTCTCTTTATCACTCCAATGTGTGATGAATTGGTCTGTCTGTCGCTTGATAGGAAACAATAACAGGAACTGTAAACTTAGAATTCTTCCTGATTATCATACTGGTATTTGAAATAGTATTTATACTCTATGAAAGTGTGTAATTTCCTTTGTTTTGCGAGGATGAAGTTTATAAAAAAGTGTTTAATATAAACTGTCCCATTGAGTGATGGAAATTTTTAAGTTTTAGTCATTGTGAACTGTCAAGTTAGATTACTTAACTCTTTGATGCATAGTGGTCACTACAGTGGACATCTATTCTACAGCTGTTTTCTTCTATATTCATGGGTTTTG
>JAQQZY010000019.1:38106835-38123455 GCA_030068375.1 Ostorhinchus rueppellii | reverse complement strand
TAGGCTCCATGCGACCCCCGTGACCCTAGTGAGGATAAAGCGGGTATAGAAGATGAATGAATGAATGAATGAATAAAACACCACACACTTTTCCTAATATAAATAAAATTCAAATAAAAGGATATAATATTTGAGAAGGCATATCTTGATTGACCTGGTCACGTGACCACATGTGCTATTACGCTTCAACCTGCCCAGACACAGTCACAGTCAGAAAACCGGACCGAGCAGGGAATGGAAAGATTTCTTCACCTGCCTGGCCCCGCTAAGACATTTCCAAAAGAAAAATGTCTCTGTTTTGAATGTCTGGGGTCGGCAGAAATTTGTGATGTTAAAATGAGGTCATGAGCCAAAATCAGTTTGGAACCACTGGTATACACGGTTTAATGTAAATGGAACTATCACTAGATACCCATGTTCATTAATCAACTACAGAGCTTATTAAGAAAATATCATTTAAAAAGGGCAAAAAAAAAATAACATTTTACACGTGGAAACATTGTTTTAATATTGTTCTTCCCTGAGGAGATTCCTGCAACTGAAAGGTACTTTGCATTCCTAAAAAGGATAGAAATGGTGGGGGCACTAAGAGACAGCAACCCATTACCGTAAAGACAAATAAAACTTCTGGCTTGTGTAATTAACTTATCAGACTGTGAGTCTGTGGCATGGCATACCTGTTTGATGAGTTGTGTTTGTTTTCCAGGATAAGGAGGTGAGGGCCGTCTTTCTCAGGCTGTTTGCACAACTCTTCCAGGGCTACAGGTCATGCTTGCAGCTCATCCGCATCCATTCTGAACCTGTTATTCACTTTCACAAGGTAACGACATAATGGAAGTTTTGCAAAAACCTCTTTTTTTTTTTTTTCTTGCGGAGTGTGTGATCTTAATTTTAGCAATTTCTGCTCAGAAAACAAAACGTTCTTTCGATTTGCCAAGAATGTTTAGCCTCAGTCCAGCAGCGAGGGCGGAATTACATGCAAAGTCTTGACAGATAAACCTGTCAGGAGTGTATCGAGTGCATGTGTGGATGCGTGTTGTTTTAAAATGTGTTGTAGCAGCTCCATGACTCTTCCGTGATGCTATCCTTTTGTTTATGCAAGCTTCAGTCCATAGTCCTCTAACCTTGGGCAAAGCCCGGCTATGAGCCATATGAAACGTATTAGGTTTACATTTTTGTTTTGTGCCGGGGTTTTTGTTTGTTCGTGTCTGTGGTGTCTCCGTGGTAACCCCTCTGCACATCATCCTCAAAGTACCCCACATGGATCAGATTATAAACAAACGCTCGGCTTATTCGCCTGGAAATGCTGAGTAGGGAAGGCTTGAGTGAACTGTGTTTTATCTCTTCTACCCACAAGCACAAATAATTATGCATAAAGTAAATTAAATTCATTTGCATGTAGTCATTTATAACTAGATTTATTTCCCCTTTGTACAGGCTGTAGAAGTTAACTGTGTTTTCAACTATAAACGATGTCAGGGCCTCTTGCAGAGATTTTTTTTAATCATATTCTAAAAATGGCTGTGATTACCATGTTTGCTTTCAGTCTACAGTATATCCATATGAACAAGATTACACGATTATATTGCTTCCATCTGTGGGGGATTGTAACTATTCTAATTCTGACATTACCCAGACTGCCTTCCTGGGCCAGCGAGGCCTCATTGAGAATGATTTCCTGACCAAGGTTTTGGATGGCATGGCCTTCGCTGGCTTTGTCTCAGAGAGAGGTCCGCCTTACCGAGCCTGTGATCTCTTTGATGAGGTACTGTACCATGACATTCTGCTTTCAACAGGACTTGATACCCTTCACTTCTTATTTTCCTTCACTTCATAAATTATTAGTAGTATTCTGTAACTGTTGATTTGGGCTGCAAACAAATAGCTAAGAGCAAAACTGTGTATTTAATGTTGCTTCTGTTTGCTACTGGATCTGTTTAATATCAAGTTATTTAAATACTGTTGTTCAGGGAAACCTATGAAGGTTGTCCTGTCCTTTCTGTGCTAATGTTTTTGTTTTGTGTGTGCTGTTTTATTATACAGCTGGTGGCCTTAGACATTGACACCTTTAAAGAGGAGGAGATCAATCCTGCCAGGCTGCAAAAGCACATCAGAGAACTCTCTGAGCAACTGTACAAAAATGTAAGAGTTGCACTTTCCAGATCCTCTGTTCTGTTGGACAATTAGTCATTTTCACATGTCTTTCATGTATCTACCTGCTTCCTAAACCACAGCTAACATACCACAGCTTCGTACGTACATATTAGTAGCATTTTAGCTATTTATTAGCCATTAAAAAGTGTAACCATAACCATATGCTGTTTTCTGTATAACCACCAGACTTAACTAAGTTTCCTCTTCAATAACCTCCTAATTGCTATTTGTTGATGGTAAGTAAGGAAGCTGTGAGTGAATTATGATTTTAATATATTTTAGTTAATACGGACATCCCGTGACCCTTGTGAGGATAAAGCGGGTATAGAAAATGAATGAAAGAATAACACGGACATTATAGGGGTAATTAATTTGTAAACCGAAAATTGTGTTGCGTCCAAATAACTCAAATAGTAAATTAAGTCTTTTCTCTGCCAGGGTGTGTTCCAGAGTCTAAAGTGATGCTTCTCCTGTAGTTCATCACTTAAGTGTCGTAGTATCCTATAATCATTTCATTTGTCCTTGGTGTTACACAGGAGAACCCGAACCCCCACATGGCTTTTCAGAAAGTGCCTCGGCCGTCAGAGGGATCACACCTGCGGGTGCACCAGGTACCTTTCCCTCTGTTGGAAGATGCAAAGGTGGAGAAGCTGCTGCAGGAGGGTGTGGCCAAGCACAGCAGTGCACCTGCTGTCACACGACCTGAGAAGAAGTGTGTTGTACCTGCCGGACCCCCTGTTGGTATGAACTACTCCAAACTACAGTGCATACTCTTGAATCTTTTCTAATTGACAAGCCGTAGGTTTACTGTGTTGTCCTTTACTTAATCTGTCTTTTTTATTTGTTTGTTTTGTTATTATTACAGTGTCTATTATGGGTAAAGGTGGCTCCGTGTTTAACAGCGCTCGTAGGCTGGAGGTGGTGAAGAGCTGCATTTCCTTCATCTTTGACAACAAGACCATGGAGACAGAAAAGGTGATGCATGTTGTCAATCATCATTGCTGTTAATCAACCGTTAGACTGTTTCATCAGCTGGAGGCAGCTGTCATTTGTGTAACACATCCAGCAGGCCTGCCGGATTCTACATCTCTCCACATGGTCACATCCTAATCCCTCCCAGCTGACAAACAGACAGGATGAGAGTGGACTTCTTATTAATTCTCTCAGTCTATGTTGAAGTCTTGCAAACCTTTATAATTAATTACTTGAGGTTATTCAGTTCTTTCACTTTGCCTCTCTTCAGTATGTAACCCTGCAAAAGATGTTATATTTGAGCATCCAGTCCAATTTGCATCCAATGTGTTTTAAATGATACTTTTACCAGGTACTTTATACATCCCACTAGCTTTATTTTTGAGTTATATAACCCAGGCCTGCAATTCTGTGCAAATGAAAGAATGTATAGCATACATCCTCTCAACCCCCCATGAGGCTGTAAATCCTGCACTGCCAAATGGTTCCTGTGAATAGCATTAACCATATGAAGGTGCTGGAAGAACTTATACATGCCTGCAGCATTCCTATTTCATGCATTGTACTAAACATTGTAGGTTAAATGATCCAGTACTTTTTATGCTGTTGCAATAAAACAAAGGTCTATTTTCTCTAAGTTGAAAAATGCACTGAATAATTTATTCAATAAGAAAAAGTTTAGTCTAACCTCAGTGCTGTCATGGGACAGATTAGATAAAATCAGAATCAGATCAGATTTCCAATACGGTATATACACAGAAGCTGAATGCATGCGGAAGTACCGAAAAAAAATAAGTTTCAGTTTAGTAAAAACTAAACCCATTTGTAGACTGTGATCACTTCCATGTTTGAGACCAAGTCGCCGTGTCAGAATGTGTAATATATTCATTTTTATTAACATTTCCATTAACAGACCCTACCGGCTGCACTTCGCGCCCTTAAAGGCAAAGCAGCTCGACAGTGTCTGACCGAGGAGCTGAGTCTTCATGTCCAGCAGAACCGCGCAATAATGGACCACCAACAGTTTGACTACATCATTCGGATGATGAACTGTGCTATTCAGGTGAGTCAAATCACTGAAATACAAGTCACGCTTTCCCCCCCATGTACACTGGAAACTGATGAAAACATTCATATTCAAGCATGATATTCAGAAAGAAAGGCAACCATCCTACTTCAAATGCTATACGTCAGTTAGTCCATCGTCTTATGGGTTAAACAAGAGGGCAGAATAATAATCTATACAAGTCTAACATTTAAAAACACCAAAGACATAACATTTCAGTTACATATATGTGGTTAAACATTTAAATCCTTTAGCTCTGAATCTCATATTTAACCCATAAGAACCCTGTGTTACTTTTATGGGAATATATTTAACCTTCATTATGTGATTTATCACCATTTATTGTAATATTATCCCCTGTATTTTCATTTTTTTTTGTGGAAATCGGGTATTTTCCTATATTTGATTTACTGATCAAGTAGATGTTCATGAAAGCTCAAATTAAAGTTGAGGTTTAGTAAATCAGAAACAGAGAAAACTGAAGAAAAATTTACTTTTTCAGCAAATCTATCATTAACTAAACATAAACACAGTGTGTCCGTCCACTGTCATTGATTAAACTTCATGGGTTTTACTGGTGAATCAACGTTGTAGAAGATGATGGTGTTTCCACGTCCACTACGGAGCTTTTGAACATCCAAATGGGTCATATCTGATGACCATAAAAAGATGACAAACTGCATTTTACACCAATTATTTAATAGTAGTTGTAGTGTAGTTTTATTTCAAGCACATAGAATCAAACAACAAAGAACCATACAACATGATCAAACAAAATTTTCTGCACTCGAAAAGGAGTGTTATGTTACATGTATATATTGTTAGTATTAGTGGATCAACAGGTGTTAAAAAGTTACATCAGTAGATTGTTTAGGTAGATATGGATGTTAGGGTCTTTACGGGTTAAATAAAACTGGCTCTAATTTAGGAAAATATACAGTACTGTGGCTGTAGTGTACAACATAATAAGTATAACGTGTAAGTCCTCTGTGTTTCTCATTCACTTTGATAGCATGTTGTAAGACTTCATCCCATCATTGTCACTCATTGTTGGTCAGATAGTGTGTTGTCTCTTCCCAGTGCCCTCGTTCTTCAGTCCCTTGTCAGTGCAAATAAGTAATGTGTTTTTGTGCAGCTCATAAAGCGTCGCTGAGGCTTCATTGGACGAGAGCAGCCAGGTCTTTATTGGTAGTTCCTCCAGTTTTTACTACGTTGAATCAGCTCTAACCAGGGCATTTTTTAATACTTTCAAGCAGTCCTCACAAAGTGCAGCTTTTATGGAGTGACATTGGATTCCACTCATTCTTCTTTTCCCGCCAAATGTTAGAATTAATCCCACATCTGCCAGAGACTGGGACACAAGGCCGTTTGACGTGTCATTTGTTCCATAATTATCAAACGGGCCAAACTGGAGCCGAGTGCGAATGTCTGTGTCACAAGACTGTAGATCTACATCCTTTGTATTTCCTTGAATTCTGGAAGGTCTGAAAAGAAAAACTTGTAGCATCATTCCTCATGTCCCGCATAACGTCTGTCGGTCTGAGTTTGCCTCTGCCTTCACAGGGGTTTGGCGAACGATGTCAAAGATTTCTTTTTAAGTTCATATCAGTGCAGGGCTGCATGCTGGGTCACCTTTTATAGCACTGTTTTCTTACAAGTAGTGTTGTAGTTTGTGTCTAAATCAAATACTAAGTTTGACAGCTTTTGTTGGCACCATGGTAAGAGTGAGTAAATAAAATTACCAAGTGTTTTTTTTCCAAGGAGTTTTAAAAACAGGTGAACCTGAAGATTGTTTAGTAATAAAACACATGCAAAGCTGGATGTGAAATTAACTTTAACGCAAAATGATGAACATTACAGCCAAGCCCCCTAAAGGCTACCACGAGGGGATAAATTTGAAATGGATGTTCTGGTCAGTTCTCGTTTTGGCAAGGACGATCTTTGAGTAAAACCTGTAATTATCATGCACATCTGGAGAAGTGCAGATGCTTTCTGTGTCTTCCCTGCTTTTTGTTTCAGTCTGTTTGGAATTAGAGTATTGACATTAACTGCAGATTTCTCAAGTGCAAACTTTTACAAGTCTGTACCACACATACTGTACAGCAATTGTTTGAGATGAATAATATATACTGTAATTAGACAGTAAACTGTTAATGAAAGTTAGCATAAATGACTTTGAAGTAGCAGTCGCACACATGGAAAAGAGTTGAATTACCTACATGACAGAAGATAGCAAGTCTTTCTCTAGGTGCACTCTGTTTTCATGAATATATATACTTTTTTTTCACCTTTTTTCATATTGACATCCTGGTATTTTGTCCTGGCTTTCATTCCTTTTGCTCAGTGTGATGGATTTGTCTCCAATGAGCTGTGAAACAAATATAAATAGTAAATTGCTGGGTCAGTAATTAGTTTCACATTGTGCTCTCTGCCCTTTGTTTCAACGTTGAGCCACATAAGAACCCCAGATATGACATTCGTGAGCACCGTTGCCAGCAGCTGTGTACTGTTGGGTGTGTGTAAGAGATCATTCAGTGTTTAACAAAGCCAAAGTGACCTATTCTGTAAAAAATGTTGCTTGCTCTGTATGCAATGACAACATGATGCCTCATTAAGAGTTCTGGCCAATGCGTTGATGTGACACATTGCTTCCCAACGACATCATTATTATTCTCGCAGTTACAACATCTATCGTTTAACTGTCAACTTCAGGCGAAATGACAGGTTTGTTGCCTGGTTGCATGACCACATCAGTGATTGCTTTTAAAAGGTTCATAGGGAAGCACAGCTGCAGGAAGAAGAATGTTATACAAAAATATACACTAGGCCAAAGGCTAGGACATTAGGATCAGGTAATACTGTAAGATGTCAGCACTTAGAATGTTTTTCTTTTGCACATTTTTTGGAGTCCACAATGACTGTAAATATGTTAATGGGTTCTATGTATAGGTGGTTTACAGTGACGCACTTTTCCAGTGTAAACTTCTGTTGTGTTGCTTATCTCTGCAGTGTGTCTGCCATGAATCACTCAAAATAATGACCCTCATTAAGCTTTTGACTTAATTGCACATTTATATGTATGCGTGTGCGTGTGCATGATCCTCAGCACTCCAGCTTTTGGAAGTAAATGTTGCGCAAGCCATGTGGGGGAATGCGTCCTGCTGTGGATGTATCCTGGCATCCCAACCATTTCCTGTCAGATAGGATTATGAGCCCTCTGTGCTCTGCTCTCTCATGGCCGAGGGCCTCATGATGGTGCTCAAAAGCACACTCTGAGTGGCAGTTTACTGTGAGAGGGGATTAGGGCGGGAGGTTCATGGAAAGCTGCTGCAAAGGCATGGAGCCCATGAGTTCTGCATGATCTTGAGCTGATGTGTAACACTGTGCAAGAACACACGTTAGACGCAGATGTTCCAGTCTGAACTGCAGAGTGCTGGACTCTCCGCTGATGAACTAGTGGGTCTGCTCACTGGATTTGTGCCCTGTATGCCCTCAGAGTCCACAGGCGAGTGGACAGCAAATAGTTTAATTCCTAGTTGCTATTTCCTCTGCTGCCTCTGCCTGTTAATCATTTTTAAACATCTCCATTAATAGCGAATGAGTTCATTACTTTTTTTACATTATTCAACCCATAAATTAGCTTCTTGCTGTGAGAACATGGCCTCTGTCCACCATAGTGTCCTTGATGTACTGCCTTACGTAATGAGGACACTGGGAATCTGCACTGGGTATCATTCCCATGTTCCGATATCTGTTTCTCTGTGATGTCCACCAAAACGGGCAGGTGAACATCTGCATTAATTAGATTTTATGCTCATGTCATATAATCTTTGTTTATTGTTTGTCCTCCTAACAGCACAGAAATCAACCATGAGGCTTATTCCTCTGTCTGTTACTCTAGACTCTATTTACAATCATCTCCCAGCTTTCCTGGAAGTGCGAACATCTCCACACAGGAAGCTGCCGTTTGTTCACACCCTGTAACGTTTCTGTCATGTGAATGTGCTTCTTGTTTTCTTTTACTGTATACGTGTCGCCCACAGAATAGCTGTGTTAGTCATCATAACAATCATAGCTCATTCACTCTCAAGAATGAGGGTAACACGGTGAAACTTACGGTAAATAATGGGAGGAAAAGAAGACAGTGGGGTGTCCTCTTGAACAGAAATGGTCATTCAGTCTCATCGCAGACCCACTGCAGATTTGTTGGGCTTATTTGTTTGCTCTGGTAGCTGACATCCAAACACACCTCTCAGCCTCGCAGTATGTGTACAGGAGATAAAGTACAGGACTGGAGGTGATAATAAATATGTCGAAAGTACTGATAATGTCTACTTTATGGAACATTGAATTGTATTGAATCATCCTCCCTTTTCCACTGATATCTGAGCACTTTCATCTGAAATCTCCCTTTTGACTGGAAGAACTAATACATTTCCATTTCAAAATAACTAACAAACTTGACGAACTTTACTCTTTTTGTCAGAATAATACCGGTTTGTGAAATATTAACACGTTCTGCCTGTGTGTTTCCACTTGTTGTTCTATTTAGACTGGGGTCCATGAACTCCTGTGACCTGCAGCATTGTTAAGGATGCTGGTAAACAATACTTTGGTGCTGCTCCAAACTGGAACATTTTACCACAGCCCAAATAACTGCAAAGAAAAACACAAGCGACAAGAAAAATAAAACAGAAAGTATGTTGCTCAGTCCACGGGGGGCCAGGCTTTCATGTGTAGCTGTGGAACTTGTGTTTTGCATTTTCTCCCCTCTGTACATTCTTGTGTTTTTTTTTTTTTCAAGGAATAGCGGTAACAGAGGCCCCAATACAGACCACTATCAGAAAGTGAAACATTCCTCGTCGTATCTCGACCGCCCAATATTAAAGACTTTTAATCGTACACTGCATTCTTTAAGAAAATACTGAGTCATGACTTAAAGATTTATGTGTGTGTTGCATTTTTGCGTGACAAAAAAAGACAAATGATACTGAAAAAGAAAGAAAATAGAAGTGATGCACATGTTTTCTGGCTCTTAGGTCCTCTGAGGGTTATGAGGTGCTGCACTGGGTCAGAATCAGTGCTGTTGTTTCTACATGGTCTTAAATCAAGTTTCCTCTGGCCATTCTCATTTACAAAGTTCAACAAACAAATCCCAACAAAGCTCACCAAGCATAAGTACCAATTTCCTGTGAATGAAGTACTTTTAAGTCCCAACTCGCTCTCTTTTCTTGCATTTTCTTGTTTTCATCATTCTCTCTAATCTCTGCAAGTAAGTTTTGGTAAGGGCCCCTAAATCCCATGCTCTAAGCCTCTTAATGTATTATTCTTCTTTATACCATTCTCTTGAAAGCATCATTAAGCACTGCCTCTTTGACCTGAAACAATCCCAAATACAAAGACACTTTGGCAACATGAGTAAAGGTCAAAAAGCAAATATTTCCAAATATTCTGTGAGTTAATAAACCAAATTAAACAACTCAATTTGCTTTCTGGGTAGTCACAGCAGCTTGATAAATGAACGTAGTGTTTTATAGACAAAATAAGTGGATGATTTGCTTCAAATAGATTTATTTGGAAATATAGTTCAACAATGCAAAATATAAAATTACCAATAAATTGATAACAGGATCACTCAACATTTGTATCAAAGCAATGATTATATAAGGCTATTGAAAGCATGTGTCCAGAAGAATGAGTGGTTTGGCAGACCTGTTTTTGATGCTGACAGGGTGTCTTTATGTAACAGAAAGCCAATGAAGATAAATCATTTGCCCCCCTTCATTGCTTTGGAATACACAACAGTTTTCACACATTGTTTTGACAAAATGGGTCTTCTTCAGAACTAACACACAAAGCTTAAGGCTGAGGTTTCTCCGTAACCCCACGGTGTATGACCTCTCCGCTGGGAACCTGCACTGATTGTTTTGGGCCTCTGGTGAAGAAAGGTGTTCACAGAGCTGCATAACCAGTGTCCCACTGTGTCCTGCCCTGCACTCACTTTCTCCCCTGTTGTTTGACCCACAGGACTGTTCCAGCTCAGAGGAGTACACTGTGGCTGCTGCACTGCTGCCCCTATCAACAGCTTTTTACAGGGTAAGAAAATTCCCAGAAGGATGTATATGAGATCAGTTTAATGCTTCTGCTACTCTCATTTGGGTATGGTTACACTTCAGCGTCCAGTGGATCAGTTCAACTCAACAAGCCGTGTGTCTCTCCAGAAACTGTGTCCTCAATGCTCATGACCCACAGACCTGGCTATGGATACTTCATGTCACAGCTTCTGCAGGTCCTTAAAAAGTCTGAAATGAAAGAAATCCAGGAACATTGACTGGATTATGATGCTTTCTCAAAAAAAAAAAAAAAAACCCTAAAAATGTCCTTTTCACATTGCGACAGAAAAAACCCCAAACCAACGCCAAAACAAACTGTATCAGCCTGGTTCAGATAAGATAGCGACTTCTAAAAGTTTATACCGTTAATCTCATTTATTAACATTACTCGCATACTCTGATATGGGTAAGTGAAAGTTCAACCAAAATCTGGTTTGACACCAGTACTACTTGATTTGCTGAAGCCTGCTGACTTTGCACCTTGTTCATGAAATGCGTCTTCATACTTTTTTGACATTTTGGTTTTCAAATAGGTCTTAAATTGCCTTCCTAATGACATTCAAAAGTCTTAAATTACTCTTAAATTACTTGCTGAAATCAGGAGAAACCATCAGGCCAGTAAATCTAGATGCTCACTTAAGTTAGTGGTAACAAAGAATTAAACGCATCACTTTTTTTTTTTCCGTAGTTGATGATTGTTGAGGATTGAGCTGCACAACATGGATAAAAATAAAAGAATCTATGTCAAACATCACATTTAAAAGACTAATTAAAGCTAGTTTGTTAAAGAAATATAATGAAATTTGTTAGTTATGTTGATTGTCAGTTCATTGTTAATTTTGTTGTCGTGAATAGTATTAACTGAATGGTAGCTGTGAAGTAAAATAGTATGTGACAGTCTGTGTGGCCGGCAGCTATTTTATTTTATCGTATTACGTATGTGTTGTTTGTTGTTGTCATTTATGTTGCTGCTTTTTAAGTCGTTCTTTGTAAATTGATTACTGGGGATAAAGGGGCAGATAAAATAAGACTAGTCTTCTTTCTGCTCCCTTTCATTCTAGTGCAGAGAATGTTTGTATTCCTATTAAATACTTTTTTATCTTACCATGAATGAAATAAAGAATAAAATGAAAATGAAAAATACTGGGCCACACCACATGTCAAGATTATAGGACATGAGGGAATTGGAGAAACCATAGGGTTACATGGTGTTTAAAATGTATATTCATGGTGAGAAATATTTCAGAAATCAAGAACATTTAAAGCGGGGTATGACTTTCATCACCAATTTTTCATCAAATCTGTAAAGCCCAAGTCACAGCCTAAGTAGAAAGTAAGAAAATGCCTGAGTGAACTACTGACTCTGCTTGTAAACAAATGTATTGTTTTTGGTGGAGTACTTTAAAATTGTTCACCATGAGGGAAGAGATTTAGGTGTGTAGTCACGGAAAGACTAACAGATTTGTGATACGTAGGCTATGATTGATTGATTGATTGATTGATATTTTTTATTACTGTGTCATGCACAATTAAGGGCCCAGCCTTAATGGGCTTACAAGACACCACAACAGAAACATTTAATAACAAATGAAAACAAGATAGCAGCCATTAAACCAATTTAAACAAATAAACATTCCTGACGCTTTTTCCAGGCTATGAGTCGGGTTTTACAGATTTGATGAAAAATTGGTGACGAAATTTCAATATTGAGTGAAGTGCATTGAATCAGACTGGAAGTGTAGACGACAAAGTCAACAAAATGAACCTTAAAGACAAAATAGACATGTTTATTGTAATGATATTTGTCACAATACAAAACTACATTATCCCATTTGTTGTTATTGTTTTGTAGCCCAGCCCCCCTCATACAGATGGACTATAGTCTCAATTTATTTATCTCTTCTTTATTTATTTTATCCACTTTAGACAAGTGCATTTCTGTTCCACTTGCCAGACCGGACAAATGTAGAAGAACATTACTATTGAAAGCCTGATAAGATGTTACACGTTGCACTACAGGAGAAGAGTAACCCAGAAAATAGGGCTCTCAACCTTTGACCTTTGCTTATCCCGGAGCATGTGAAGAATAGGCTGAAAGGATGTCCATAGCTTGGAGTTTGCAAACCCACACTGGGTAGCTGCAGCACTCACCACAGCTATGTCTCCACAGTTTGCTTGTTACCGTGGGGATAGACACAACTGGATGCATTGGCTTGTTGTCAGGTACCCGTTCCATGGCTTGATTGACTGGACTGGGATCTGTCTCACTCTTGTCCACCAAATGACTCATCTAGTTCACATGCCCCAGACTGATGTAACCCTGTTTTTCTGGTCTCCCCTTACTGCCACCAGCATTGAAAATGAAGTAGTTGTGTCACTATGTCACAGCACTGTTCATGCCTTTTGAACCATAAAATCAAAATACACCACCATAAAGTTTTTTTCTGTGTCATAGCTGTTTTGATTTATTGCTAATCTTTAATATTACACAATGGAGTGATTTTCTTACTATTTTAGCAGACTGTACGGCTCTGACACTAATTAGAAATGGGGATATTTTGAGAGATTTTTCCTTGTGATTTACAGATGACTGGAACTAGTGACAAGCTTGGGCTTTACCTCATGCAAAGGGTGAAAAGCAAAGTGAGGTCAGGGGGGAATTTGCCAAAATTATTCTGTAATCTCTGGTTTACTGGTGCAAGGATCATGCAGTGGAAATGTGAGAAAAACAAAGCTTGATAATGGAGCATCTCAACTGTTCCCAGCAGCTGTCATCATGGGCGTGGACTGAGAGGCAAACCATGATCCTCACTTCACACCACTGATGCCCATTTTAGAATTTTCCTGGATGCGGTAAATTATACTTTTATAATTCTATAGCAGTTTTCTATACATATTCGAGTGTGCACAGTATATCTTTACCTAACGTGAACTGGATGTCTCATTTCTTCTAGTACAGCATGTGCAAGGACAGTCTGTACAATAAGTTGGTGCAGAAAGCATGCAGTTGTTTTTATAACCATCTAAATATCCAAAATGTGGCATATCATCTTTCAGAAGCCCCCACGACCCCCCATCTCTTTTATAACATAAATCTTATGTAACTACCTCAGAGCGACTTTGCTAGCATGGTCTTGTAACCATTGCCTGTGCGTTTCAGCAGCTATGCAGATTACAGACTGTTATGTAGCCTTGACAAATGATCGGCCAGTCCTTGAATTTGACCAGACAATATAGCCTACATACCAAATATGCGGTTATTGCACCAGAAAATGACTTTAAAAGTGCTATGAGTGTGTTGCAGTGAAGTGTGGCGTTGCACTGCTTTGTTCCATTGTTTAAGAAAAAGCTTTCCTGGTTGTAAATACCACAAGGAAAATGATTTGA
This sequence comes from Ostorhinchus rueppellii, assembly GCA_030068375.1. Classification (NCBI taxonomy): domain Eukaryota; kingdom Metazoa; phylum Chordata; class Actinopteri; order Kurtiformes; family Apogonidae; genus Ostorhinchus; species Ostorhinchus rueppellii. The sequence continues at coordinate 38,109,763 of JAQQZY010000019.1, read as the reverse complement.
AAGTTTTTCCAAGTCAGCAGTCTGTTTGTGCTGTGGATTGAATCATTGACCTTCTCAAAATTGTTTCCTGTACTAACCCACTTTTCTGAATCTGGAGGTTAATGTTGAACCAGTTTCGCAGCCATGTGCAAAGCCGCTGTGCTTCTTTTCATTCCCATCAAGTTTATTTTTACGTTCTAGACATTTCACAATTTCTAATTTCTTATATAAATTAGCTGATGATTTTGTGTCAGTAGTTTCAGTGTCCACGTGCTGTTTTCTGACTGCCACCGCCTGCCAAACATCAGCCAAGAAACTGTTTTCCTTGTTGAGTTTCCCCACATTAAAGATTGTTAGTTTAAGTTCAGGAGTCAGACATTGGTCAATTCCCTGTTTGGTATTCTTGGCCAGACTTCCACTGTGTTCATGCTTACAGTGGTTTTGTCCCCATGGTCCTGAAGTCTTCAGGTCAGAGAACATGGGAACCCCCTCGCTACAGTAGCCCTGCTCCCAGAATCCAGAATCTGGTCTTCTGAAAAGACACAGTGTTGGTTTTAAATCCTCTCTTTACGTTAACACCGAACCATTTATGCTGTTGACCCACATTCTATGTCCAGTTGTTTTGCATTCCCAAATTCCCCCCAGTTTGACCCCCTTGGATGTTTGTGTTACTCTGATGCACTCATGGTAACACACTTGAAGGTTTTTTCAGACTTCAAATCACAAGAAAAGTTAGAAGTGATTTACAAAAATATCTTTTTGTCTCCTTCATATGAGATAAAGTTCATCTAAAAGCTACCCATCCTCTATACAGCATCCTTTGTTAGAGGTGAGAGTTTCCATTTTACCGTGATTGTCTAATCTATGGTGAGTTCCACTGGCATTTGTTATCTAGAAGAGGAGGTTTATCAGAAGATTAACAGGTGTCATTGACGTCTGGGGCAGTTGTTATTCTGCCCTTTGCGCTCCCAGGTGATATTTCTTGAATTTGAATGTGTCACCAGTGTAAATGTCTCTGCGGGGGGAAAACAGCAGCACATAAAAACCCAAACACAATTCAGGATGACTTACACAGCAAGAACACTTGACTGTTAGCATTCTTTGAGCCATAGTTTACGCAGGGGGGATTTGGCAGCTCACTTTGTCGAACTGCTCTCCAACATGTCTCGCTGAGGAAATGACGTACTGTATGACCCTTGTATAGCCCAGAAATGTCCAGCTCTTGACTTACCGTATCTGTGTTTACTTGGTTGTGGAACATTTATGTTACTCGCATGTCGTGTTTTTACACAGTTGTGGCCTATGAGCCCCATGATCGGTTTGTTTTTTTATGGCCCGACTGTCAACATTATGTCCTCTGTTGGCTTTTCGTGACTGAGTTTTGTAAATACATTGTTCGAACAGAGGCTTTTTTCATGCTTTTAGGATGCTGGTAGTTTTCCTCATGTAGAATTGTAAAAATGAGATGGATTGTGTACAGGTCAGGCATGCATTCCCACAGAGAACATGACCAAAAATAATGAGTGTTTTTCTATCTACGTCTTAGGAATGCTACGAATGCTTCCAAAACACTTGTAAATAATGCCGCTGCCCCAAGGCTGGTGACATATCAGATACAGGGCTTTTACTCAGTGTCTACATACAAGCCAATAAGCAGAGATTTAAGAGTATGTGTGCTCTCCTCAGTGACGACATGTACCGCCATCTCTCAGTCTGTGAGAGACACAGTTGACACATGGGATGCTGTATGAAGGTCCAGCTGATGTTTGAGGCCACAGTCAATCACACTTGTCAACGTTGGGAACATGTCCCAAAGTTCAACACAAGATTCCAAATCCTGATAACTGTTTTTCCTCTGACCTGTACACAACATTTTCTATTTTCTGTCTCCTCTTGTGTTTTTTTCTGTGAATTTTTTTTCTTTTTTTTACTCTTTCTTAGTCAACCCTGCATTCCTCCTCTTCACTAGTCGTCACAGTCAGCTACGTCTGATGCTGTTCTACTCCCTCCATCCCCTTCATCTTCACTTCCCTCCTTTCTTTTCCTCCTCCCTTCTCTTTTCCTTTATCCTCTCCTGTCTCATCCTCCTCCTTTTCCATCTGTCCCAGAATTATAAAATGATGACCTCGGTCAAAATGACCTGCACATATCTAACGTGTCAACAGAGAACAGCCAGGCAGAGTATAGACAGACAGATCACTCGCATAAATCACCCCCTACTCAAACACACATACACAAACACCCACGCAACATTTGCTCCAAGACGCATAACACACTCCTGTGACAGAGAACTATTACAGCGCTTCTTATCTTATTTGTCACTTTTATTTATGCTCACGGCTCATTCATCTTAATACCCGGTTTGGCCTCTGTGTGCGGTCTGTGGACCGGTCGAGATCCAGTCTGCATGTCTGTTGCCTCAAGCAGTGCTAGGTTTGGTCACAGTGCAGCCTCCCCTCAAACCATCTCCAGCCACAGAACATTCATTTTCGTCATTTTATTCAGTCTTTTCTGGCTTCATTCTCATGCTCATTTAAGGGTGTATTCTGTTCCCCTGATGATGGCAGAACTGTTGTAATCATCTCTGTGTTCTGGAAGAAAACAATCCATCTAAAAAATATCTCACTCATGTCCTCCTAATGTTGTCAGATGATCTACTGCAAGGCTGGGTTGGCTCCGTTATGTTGAAACCTGTGCTTAGTCAGTGGTTTTAAAGCAAAAGTGCAAGAGAGAGAGTTCAAATGTTGATGTGAGGCTTAATGTATGACTCGACTGACCGATGAACTTGCCCGGAACTATGTGGTGTCGACTCGAAAAATTGTGGGAGCTACACGTGTTTGGTACCAGTTGAACCTGAATAAAGGATTATCAGCACTCTCTGTAGCTGTGTGTGTGTGTGTGTGTGTGTGTGTGTATGTGTGTGTGTGTGTGTGTATGTGTGTATATATA
>JAQQZY010000019.1:38089814-38104814 GCA_030068375.1 Ostorhinchus rueppellii | reverse complement strand
TGGCTGGTCATTTATTGGCACGCTGTTATTCTGGTTGAGACCATGTGATTTGCGGTGTGATATTCTTTCCCATGCTTGGACTGCGGTATTTTCTATGTGTTACACTGTATGGATCAGCTTCAGTGCCTTTAGCTGAGCACTGTGTGTTCCCTTCAGGAGCTGTTTTCACAGGCAGCAGGTGCTTTACTCTTCAGTGCAAACTAATGCAAAACAACCAGCACTGCTTCCAAATATACCCAGACACAGTGAGAAAGAGGGGTGGTCTGCTACTCCATTAGGGAATGTTATCTGTTACGACTTACAGAGGATGATTAATACCACTTGAAATCCCATGGCTCACTTGTTTTCGGTTTTCCTGCTCTTTCCCAGCAATTTGCCAAACTTTTCAAGCCGCACTTCCTGCAGCCCAGACCCTACTTGATGCAAATACCCCGTAGTGAATAAGTGTGACAGCCCATAAGGAGGGCAGCAGTTAGATCAGGAATCAACACAAATGTTTCAGAGAGGGGGCATATTTTCCTCAGACAAAACCTAACAGGCTGTTAATCTACAACTACCAATGCATGAGACTATACTGGTTCATGTCTACTTTGCCCTTTTAAGAATAATGTTTAAAAGACGTGCATTGTCTTAACAGAAATATTAAAGTGGCATGATGTTGGCAATAGGTTCAAACAATGATGCATGAGCAGCTACTTTTTACGTTTAGTATACCAAATGCATAGATTACACTTGAACTTTCATTAACAATGTTAGAAATCACCATTGTAAGGCAAACAAATATGGTACAATGACCTGCATCTGAGAACTGAAGCAAAACCTAGGTAGGAAATATATACTTGTATATTCCTTATTATATCTCATATAATTGGCATAACTGTCTAATAGAATAGAATAGAATGCCCTTTATTGCCATTACACTGAATGTACGTAGGGAGATTGGTGAGCTTCTCCTTATTTCAGTGCAAACAAGTAATTTATATATAAAGGTACAAATTATGTACAGGATGTCCTACAGTCCTTTTGCACATCACTAAAGCTCCAGGAGCCAAAACTCGGTGACAAAAATGCCAAAATTTGGTAATATACACAAATGAAAAGACTAATTATAAATATAGATGAGCTATTGTTGAAAAATTAAAACGGTTTTCCAAGCTTCAGCATGAAGATGCAAAGTAGAGCAGTTGAATCATGTCTAGGTCACATTTAATGGAACCTGATTAGTGATCATTAATCATGGCTGTCAATCATATATTTAACCTCCTGACCCGTCTGAAAATGCCTGTGATTTGTCAGACTCTGCCTCAAGGGCCAGATTTTCTACAGCCTGAAAACACGGAGTAGATATAGATGTCTTTTGTCTTCTTGGAGCTGCTGAATTAAAATATCCTGAAAAGCAGTCATAGACGTTTTGCCGAGTGACATTAAATATCAAGCTCTGTAGGTTTATCCCATAATGTAATGAAATGAATGACTTTTTATTATTATTATTTTGCAAATGTTACAAAGATGGGAAAAGTCAATGTGTCATGCGTGTGACTTCTAAAGCCATCTGGGTTTTCTTGTGTGCAAATGTGAGGTAAAAATCTGATCTGTGTGTTTTTAACAAGTAACATGACATTGGATGTTGAAAAAAAAAAATAAAATCTAGAAATAATTCATATTCCAAGAACAAAATGTTATGCGGTTTAGAATATTGAATTAGGAGGTAATGTAGTAATTATTTCCACAGTTGTACCAAGGTTTATGAAGATACGAATGCTGATTACAGACATGAATAGACATGAAAACAATGTGAAATCAGTGCCCTTCCTCGCTTGCGGGCAGGACACTGTTTAATAACACCAGCACTGTCACTATGACATTTCACAGTCCAGCATCTGGTTTGTATCTGTTGCTATGAAAAACAACATAAACTCTGAAAACATTTACAGGCTGTTAATGAGGCTCATTTTTGGTTCGTATCTTCAAAAGGCTGCTTCTTTAGATTGAAGAGTGTGCTAGGGTTCCATTTGATGCATCGTGTCGTGTCTTCTATCTTACAGAAACTGGCCGCCGGGGTGAACCAGTTTGCCTACACCTGCATACAGGATCATCCCATCTGGACCAACCAGCAGTTCTGGGAAGCCACTTTCTACAGCGAAGTCCAGAGCCAGATCCGAGCCCTGTATCTTAACACCCCAGAGAAGGGGAGCATCACTGCCAAGCTAAAGGTAAGGCTGGAAGGTGACAGAGAGGAGATAGAGCATGTAATCTCATTTATCCAGTGGGAGGAATTCAATAGATATGTAGCAGCGGATTTTTTTTTTATGCTCAGTCTGTTTGCAGTGGTGAATACGGCTAAATACAGATATTGAGTAATGAATCTGAACATGCAAAAGACAGTATTTGCTTAAATTGTGTACACGTTCTCATACATCTGGAGTATGTGATTTGTAACTTTGGTTCAATTGGATGAGACTACATTGATCCCACACTACTCCCAGCAGTAACAGAATAAAAACCGCAGAGAAAATGTGCATGCATATAGATAGTGCAAAAGACAAACAATGTAAAAGTAACCATGAAAATAAATAATCAAATTGTATATACATGTTTACATAGCAGTAGACTGATGAGAAATAAGCAAAACAGAGCTATGCTGATATGTTCTAAGTTGGGTCACGGTGTTCATTTGCAGAGGGGTGCTGTGATGGATTTAACTTCAGAAAATAAAGGTTGCTCCTGGTTTAAATTAATCGTTTACAACTGTTAGTGTAAAGTCATAACAATTCCATCGCTGCAATCTTGCAAAAAATCCAGAAAAAACAGATTTTTTTATACGGTTTTTACATCAGTTGCTCATTGTTCCTGAAATAGAGACTAGTTTTCAGATTTTTTTAAGTTTTGAATATAAAAGGAAATCAAATGAAATGTCTAAAACTCTATCCAACATTACCACCATTCACCTTAAAAACCTTTCAACTCTCGACTGAACAGAATCCATGCATCAGTCTCCCTGTGCTCTAACTTGTCTCGTCTTGTTTTGTCTAACTTGCCAGGATTCGGTGTCTGTTCCTGCCCCGGTCAAGGATGACGACCAGACGGCCATGGACCTGGCAGCGGAGCAGCTGCGCTCTTGGCCCAGTCTGAGCAAAGAGAAGCAGCAGGAGCTGGTGAAGAACGAGGAGAGCACCGTGTTCAGTCAGGCCATCCACTACGCCAGCCTCATGGTTTACCTGCTGGTTCCTCTGGACACCAGCAAGAACAAGCTGCTCCGTAACACCCCCGTGGCTGACTGGGAGAGTGGAAGCAACAGCATCGTCACAAACAGGTCTGGACTGTACTGCAGAAAGGTCGTGTTTAACATCTTTAGTAGAAACATAGGTGATCTCAGAACAAAACTTTGGCTTGTTCAGGATTTGTAAGGTAGAACAATCAGTGTCGAAGTAGCCTGAGGGTAAGGTTTCATGATTTGGGAATATGTGTACCTCTCTTAATAAGGTGATGATAAGCATGTGGGTGGATGTGGCATTACTTACAGTCTACATGATACCTTTCTATTCAGCCAAATGGAACACAGTACCTCTTCTGTATCCGGCCCACATCATCCTTTGGGCTTATATCACTGCTGCACAAAACAGAGTAAGACTCATCTATGGCTGTTGGGAAGTTGAATGGGGATACTCCTCACCCAAACCAAACAACATAGCAGTAGGAGTGATTTCCTGTGCTTTGCACTAACTGTAAAATGAAAAAAATCTGGGAAGACCCCTCATGTCCTTCTTTTCCTGGAATTGGAGATTTGGAGATTTCAAGGTTTGTTACCATGCTGTACAGTAATGGAAATACAATGAAATAAGGTATTTGAGGAGAATATTGCAAAAGCTTTTGTTCTGAATTTCACATTTTATTCCCAAGTAATTCAAACAACACGACATTTATATTTTTCAGAAAAAGAAATATTAATGGAATTAAAAGGAGAAAACAAATTCTTGGCCATAACAGAAACGTTAAGGCCAAGAATTTGTTTTCTCCTTTTGATTCCATTTTTGCCACACACTTGTTTGTTTCTCAAAGGACATTTGGATCTCATCACTCACTATTTGTGGATCCAGAAGGACGGTTGCATCACCGTCTCATGTGAAACATTCTTGTTGGCTAATGGAGTCTCAGTGATTGATCCAGGCATCAACACTTGTATCAGGCTACAAATCAGTCCCACTTTCACTGCCCTTTATTGCAGAGCTGCTTTAAATCCTCTTGTGTCAGCACACATACCTCAGATCTCAGATCAGATCTCCTGGTGGACATGTTGACTTGGCCTTTCACTTGCATTCTCCATCTGATAGATAGATACTTTATTGATCCCACAACAGGGAAATTCAGGATCTGTGTCACTGTGTATATTTGCAGTATTGCCGGTAGTGTGGCAGAGAGCTTTGACACTGAGAGCGGGTTTGAGGACTCGGAGAACAGCGACGTGGCGAACTCTGTCGTCCGGTTCATTGCACGCTTCATTGACAAGGTGTGCACAGAGAGCGGAGTAACCCAGGAGCACATCAAGAGTCTGCACAGCATGATCCCAGGTATCAGTCCTGTACTCATTCACTAACGTCACATCCTGACACTGTCCCAGTTTCCTCAATGTTTTACTGTGAAAACACTTAACTGTGCACCTGCTGCTCAGGCCGACAGCAGGAGACCTCTGAGCTCATTAACTCATTACCCTTAAAATCTGCAAATACACACTCTGGCTATAAGAACATGTGTGTGTTCATGTGTATCTCTGTACTAACATTGTACACACTCCTGTTCTTGTACTTGTATGTACATATGGTGATTGACCCTGAGTTCTGACCCACAGGCATCGTAGCTATGCAGATGGAGGCTCTAGAGGCAGTTCACAGAGAGAGCAGGAGATTGCCTCCCATTCAGAAGGTTAGTCTTGCTCCACTGTTTGCAGTCAACTATTGGTGAAAATGTCTTTTTTCATCTGAAGTCTATTATTTCTGTTTCTAAAATAAGAAAATGCATTTAAAAATCACATTGACCCTTGTGATGAAATATATTACTTAAATTCACCTATGAAACATTAAAACTCTCAACTCTATTTTAGGATCAGTGTATAATATTTAGTAACTTCTATCCATCAAGTTGTACATTGCAAGTGACACAATACCACTCACCTCACCCTCCTCTGTGACGGCCTCTAAAAAGGCTCAAGGGCCCCTGTAGAGATTGGGGGGGGGGGGGGTCTATTTTGGTAGTTATTTGGGGGTTGACATTCAAAAATGGAAGGTTATGCTAATTCACTCAGATGCTCAGTACTATTTAGTGTATAATGGAAAAAACATGGAACCTGTGGATGCTACCCACTCTCCATGTTTATGTTCATGACTCATTCTAAAGTATCAAAAACAATTTTTCTTATTTTCAGGTGATAATACGCTAAACCACACATTATATTTATTATATCCCCAAAACTCTATTTTGGGGATATGATGATTTCACCTCAAACATTGCTGCCACCAGATCTGCTGGATCTGCAGCCAGATATCCTTCGTGTGAACACGATAACTAGGATGAATTTGGTTGGATTTCTTATCCCTAGATAATAAACACAGGCGACACCTAGAGAAAGAACCCTATCAATTTTAGTTTCTCTACGAGTATGGCAAATCATCCAAATTGGGGCACTTTAGTTAAAAATGTGTTTCTACTAAAAGGCCGATTGAGATAAAATTTGGTTCATATTTGCTGTTGTAAAAATGTCCATTTTTTGACTGCCATTCAGAGTTCCTCTGGTGTCATTTTCATTCACTAGACAAGGCAGGGCAAACTTATTTGCATAGCACAATTAATACACAGGGCAATTCACAAGTGGAGTTTTGTGCAGAAAATTTGTTCTCTGACCATTATTCTGCAACTACTAGGTCGATGTAGCTCGAATTGAGTTCATAGTGATTGTCTATTAATTATTGTGGATAGATTCATATGTAGCAGAGACTGACAGGAATTCAGGGATATACCCTTGCTTTTGGCCCCCTACAGTGTAAGCCTCGTTCATTTCTGCAGATCCCTATAAATCTTACTCCCTGAACTTATAAGATAGTCTTGTACTGACATACTGTTGGAAAAATTCTGAAATAAACTAACACTTGTAAAATATTGAAATAAAAATCTGTTAATAAATCTGTATTTATTTATGCACTATATCTAAATCCACCTTTTCCCTACTGAAGGTGTTTACTCACACATCATAACTCTGTTAGTGCTAAGTTTTGTATTGTTGGCTGCTACTCTGCAGAGTGCCGACCTCCTTCAGTATTTTCCAGTCATCGTCATGCTTTCATATTTTACCAGTTGGTCTTTTGGATTGTGCTGTGCTATTTGTCTGCCAGCTCTAGGTAATTCCTCTCATACACACACTCATACACACAGACAAACATCATGCCAGTTCTGCTTTGGGAGAAACCTGGAAACCACGGTGAGCAGTCTGGGCAGATTGTCTGCTGTGCTAACTCGTCACATGTTTATGTGTTGGAAAACACTTCCTATCCTGGACTGCTAGCCACAAGTAGCATGCCAAATACTAAAAACTGTGTGTACGGAACTCACTTTAGATTCAGTACTCAAGTAATAGTAGCAGTAGGACTCCAAAGAAAAACAATGAAGGCATTTAATGTGTAGCCTTATTAAGAAGCTGAACTCACAGCAGTAATGAGGTGCAGAGGGACTCTCCTCGAATCCTGATCGGCATTTAAGGATTGACTCGAGAAGCTCTTATTATCTCCTGTCCAGACCTCAACTCCCTCTGGTTGGCTTTAGTCTTTATGGGAAATGCTGTGAATGATCTAATGTCCTTCCTCCTTCTTATTTGTGACAGTGGAACAAATGAGTGTTTTTGTACTGGTTTTGAAGGCCAGAAAGAGTTGAAATAACACAGGCAGCAGATTACACAGTCTTCAGTTCCGTATCAGACACTGAACGTAGTCATTTCTGGGTATTCTGAAAACAAAACCTACTAAATGTGGCTGTTGTATTGTATTATACATTTATCTTTCTTCTTTGGAAGGAAACATCCACTTCACCTTTTATATGAAAGTGAATTTAACCCATAAAGACCCAAACATCTACCACTGACCAAAAGCATCTAATGATGTAAAATGTTTAATATCTGTTGATCCCCTGATCCTATCAATCCATGTAAATAATTGGTATAAAATGCAGTTTGTCATCATTTCATAGTCATCAGATATGACCCATTTGGTAGTGAACGAGGAAACACCATCATCTTTACAACATTGATTCATCAGTAAAACCCATAGAGTTGGATCAATGACAGAGGATGGAGACACTTGTTTTTAAGTTCAGTTATTGATATCTCTCCTGACAAAGTCACTTTTTTGTAATTTTTTTCTTCTGATATAATAATGTTTGAATTGACTCTGAGCTGTAATGAACATCTACAAGATCAGTGAATTAAATATAGGAAACTACATGATTTACACTGAAAAATGCTTTATACAGTGGATATTATTATAATAAATGGTGATAAATCACTTAAATAGATTATATAGAGAAAAATAAAATATAGAGAAAAATATAGAGAAAATTTTATTTTGGAACTGTCACAAAAGTAGGACTGGGTCTTTATGTGTTAAAAAGAAAGTAATTCTTAACCCAAACATACAAAACACACTCCAAAGTCAAGACAGAGAAAAAAAATTACATGTGATTTTTCAAAAGAAAAGGGAAGCATATTTTGATCTGCTTTACAGAGAACAAAACAAAAGTCATGATTATTGGAATCAAGAAGACGTTGGAGTTAATTGTAGAAGTGATTCTGCACGTACGCACTACAGATGTAAAGCAGAGGCCATTGATTTAAGTTTTTAGTGAGAAACATAAATATATTAATTAGATGAAATTAGCTCTAATGACTACACAGTACATTAAACTGATAAACAGACACAAATAATAGTTTTACTTGGAAAACAAATCATAAGATTCCTTCAGGCCTGAGATGGTAAATTGGTCTCCATAGACTATTTCTTTTTGTTGGCAAGTTTAGTTTTAATGTCTTTGTAAATGCTTTCAAATGCTTAGAACGCCAGCAAGATGTTTGTTGTTTTAAACATGGTGTGCATGTAATGCTGTGATTTAACATATCATGCATTAATAGATTTCCTGGCATTTTGGATTGGATTCACTGACAAATGTGTTTATATGAATGTCTCTCTTTGACAAACATCCGTTGTCATAGTTTGTTCATATGCAACAATCTCTAGGTATGAGGCTGTGATTAATGCGTTTTCCCCTCCATCAGCCTAAGATACTGCGTCCAGCATTGCTTCCTGGCGAGGAGTTGGTGTCAGAGGGGTTGCGGGTGCTTTTGGATCCAGATGGCAGGGAGGAAGCCACAGGGGGCCTTTTGGGGGGCCCTCACATCCTACCAGCAGAGGGAGCGCTTTTTCTCACCACATACCGCATCATCTTTAAAGGCATCCCTCATGATCCACTCGGTAAAAACTCTTCCAATTTAGCTATATCTCACTATCTCAGTTGAAAAGAACCACGTTTTATTGCTTGTTAACCACTTTTTGATGAAATCATAGAATGTCTTTGCCTTCTTGAATGAAGCATTTCTCAAAATGCCTGCTGTATTATCATCTAGACATTATTTATAATGAATAATTCTCTACTTTTCAGTTGGTTCCCCAGTGTGTTTAGTCTGTAAAACACTGTTGCATTCACCCAGAACTATAACACTGGTCTTTGTTTGTGTTTAGTGGGGGAGCAGGCAGTGATCAGAGCTTTTCCAGTGTCTACGTTGACCAAAGAGAAGAAGATCAGCATCCAAAACCAGCTGCAACAAAATATGCAGGAAGGCCTGCAGCTCCGCTCTGCGTCCTTCCAGGTAATCACTGAAACACAGAGCAGTGGACATTGACCCACGTTACCATTCAGACCCAAAGGAATTTATTACATTTCAAGTTTACTGATGTCTATAAGAAGATGAACTGCTGCCAGTGCTCAATTCTGGCTGACACTTATGAGTAATCTATCATGAACCATCCTGACTTTGAGGCTTTTCCTCCCCAAACCCTGTGGAAATAAAATAAAATTCCTAAAAGAGATTACTGAAAGAATGCTTTTCCCCAAAAACAAGTTGAATATAATGTCATTATAAAGATTATGGTGATAATGTTGGTTGTATTTTTCATAAAATGAATTGACATTATTACATTATCTGTTCCTCAGTTGCTTTATTTCCCAAAGAATTTTAGACCCAAATAGCCAATAATGTAATCAGTGATGTATTACAATTACCTTCCAATGTGGCATCTATTTTAGAAAATATGCTGTTTCATAACATGACTTTGGTTCCTAGATTCACAGAGCAAAATTTTCAGCCAAGCATGTGCTTTTAGGCTTTAGATTTATTGCCGTAAAATTTTTTATGACTATCTTTTTACCAAAACAGATGAACAAAGGGGTCATGTTGTTGGAGCCTAGGTAACTTTGCCTGTATGGGCTTTTTTTAATGTTGTGTTGTGCTTCCACAAACGCTGACTGTGTGGGTGGATGTTGGAAACAGTATGTGGAGTGTTTTTTCAATCTCCCGTGTAGGGGTGGAAGTTGCCGATCAGTGTAAATCTTTTGAGATTTGAGAAAAACAATCGTTGCCGTAGTAATAGTGAAATTCTTTAACCCTCCATTATAAACACAATAAATTAAAACTAATTTGAGTTTAATTGAACTTGTTCTTTCTGAAATATCATCATAATTGGACATAATATCTTTTACAGTTGATAAAGGTGGCGTTTGATGAGGAGGTGAGCTCGGAGATGGTGGAACTCTTCAGGAAGCACCTCCAGAGGATCAGATACCCACAATCCATTTTCAGCTCTTTTGCATTTGCTGCTGGACAAACAGCACCTCAGCTAATCCTTCCAAAGCAAAAAGAAAGAAACACTGGTTTAAGGTTTGTGCTGCAGACTTTTCATCACAAAGTTCTGGGTTCAGTGACGAGAAAATAAAACTGCCATCACCTTTTTTAAGATTGTGATTTATTTGGTAAATGTGTCTCTGGCCGTATTAGCTAACATAAAGGTTTAAGTAAGGTTAGGAAGTGCGCTTACATTTACTTAATCTTAGTACTCTTATGCAATCTGTCCTTTTATAATATATTTTTTTCAAAACAAGATCATTAAGACTTTATGGTTGGACGTACGATTCCAAGTTTTTGAATGATGAGGGTTTTTGTTGCGTATCTAATGCTCTGCTCTGTTCTCCTCGCAGAACACTATCCAAAACTATTGTCAAAGGTGCCAAAAAGGCTGGAAAGATCACTATGGGCCGCGGCAGCCAAAGCACACTGAAGAAGAACGATCGAGGCAACAGAATGACCTGGCATGAAGATGATGACATTTCAAGTGAGAGAAATGAAACAGTTTACACATGATCTAGAAACAGCCAACTGTGTTTTTTTGTTTTTTGTTTATGCTTTGGTTCTGTTTATAGCTAGTTATCAGTGAAGAAGACCGTCAGTAAAACACAAAAGATGTTAAACTGTAGTTCTGCTTCACATATGGGTTTTCCAGTATCAGATGATGGCGAGCCTCCTCCCAGCAGCACTTTGCGAGCATCAGAGAAGTCCACAATGGAGCAGCTGGTAGAGCAGTCTTGTTTCCGTGACTACCAGCGTCTTGGCTTGGGCACCATCACTGCCAGCTCGTCTCGCTCCAAGACTGGAGAACAGTTCAAGATCACAGCTGTGAACAGACTTTACTCCCTCTGTCGCAGGTACATTAAATCACAAACTGAAGGGGTCATTTTAGCTGCAACCTCCAGACAGAAGTTACCCAAGTATCAGCCCGGAAACCTTCTAGGATACCAGTGTCCAGGATTTGAAGGCCCAATTTAGCTTTAGCTTTAGCTTTTTTCTCAACATGCATACATAGAATGTAAATATTTCTGCCAGAGCATATTAACATTAGTCTAAGATCATTTATTTGCCAGTAGACATTTTAAACATTTTCTGTATCTTTTTGTTCTAGTTACCCAGGGTTGCTGGTGGTTCCCCAGGCTGTACAGGACAGCAGTTTACACAAAGTGGCGCGCTGTTACAGACACAACCGCCTCCCGGTAGTGTGTTGGAAACATCCACGTACCAGAGCCGTGCTGCTTCGCTCAGGAGGCTTCCACGGCAAGAGTGTGGTGGGCCTGTTCAAGTCACAGAACCCCTCCTCAACAGGTGCCGACTACAAATATCCCACAAGCTAACTTAACATCCTCAGTATCCCCTTCGTTCAAAGTCACATCCTTTCTTTTGTTTTGTTTTTTTTGGCAGCGCCCGCCTCATCATCTGAGTCTTCAAGTAGTCTTGAGCAGGAGAAGTACCTCCAAGCCATCCTCAACTCCATCCCTATCTACTTCAAAATGAACGGCAATAATACACTGTCCAACCGCTCCCTCATAGGCCTCTCTCCAGGTACTATACACATCAGCACGGTTCAGTCAAACTGTTTAATATCAGACTTTTCATCTGTTGTTGGTGTATTTCGGTCTGTCTTTATGAGACTTAAGCTTTAGTGGTGAGTGATTAGATTGTAGTTACAGGAGGGTTAGCTGGATCTTCAGTGTTGAGTAAAAAAAAAAAAAAGAAAAAGCAGATTTAACAAGTTCCTTTAGTAGCGGTGAGCTGGAACAGATGTACAGTGCATTTTGTCATAATGTTATTAGTTCCACCTGTTTTTAGGGGTTAAATGAGCATTGCTAGTGTTACAAACTTCAGATAAAACTAAAAATGGCTGCAGAGTTTCCCTAATTTACAGCTTTCTATCTGCAATGAGCCCTGCGGACTGACCCTAATCTGCATACACATTATTCTAATTTTACCACATCTACCATTTTCAGCTGCTATAATACCATGCATACAACATGCACCATGAAAAGAAAAAAAAACAACAGGAATTTGGTCCTCAAGTTTTAATTATTTCATTTCATTCATGCATACAGGCTCACAAATAAATATATACACATATTTAGATTATTAATTCAGTGGTGGAGAAAGTTTCAACACGTCTTTTAACTTGCCATGGCCTCTTAAGGTTGTGTTACTGATCCTGATTGACTACAGCTG
Organism: Ostorhinchus rueppellii; assembly: GCA_030068375.1. Lineage (NCBI taxonomy): Eukaryota > Metazoa > Chordata > Actinopteri > Kurtiformes > Apogonidae > Ostorhinchus > Ostorhinchus rueppellii. The sequence continues at coordinate 38,092,684 of JAQQZY010000019.1, read as the reverse complement.
GTAGCATCACTGTGCCAACATAAAAAGGCTTTGTTTGACAGCCCTCATTGTACTGAACAACACACAATACAATGGAAAAGTCCAGTGAGCTCAGAACAGATCTGACATAGAGGATCATAGATTTACACAAGTCAGGAATGTCTCTTGGAGCCATTTCTAAACAATTGGAGATTCCAAGATCATCTTTTCAAACAATCGTCTGTAAATACAAGCTGCTGGGAGGCGGAGCCACTTGGCCATGGTCTGGATGAAGACCCAATCTGAGGGGAATCTGGTTCAGATTCTCAGCAACTACCCAGGAAGCACCAAAGGCCAGGCCTGTCATGAACTGGAGCACCAGTGTCACAGTCAACCAAGTGTTTTCTGTTTTGTAGACTGAGAGACCACTGTGCAAAAAAGCCCCTGCTCCTAAATCAATACCCTTAAGGTCAACTGCAGTCTGCTGCTGATCACATGGACAAAAAGAAGCCTTTGTTATATGGTCAGACCATTGAGTCAGTGGGTCACAATGACAGAAGTTCATTTAAAGGACTGAAGGTAAAGCATTCAACCTCAAAAATCTACATTAAATATACTCAGGAAACAATAAAAAAATCCAACGCACTTTCTTGTAGCATTATTAAAATAGTTGTTTTTATATGTCCAACTTGACTATGCTGTGACATTTTAATAACTTTGCAAGGAATTCTTTGTTATATCCTGAGTGAGTATATGTCCAAATCCAAAGAGCATTTTAATTAAAACACCTTTTTTGAGTCCAGGAAAGGTTCTTTTTCCAACATGTTTTGCTATCTGTGAACTACACTAAATGTTAAATCTGGCAGTGGTAGTAGCAACATCTGTTTTGCTGCCAATGAAACAGGATAGAATAATGAAGAACGATTGTCAAAGAGCTGAACTTGGCCTCCTTAAAAGTCTTAGCCCTGTCAGAAATATGTGAAATGTGCTTAAAGGTCTTTCTGTAACAGAAAACCAACATGTTTAATTGAACTCTACCAATTCAGTCAAATATCCAACCAACATCCAGATAGAAGTTTGTTGATGGCAACTAAAAAAACTTGTTAAAGCACATGTAACCAAATATTAGCTTGATATGAGCCCTGTGTGTGTTCCAAATTCCTGTTTTCACCTGTCTGTTTTTGCTGTTTAAGTATGTATACAGTGTAGGTACTCATTAAAAACCTGACATACAGTAGCTGTGGTATCCATGTCTCATGAATTTGGACAACGGCTGTAAATACATTTATGTCAGCGGTTGTTACAATTTATATGAAAGATTCCTGAAACCATTGGTATTGGATTTGGCCTCTGAATTATATCAAGCTTTAATATTAACACATAAAAAACATAAATTCAGTCAATCAGGGATGAAAGAGGCAATGACTTGAGCTATTATTATCTCCATATAACTCATATTTACTGGTACAAGCAGCCTTTTAGTACTAGTTTACACAGTTTAAATAGGATGTCTTTTATTTATGGGAGACAGTTCAGAAAACATTGGCATGCGTCATTGCCTTAATATAGCTTTTTACTTAATGAGGGAAATGAAATGTACCTGTGAAACAAAACTCAGACGCCCGACTGCCTGGGGTCCTACCTGACCTGAATTTACTGCAAAATGGCCTTGGCTGTGGCGTGGGAAAAAACTTGGTTTTGTTTGCTGGAGACCAGAGGCCATGTGGAGTGCATGTCTTGTGATAAAGGCAAAAACTGCAGGCTTGCACTTTGCAGACTTATTTTTGTTCACTACATTGCCATCAACAATCATTCTCTTCCCCTCCATGTTTTGCCCCTGCTCAGCGGTTATTATTCACCTTATGAATTGTGTGTGTGTATATGTGAGAGGTCCAGAGACCATGCTGGGAAAATATCTGATATTTGGCAACATCTGGAAGGAACTCCGTACAATAAAAAGGTTATGTAAAAATTGCAGGACAACCTGGGGTCAGTGCCCGGCCCATCCATCTCCTCTTACTTGTATCCTGAATACACACTCTGGTTGCTGGACTGAAATTCTCATGCACCTTTTGCTTGATGAGACTGCTTGTGATTTTGTCCAGATTGTAAATAATGCCATTAGTTTTTGGATTTAAAGAACTTCAAAAGGTAAATCTGAATGTATAAGCCAAGAGAGTTAACTGAAGTTTGCATTCCCCTGTATATTCATCATCTTTTCTCATTAGTATTTGTTATTCGGTGCTCATACTAACTGAAAAAACTACTTCCTGAACCAGTCACACATCACTAACGTCCTGTGTGTTGTCACCGTGTCGTCTCCAGGGAGTGAAAGGAGGACGTCCAGGATACCAAAGATGACTCCTGTCCATTTAGACATCCCGTTCTCAAACAGCTTTACCAGAGGAGGTTAGTGTTTTAACATCATGTGTTTCAGTTCCTCATTCGAGTGTAAAAATCCTGCTGAAAAAAGTCTTACTTCGTTTTCAACCAAAGAGTTGACACATTAAAATGTGTATATGTGTATATACACACACACTAGGACACTGACCGGTGGGGAACTATAGGTCTTATTAATACTGATATCAACGGACATAAGTTAGTAAATGTGTCGTTCCTGTTTTTAACTTCATTTCTCATCATGCAGCATCAGCATAGCACTGTGGTACTGTGCTCCCAGTCGACCGTCATGGGCAATGCAACGTGATTATCAGGCTATTGTATTCCAAAATTACTAATATCTCCTAAAATATTGGTCCTATCAACTTGCCAAGATATTTAATGTGGAGATGGAACTATTCCTCAACTGTAGGTACCAAATTGGCCAGGTAATAGCATCTCAGTTTCTCAGAACTGTGCAGACACACACACACACACACACACACACACACACACACACACACACACACACA
>JAQQZY010000019.1:37995466-38021434 GCA_030068375.1 Ostorhinchus rueppellii | reverse complement strand
CCCCCCCCCCCCCCCCCCCCCCCCCCCCCCCCCCCCCCCCACGGCAGCTCCCTCACAAATGACAACAAATCTCCTTATGCAACAAAAACCATTTATTGATAGATATTTGAGCAATTTTAACAACAGAAGTCAACTTAACTTTGAAGTTCAAATGAATAATGTGAATCTTATTCAGTCCCCAGTTTCAGTACTCAGCGGGGCGTCTTTTGGCTTTTATAACCTCGAACAAACATTTTCAGGAAGTGCTGAAAAGTTTCTCTCACCTCTTGGTCACAATTTGTACTCGTTCTTCACATGCTAAAGCCTGTAGCTCTGTGATGCTCACCAACTTTTTTATATTTATTATTATATTTATTATTATTAAACTGGTTTTGGTAAAGGGCATGTGTTACTGATGACTTGATGACTAATCTAATCGAGCGGTTTGATTATCCGACTTAAGGCGTCCCCATCTTTGAAGACAGCTCTGTACACTGTTGGTGTTCAATGTCAGCTTCATGACATTATTCACAGAAATGCCGTCCCGTCTGCTTTGACTTTAGTATGACCTCCACAGTCACCTAAAAGAGTTTTCCAACAGTCTTGAAAGGTTCCCAGAGATGCTGAGCTCTTGTTGCCAGGTTTGTCCAACTCATCACAGACAGTCTCAGTTGGGTTTAGGTTTGGTGGTTGTAGGTCAGGTCATGTGACACGGCACTCCATCACTCTTCTTCTTGGTCAACCTCCTCACACAGCCTGGACGTGTGTTCGGGGTCACTGTCCCGTTGAAGAACAAATGATGGTTTTATGATACTGCCGTTGCTATGCTGGTGCCTTCAAATTGGCATAAATCACTAAGTGTCACAGGCAAAGTAACCCCTGACCATCACACCTCATACTGCCATGCTTCACAGTGGAAACACGTGTAGAAATCATCTGCTAGCCTTCTCTACATCCAACACACATGGCAGGTGGAACCAAAAATCTCAAATTTGGACTCAACTGACCCAGGTACACATTCCCACTGTACTTTCATGGCTCAAGCAGTTTTCTTCTTGTTCTTCCTGTGTAGTGGCTTCAACCATGAAGGCCTTCACACAGTCTCCCCTGAACAGCTGATGTTAACAAACCTGAAGCTAAGATGCTTTCATTTGCTGTTTCTACAGCTGGTAACGCCAAGGAACCTTTGCAGCAGAGGTGACTTTAGATCTTGGACTTTCCTGGGGCAGTCTTCATGAGAACAAGTCTCTTTCAGGTGTTTAATGGTTTTTCAAGTACACTTAGTCTGGTTCTTGGACTGGTCCTGGTAGTAACTACATAATGATACTGTGCTTATAATCATACATAGCTACAGGCATCTGAAACCTCAGGGTAGGTACATGCTTTGTAATCAAGTGGTCTTACGATCTCAAACTGCCATTTGTCCCAGAAAATTGGAAATGTTTGGCAATGTTGGGGTAAATAAAAAATTTAATATGGGTAGTTTTATACAATTACAGCCCTCTATTAAATATTAATCCCCGACTAAATAAACCAGGCAGGAAGTAAACAGACTTTTTCAGGTTCAGTTACCAGCAAGTACAGATCTGCTACCACCATTCAAAGCATTTATCAGTGTGGAAGAGACTAAATTAATTCAGTTACATGTAAAGCAACAGGCTTCACTTTATACATTTCTCACTTAATAAAACAAAATGCAACAAACAAATGTATTACACATTGAGTGGCATACTGTTGGTGTAGCCCATTAAAATCCCCCTTTTTCTCACTTTAACAGGTTGATTGCTCTACAATTTATTTTGTAAAACACTGAGATAATGTAGTGATTTACATAGTTTGTTATTATTGGATTTTATGTTGGGATATCACCATTTTCTGTATAGGTATTGGGAACTGATCAGCCAGTTAATATCCAAGCCCCCTGTTTGGGTCAGTATAACACTAGTATCTTTCATACCAATGTCCCAACAGTGAATCACTTAGATATACAATTAAATATAGGGCAAACAGTGTAAGAAAACACTCATGGCCATACATTCCCTTAGCTTTTTTAATATGTTGTTGTATATATAGATGATTTATCCATACACCAACCAAAAGCTTGAGACCTTCACGATAAGTCCAATTGTACATGCTTCAATGATGTATGCAATTGTACTTGCAGTGCTCACAAACACATGTCCTGTAGCCATACTGAACACCAAGAGCATTCTCATTTGTCCTGAAATTAATGTTTCCAAGATGCCCACTGATCCACTCTGTAACCAGATGCATGACAACCAACTATTACACAAGTCTCTTGCAAAGTAACAAAGTTACAGCTGTTTTCATTTTAAATAGTCTTCAATTTAAAAAATTTGCAGTCTGATACAGAAGGCTAGGAGACCTGAACAATATGAAAGTGCTAGTCATTAATTTACAGAGATCAGGCATCACATAGTGCTATGAAGTATCCAATATGCTACATATGAATACAGCTGTTGACACCTTACAAATGCCTCTGATCATTTTTCAAGGTTACTTGAAAAATCAATAACCTTGGCTCATATGTACATAAACATGAGTGTTTGTTTATGCAGAAAATAATGTAGATATCACCACTACCAGAGGTATAATCTTATTATGGCCATAAGGCCTGAACAGTGATAATGAAATATTTAGTCCCATTATCAAATTCTGATAACTGTTAATCCCCCAATTTTGTTGAAGTGGGAAAAAAAAAATGAAAGAGTTGCCGTCATGGTATCCCCTCCACACAGGACTCCAAAAGACAACGTTGTTCAGAGCTTCTCTTGCATCGTGCTCAAGTTCTTGGTTTGTTTTCCCCAGCCATTGGTTGCATTTTGGTTGCTTTCCCACATCTTCTGGTACGATTTCCCCATTTAACAGATTGAAGAATGACTGAGAAGAACCAGTTCTGGAACCACTACTTAAGGGAACAACACAAGCTTTTTTTCACTTCACTACAATCAGTCACAGAGTAATAAAAAGTAGAACGGATGACTCAATTCATTCCTGGAGCAATGCCTCCAAAGTTGAAAGTATCTGGCACCTCTTGTGTTTCGAATTTGTACCCGCCGTGTTTCTCGATCATTTTGGATTCTGTAATTGGACAATGAAATCAAACCGTTAACATCTCAGAAATGGGAGAAAAGGGATTTTCCCATGTTTTTTTTTTTTTTTTTTTTTTTCTTCGGGAAAGCTGCTTCTAAATGTACATCACTGACTATTATAGTACTTCAAGTTTTCAGTTAAGTGCTGACATGAGAAGTCCATTAAATTAAAGGAGAGTGAAAACCTGTGCTGAACTGAATGAGACTAGTCCAGTGGAAGCTCCTACTCACCATGTGCTGCCCGTCTCTGGTCTGCGAGTGTGCCGATGTCCTGAAGCTGTTTGCCCTGTTCCTCATCGAGGACTTGTGTTAGTGCCTGGTACCATGCTGGGTCACGGGTCTGGATATCTGCATTAAAAGTAAAGTCAATTAATACACATCTGGGCTATTTATTCATCGTTTGTTACCATTTGTATGTTGCCTTACTCTGAAGTATGGCTTTGAAGATTTGATACTCGTCCACCACGTTTTCTTCGTCATCTACTGCTGTAGTGTAACCCTCAAGTGCCGTCTCCTCGGCATCATCCTCCTCCCAGTCTTCATCGTCTCCGTCCTCTCCTGCCTGCTTCGCTAGCATCTCCAGATACTCCTGCCCCTCTTCATCAATGTCATCCTCATCACTGCCCAGCTCCGCTACATTCATGCAAAGCAGTTAACAGCTCAGTAACATGAACAATCCGCCTCTTTCTAGAGTAATGTAAAGGTGATAAAACATAAGTACGTCAAAACACTTCTTACCATTGTCATCATCCTCCTCCCCATCTTCATCATCATCATCTTCCTCATTCTCATGCTCTGCTCGGCAAGCGTACGCCCTCTTGAGGCCACTGAAGAGTAGGATGGCTGCTGGAAGAAGCTGACCGGCCACCTGATTAACAGCCTGAGGCCTGTGATCGAGGTCAATCAGGGCACAAAGTCCAAGAATGCACATTTTTCTGTCGTGAAGTCTGTGAATGAAAGCGTAAAAAAAAAAAATACTTAGAAACAGACAATAGTATCTCCTTTGGTTGAAGTCAAATGACAGTTATACAATACAGTCAAATCAGTATAGTTTATACCCAACAGTTCTTTATATTTAAAGTTCTCAAACTGAAATGTAAGTGTTCCATTAAGTGTCATCAGATTTGCACACATTTTAGAAAATGAACAAAACTACACTACATGGGTAATCTGGCAAAAGTCTCAGGAAATTTATCTTACCCAAGGAAGCAATCAACATCTTTGAGCCACTGGGTTATGAAGTGGTTAGTGATTGGCTCAGTGTTGTTGGGAAAACGCAGATTCTCCAACGTGTTGAGGAGAAGAGGGGGGCTGTAGTAAAGTGCGGCTATGGCCACCTGCAGACACATAGTCCTCAGCTCACTGGTCTTCACCTCCCGTGTCAAACGCTCCAGGGCAGCAGCCACAAACAAGGGCACAACCTGCAATGACAAGAGGTTCAAGTTTCTGGTCACCTATAGAGGTGAGAGCCACAGCTTCTAAATGAAGCCAATGTGGAAGTACAGCAAATATCTAACACTCGTGACTCCCACTGGGGCTGGTTCCTAAACACCCTGGCTCCCACAGAAGTGTGTATTTTTTTTAATTTTTATTATTATTTTATTTAAGCAAGAAGGTGTCATTGGGATTTAAAATATAACTTTAAGTAAATTCATTACTTTCCCCTTTGATGTTTAACACTTACCCTCATCATACTTGTGAAAGAAATCTTGAGACATTTACTCTGTCAACAGTTCGGTCAACCATTAAGGTGGACAAGTGACCGTTCTTGTTAGTTTTGACGCACTCTCCATAGATTGTGGAGCAATTTAGTTTATATGGAGCTCACAACGCCTTGGGTACTGCACCCAGGAGTTGGAATGGCAGGAAAAAACCCCTCTGATTTAGTTTTAGGTGGGAGACCCTGAGCAAACACAACTAACCAGTATTACAAAACTTGCTAAACCAACACTAAAATTAAGGTTCATAAAATTAACAATAACCTAAAACGTAGTTGAACTAAGTAAGCTAATTAAGCTAACAAGAACCAATGAAAAATGCAAAACATTGAAAAAAAACTTGTTAATGAGTATCAGAGTCTGTTATAAACACGTCACCTGGTCAATCCCACGGCCTTTGCACTGCAGAATGATCACCTCCAACAGTTTGGCTGCATGGCACTCTGGGTCTTCACCTGGATCACCTGTTAGAACCTGTGTGAAGATGCATGTAGGGTCAACAACCTAATGCATAGTGATCATTACAATGATCTTGGCTTGCACATAGTGAAGTTTTACCTTCTTGCACATGCTATAGATGATCTCCAGATATTTGGTATCAGAGAGAAGGGTATCTGTATCAACTGTGACATAGTTGTGAAGAAGAGGCATCATGTCTGAAATGAACAAAACATTTACACAACCATCAGATCTCAGTAACTATTTTTGCTGACAATCTAGGCATTAGTTTCTGTCCTAATGCAAACTTTGATTTAGAATGTCAACTCAGTCTGGGTTTCAACAAATGAAAACTTATGAACGCAAGAGGCTGACACAACCATAAATGAAAGCTCTATTCCATGTCCCTAGAATTTGGTCAGTTTTTAAACATAGGTGATACCATGTTAGCCCACAACCACAGTGACACATTAGCTTGGCACAGTTGTCATTTTTCTACAGTATTATCAGTGCACATACTTTAAAAAAACAAAACACATACTATGAAGTGAGACTCAAGACAGGGGAGTCTTTCTACTTTTAACTCCGAAAACTTCAATCAATGTGTGACTGTTGCTCATCAGATCATCGTAATGTGAAATATATTTAGTATCCTAGGGAGTGCAAGTACTTGTTCATAGACAAGCACAGACCTGTGAAGTAGTCAAATCCATCCTGCTGGAAGACTTCGTACACCAGTGGAAGGAGCTGCCACATCTGTGGCGACACCTGCTGGCAAGTCAGGCTGTGAGCCAGTGACAGGATCTCCTCATAAAACTCTGGAAAAACAAGACAGAGAGAAAGATGAGTCACCGGAAGTAAATAAATAGAGTTTGTATCTACAGACCATGTCTTAGGGTAGGCAGACAATAAGGGTTAGATCCAACATGATGGTGGAATGTGGTAAAACAGGAAGGACCAGTCTTGCTTACCAAGTACATGTTGTTGCAGCACAGTGCCAATCACCTGCAGGCAGATGCCCTCCAACTGCTGTGTGATCTAGAAAAGTACAGAGGACAAGGGTGAGAAGATAAAGGTAGAAAGGTGCATTGCTAAATTCAAGTCCCTTGGGCGATTAGATTCAGTGTGATGAGATGATTCTTATTGAGCCAGTGCCCTGAGCAGCTCGTTTTCTTTTCCCAAGCCTACATTTAAAAAAAGCGAATGAGGAAGAAAAGTTTACCATAACCCATGAATTATTTGTTATATTTGTATAAAGGCTCAATATAATAATCCAAAATACAGACCTGATGGAGATCTCACTGTGATATTTTATATTACCTTTGCAATGAAAACAAACCAGTGAAGCAAATCATCACTCAATTCACTTTTGTCGAGTGTCAATACAGTAAATTCATACTTTTTTGGGATCAAGTGCCACATGAGGTGATGGCTGAACCAAAAACCACAGACCTGTTGTGCAATCACAATTCCTCTCTAGAAAAAAAAAAAATCCTGGATCAAATGTAATAGTTCTGTGGTTTCAAGCACTCCTATATTTCGGCAGACATGGTGGCAGCCTGCCCCAGCGCTATTTCTAGCATCTGCCTCAGCCTCTGAGTCATTTTGAACATGGTGAGAACAGAGCGTGTTCCCAGGAGTTGGTGGGTGGCTCAAGTGTGTTGGCAGGAGCGCTACAGCAGACCAGAGCCGCTTCTGCAGAGGAAGTGGCACCGAGATGACTGATCAGCCGGAGACTCTCTTTGCATGTGTGTGTTTGTGTGTGATTGTGTGCTTAGTGACTATGCTGCTAACCTCTTTGTGATCCTCCACTACACTTAACAGTGTATCAATAGTGTTGAGGATGCCCATAGCCGTCACAGCCTTGTCATCGCCTCCTTCCTCGTCGGGCCCTGTCTGAATCACCTGGTTGAACGTCATAGCCTGTCAAGAGGAAACAGAGAGGCCATTATGATCACGTCTGTGGACTGCTGACTCAACTGTGCAACTCACAACACTGTACAAAAACTGAGTTGAAAATAATTAATGTGCACATTGTTAAAGACGGCACATAACAGTTTGCTGCTACACATTATATTTCAGGATTTCAGGCTGCCATTTCATTTTATGAAGGGTCTCCAATCACAGCTTCAACAAATCAGGGTGGACAAAGTTTGACCACATTATGACATCATAACACCTAAATGATGATCTCAACTCTTTACTGACTTCACTCACCAAGTGCTGCGTCATCTCTACTGCAATTGGAGTGACTTCCTCACTGTATTCACAAATCATTTTCTGTATGACATTGGTGAGGTCGTCATTCTCCGTCTCTCTGACAATGTGCAGGAGTGCCTGCATTACTGGCCGGATGAAGGGAGTGATGTACTCTTTGGCTAAAGACCCCAGAAATAAGATCAGACACTTACAGAAACAGTTTAGATTTTCATTTGATAAAAAAGTAAGTAAGCAGGATTTTGTGCTCACCTTTCTCCTGGTTGCTGATTAGAACCTGCAGAGCAATAGCAGCCTCCACCTTAACTGGCATCTCATTGTCATTGATTAGACAAAGGCGGGTCAGCTCCAGAGCTGTCTGCAGGTTCTGGTCGCTTTTGAACTTCACTTCGCAGAAGTAATGCAGCACCCAGCAGGCCTATGTAAAAACAGAAAGGCTGAAGGACTAGCAGAATTTTTTGAAGCTCAAAACAAAAGGGCCATTTATCATGACAATGTAAGAAGCTAGTCCTATTTAAAAGACTAGTCTTAGATTTGCCTGTTGGGACATTAGCACTTACTCTAGCTCTCATGTAGCCCAGTTCACTGCGGAACAGGGGGAAGACGTGATTCTGCAGCATGAACTCCATCTGATCTTTATAAATCTTTTTCTGTACAGAAAAAAACAAAACAAAATTACAGAAGGTGAATGAGCATATATTAACATATATTGTACATTTTTAAAAATTGTTTTTTTTGTACAACAGATTACCTTAGTTGGTAAATGACTGAAATATGTTAATAGCTAAAGCACAATTAAAAAAAAAAAAAAATTCCAACCAAGCACTTAAGAGTTGTTTACCTTCAGTAGGATTTCAGCCAAAGATCCAATCATGTGGAGGGCACCATCCTTTTTCCTTGGGTCAGAGGTGACATCAGTAAGAATCTGGTAACAGAAACCCATAGTCTTTTGCAGCACCTAAAAAAGAAAAGAAAAAATAAAACAAAAAGATGAACACCACATTGGATTATGAACCTACCATTACAAAATGCTACCATTAAGCTTGAAATCAAAACGGACCTCTTTCCTCTTGTTACAGGCAGTGAAGAGGAGTGTCTGGGCTGCTGTTGTGGGTGATATGAAGTCCTCAAATACATCTAAAGGGGACAAAAGTTCCAAGTAATGGTAAGCTGATGGACAGGATTCTGTTTAAGATAAGATAAGAGTCTAGTTCAATTTCTGCTCACCAAATTTCATGCGAATGTACTCATATGGATCCTCCTGCCACAGCTCCTCATCACTGTCTGTGTAACACATGAGCGGGAAAACGACATCCTGAATGATGCCCTGTAAGACACAAACAGCCTAGTCAGTGTATGGCAACGCATCATAACATTTTGAATATAAAAGCGAAAATGTCAATTTCTGAAAATCTTCCAATAGTTAGCAGCAAGATGAATTTTCAGTACAAATATACATACTATACATAATATAGATACTATAATAGCATTAAATATACTAAATGTTATGACTAATGAAACCAGTTTTCGTACCTGGATGTGTGGTTTGAGGTTCTTCCACGTCAGAGCATGGGCAATGCCCTGGTTGATATAGTTGAGTGTCTGCTGGAGTACTCTGGGAGCCACATATTGCTTTTCCTTGTACTGGTATAAGACTTTCAGCAGCACCTAAAGAACAAGTGAATAAAGATGTATTCAGTTTGGGAGGTCCAGTCCAAAAGCACACATTTGAGTTTGACACGTGGGCTACATTTGTCTGCATCACACCAAATTAGGATCCTACCTGCTGAGCTGGGACTGCATATTCCTTGAGGAAAAGTTCTGCAAACTCTGCGTACTCTTTGGTTGTGTTTCCTGGACTTCCATATCTGCAAAGAGGGTATATTAAAATTAATGACACTTATCTATGTTGGTATTATTTATTAAACAACTGAGGGAAGAGTTGTCTGCTTTTTACCTCTCAAACAGCCGAGCCAAGATGTGAAGGGCCCACTTCTTACACTTCCACCATGGTAATTCAGGCCTCTCATCTTCATCTATCTGCATTGTCTCCTATACCAATAACATGAACACAGTCAGCATGTGAAAAACTCAAACATCCATAGCTCAAATGAACTATTCTTAAAGGAATTTTAGACTATTAATGACTGAAAAAAAAACTCATTTTGTGTCCGCACCGGAGGTACATCTCTATCCACTACTGTCTTGAGGATCTCCATCCATTCTGTCAGGTTCTGTCTATTGATGAGTTCAAGGGGAAGATTGTACTGTGGAGACAATCATAAAGTTAAAAAAGGAAACACAAAAACAACATTAAGTCTCATTCCAACCGGACTATATTTATAGATATATGGATTTCCATTTTAGCTTTAGATATCATGTGTTCTGGTCAGTTTCCACAGCTAAAGGAAAACAGCCCAAGTGTTGTAATAATACCTGAAAGAGAGCATAGAGGATTTTGAAAATCTGTTTCTGGATCAGGACAGAGTCACTGGAGTGGTCAGGGAGCAGCTGGATGAAGCGCTCTTTCAGCATGGGCATGAAGATGTGCATGGCAGCCACCAGAGGCTGGCGCTCTTCAGGTTTCTTATATCTGTGCAACACAAAAGTTATATCAGCCATAGGAGACACATTAAGTAAAAGTATCTTCATGTTTGTTTGTTTTTTTACTTAATATCGAGAACCTTTGACTTACTCATAGTTTTTGACCAGCTGGTAAAGGCAGAGTAAGATGCCTAGCCATCCTGCGCTGTTGTCTGACTGCAGGTAGAAGCCAATCTTGTCCACGATGGTTGTCCACTTGCCGGGATAATCATGCTTGATCATGTGATGGATACATGTCGTCAACTGGACCCTGATGTATCAAAAGGAAAGTAGAGGAAGAAGATATAAAAAGTCAAAAACACGTGAGACAACTGGATTGAAAACAAAATCTTCTAATCACTGTGTGGGTATATTGTTACCTGATGCGTTCGGGTGAATGGATGATGGCCTCCACTATGTTGTCTCGAATAAACTGCCTGTCTTCATCAGGGATGTTATTGATGATGGGCGTCTCTGTGCCTGAACCATCTCCATCACTCCAGTGCTGGGTTATCATGTTCTTAAGGTAAATTACACCTATGCAGAAAAAAAAAAAAACAGGACTCTTAAAAAATACAAGTCTTTAAGCAGTATTTTATAGCAAGTCAGTATTTTTCTTGACTTTGCTGTAGTGGTAGGATCTCACACAGAAATTAATAATATTGACTCATTGGTAATCCCAATATTGGTGACTGCCTTAAATCATTGACCATTTCCAACAGCAGCATGATTGCAGGGTTTATGAAATCTACTACACTAAAATAAACCCTTCCTTCTGTAGTTCAGATGTTCTGAATGTAGCACAAGGCTGTTAGCTGGGTTCACTTCCACAGTGTGGGGGCCCCATTTTCGCAGAGAGCCGTATCTGATGGAGTGGAGGAGTGAGGGCTGGGTGGCGTACGTCAGACTGCTGACACAAATGTCTACACTGCTAGCGAGGCAATCATAATCCAGCCTATCAATGCTGACAACGCATAAAGCCCCCTGTCCCCCCGCCTATGACCACCTCATTACACCAACACTCCACAGCGCTGTAAAGCCACGACGAAAACAGTCACATAGATCTGAAAGCAGAAAGGTTACTTCTAGTTGAAGTTTCATAAAAGTGATAAACAACTTTGCAAAATATTTTCACTGGAAAAAGCTTGCATCTTCTACAACATTTGGAAATGCCAAATGAAAACTAGTCCCATCAAAAACAGCTCAGGTGTTAAAAAAAAAAAAGCCACAAAATTTGTGAATGAAATGAGAATGAAGTCTTAGTTTGATGTCAAAAAAGTTACTTTAAAAAGTTACCTAATGTTTAAGCACATTATTGTTTTTGATGAATTAGTTCATGAAAATTATGTAATAACTGATAACTGTCAATCTAAATGACTGTGAAAGGCAGAATGATTGACTCCACAGTAATTACAGCATTTTAGACAGAACTTGTCTACCAAGACTAGAATTGGCCACAATACAATGCTGTTCTTTCAATACAGTAGACGGCATCACTTGTGATATCTTTCTGACAGCTTCTGTAGAGTTTAATAAAGCTGCTTTTCATCCACTTTGCTCAAAAGACAGACATTTTTTCCACAGCAGGAAATGCCATTTGTTGCACTGACTCCTGGATCTCTAAACAAAAAAAAACCAACAACAACAACAACAACAAAAACACACCTTAACTGGTTTCTGTACTCATAAATTTGGAAGTAGATTCATTCAGAACGATCTGTACATGTTCTGTAAAAGTCAGATTTTTTTTTTGCCTAAAAAAATTGATTTTGCCCTTCACGAACACCTTCTGCCTAGAGCAACATTCGACTAAAGCACAACAGGCTATATTTAACCAACTCCACGTCTGCTGCACTTCAGTGTGGCACTTTAGCTCCACAAAAACACAAATGTGAATCATGTATTACAGCTAAATTATTTTTTAACCATTACATAAATGGCCTGATTACCTTGGGATAAGGGAGATTATCTCTCCTATTCAATGCAATCTGACAAAATTGGAGTCACATGCCCAATAATTTGCCAAGTCACATAGTAACAGAGGGTCCCAATGCCCTTATGTGCACCCACTAAAAGTCAGTTCAGTACTTTGAACTTAACCTTCCGTTTCAAGACTCAAACAGCAACTCTGAAAATTAAGACCAATACATTCCCTAATTTGCTTCAACCTTCTTGAGCATTAAAGTAGGTGTAAGTACAATATCCATTTATAAAATAATAAAAAATAGTGTGTGTGGGAATACATCTTGACTTACCTGCTTGCCTGACAGGCAAATCGAGCTGTTCAGACATGGTGACACGAAGCAGAGTGGACACAAAGTTTACCTGGGTGTGACCCTGCAAATCAGAGTCAAAAGGTATTCAGTTTAAACCAGTTGTGAACACTGAAACAAAAGTGAGTGTGTGTGTGTATATATATATATATATATATATATATATATATATAGACAGAGATAGATAGATAGATAGATAGATAGATAGATAGATATTTAAATTTTTTTTTTTTTTTTTAATCTACATGGAGAATGCCATTGTTGTTCTGTACACACGTGACACAGACAGGACTATTTGGTATAAAGGCTTTCTCTAGTTGAAAATGTTCGGTTACTAATGGTCACAGTACTAAAACACATCTATCATGATTCATGAACATATATAGTTTGCTGCCTTCAAATTAAATCTGTAGGGTTGTATTTTTGGCCTCATGGGTCACAGCAGGGAACAAAAGTCTGACATTTACAAATCATCACAAAAATTACAGAAAAAAAAAAAAAAGCTGAACACAGCATTCAGTTGTTACGAGTATTCTCATTAAATCTATAAATCTACACTAACTTAAAAGTATTCATTCTAACAAAAGAAGAAACCTGCAGGTCACTATTTTTGTACCTGCAAGTAATTGATTTAAAATGCACAGAATTCTGGGTTACAACATCCACCTAAAGAATACTATCTTTAGATCAGACTAGTCTTTCTATACTTGTGATATGAGAAGACATAGAATAGTCATAGGATCAACCATTTTTTTCTAACATTCTTGGGCATATTGTTAACCATTACTCCATATGACTACACAAATCTTCCATGAATAAGAGTAAGAGTTGATGACTAATCAAAACATTGCATTTAGAAACCATCCACAACAGAATCACTCCATCCTCCAGAGAAGGACATTACAAAAACTCCAGCCAGCTGCAAGTGAACTCATTCCAACTATGCCATTCAACTGAGCCTTCGCTCTACTGATGCTGATGTGGGTGTTTGAATAATATTTTTTAAAAAGAAAAGAAAAAAATAAACTCAAGCCCCCTTCCACTGCCAAAAATAAGTTTGGAAGGAGACACATTTGATTGGACACCAACATCCAAAAAACTCCTCACATGCAGTGATTCAAGCTTAAGTCATACCGTGGAGGTTTTAATGTTAGACAAATGCCATCCATTTTAATATTGAAGTAGTATCAGTTCACAAAAGCAGAATATATAAGAAGAGTTTGTTTATATATCCACCATTATTCACATTACGCATTAAATTCAGCTAAATCCTGGGGTTCATGTGCATTTTATATTCACCAAAACAGCAGGTGAACTCAAAAGTCTTCACAGACCTTCAGAACAGGAAATGTATTTGATTCATGTCATCACTCCATTTTGCCTGATGAAGACTATTTTGAAAAACACCGACTTTGTATAAAATCTCAAGCAAATGTATCCCTTACAGTTTAAGAATGTGACTCACGAATTCAAGTTAACCATGCAATTCTCAGATTTAGCAGTTCGATATCTTCTGAGTGTTTTTAATGCCTGTATGAGTAAACAACATGGGAGCTAGTGCGGCTAGTGTCTTCACAAAGGCAGACCTGATGGTCTAAAGCTCGATTCAGCGAGCCGAGCTAACGTGCAATTCATTTTATCGATATGTGCCCTACATAGTCGTAACGCAACTACTAAAATGGTATGACCAATAGCGTATGACAGCAACAACAGAGTTGATGTCTTTCTTATTCCGTTGTGAAAAATGTCATCACTCTTGGGCTTGTCACAGTGACACGTGAGCAGGAGCTACATAGCGGGGCTATGGCAGCTCATCCAACAAGTAGCCAAGTTAGCTAGCTACGGTTAGCCACACAACTAGACATCAGTTATCCTGATGTCAAATACGGCAACGAGTGCTTGTCCGTCAACGATTTAGTTTCCCGCGTGGTTTAACGCGCTAATAATAACATATTAAGTTCGCAAAAGCTCCTGTAATCAGTCTGAAAAACTGTGTGCGACGTGCTAACAATTACCGTTTTCTCTCCAGTAGGGTTAGCTTGTTTAGCATTAGCGACACAGCTGGCTCAAGATGAAGCTAACGGTGGCGTTGGTTACTGGAAAACGAGTCTGTATTGAGAATAAAAGAAACACCCCCAAACTAATACCAGCAGCTCTACATTAGTAATGGGAAAACGACGTATAAGCAGTATACATGTCGAGCAGCGAAATTTAGCCCTCGATCTGTGAGGGTAATGATAGCAGAGCCCACTCTGCGTGATCGCACCATCTTGATGTTATGAGCGGTCGAGGCCCAATCCGAGACCGCGCCACCACAACTGCCATCATAAACTGACAACTTTTACCTCGTTCAGCTGTCTCTCCGCGGCCTCCCGCAGGTTGGGATCCATCGTTCCCCGAAGGGCCTCGACCAAAGACTCAGGATCCATTTCGAAAAGTCTGTTTACGGCTCGGATTTTAATATTTCAGAGGTCTGTCAATTCCCAGTCACTGCGCACATGGACGCACGGCTCTCCGGTTACCCGGCGCGAAAGGAAGCAGTGAATGAAGTACCCGGATAGATCAGCGCCAAACTTGAGCAACACGAGCATCCGGCTGACACTGCAGGTCCATGGGACATGTAGTTTTCCTGCATGATTTCAATGAAATTAGTTGTTATTGTCATAATGTACCATTAAACGGTGGCAGGATAACTGAGTCAACCGTGGTTGCATTTGTGTTTGCTTAAAAAAAAAAAATACAAGTGGTATATATAAGCAAAATAATATGTTATTTATTACAAATTAATAAATAACATTAATTTGTAATGTTATTACTAATTAATTGTTATTAATAGTTTCAGTTTACCTTTAGACTATAGAAACTCCAGTCAATACTTGAGACACATGAAGTCGGGGTCTGGGAAAATTGTATTTGAATTGAAGAACATTCACTATAGAGCACAAGAACATGCACTAATTTATACTCTTTCAGAAGCAGTTTATGGCAGGCATGCATATTAAGGAAGGAAAACATAAAATTCAGGCCATGTCTCAAATTACCTGTTGCATTTAATTATAATATATTGTAAAATATACTTTCATTCTCCCATTTATCATCATGTTGTTTAATATTACTCCTGCTGAGCCACATATAAGTATTATTTACTCATCTGTCCTCTTTTGCACTTTAAAGAAACCTGTTTAAACATTTAAATGACTTGATGTAACATACAAATATATATATTTTTTTTATAAATGCTTGAACTTATTAAAATATCATCCTAATTTATATTACTTTCTACACGTAATTCATACAAATGAAATATGTGTCTCGGAGTTATGTAATGAAAAATAAGGCTATCTGCAGGCTGACGACCTCCAGACAATTTTGGCCAAAATAATTTAGAATAATAATCAGAACTATTAGAGTACATAATGAAATCTTAGGAGTCAATTTCAATTCCAGTTTTTCCACTTTCATGTTTTTGTTGTGCCAAGTGTACATTGTAACTACTGCCAAGATTGTGTACCTGTGCATAATAGACAAAATATGATTTTAGTTGTTTTTTATTAATATTGATTATTCATGTCCCCGTGGGGCATTTGTCTGAAACCCTAGTGTTTTATATTTAAAGATACAAAGTCATAGGTTTTACATGATAATCAAACCTCTGTCATCATCATCTGACAGTATGATCTATGAGCACCATGTATACTGACTGACTTCTGTTTTTACTTAATGGGTGTGGGAGTGAAGCCATGTGAATGTCTGTTTGTAATCTATTTATGTGCTTGATGTGCTGCAGAATATGGAAAGAGAATCTGTAATGCACATGGTCTCATAACCTTATATGGTCATAATGAACTTAGGGGAACGTCTACCCTTCTAGGCGGCGCAGACTACTTATAAGGCTGTTTATATATTGTATACTTTTATATCAATGATGTAGTTCATTATTCAATAATTTGTAAATATCATTCCTCAAACCTGCGTCATAATGTCTATTTTTGATTTTATTTATGATTATTGTTTTTAATTTGTCATCAAGCTTAATTATTTATTTATTTATTTTTATTTATTTTGTATTTCCAGTGAAAAATTATATTCAGGGTGCTGTCTTGATCCAAAAATGATTATGATAAATTTTTATAGAAATGCACATTTCTGGGTCTCCATGATAAAGCCACGCTATGCTATTTCCTGTAAATGTCATTATGTACTCAAAACTATTGGTGCATTTACTTAACATAGGATGAGAATGCTGGACTGCACAGTGGAACTGAATGGCATTCTTATCCTATGTTTCATGTCCCACATATAGATAAATGTTTATTAACTCAAGCATTAAAAAAATGCCACATGAACATACAAATTTCTGTGTTTCAATCCACATGTGATATTAGAATATTAGGGTTTTGTTCAAGCAGATAAGAAGTAGGGATATTTTAACTGTACTGAGCTAAGACCAAAGGATACTTAACAGCTTTCACGTTCATCTTTGTTACTAGATCCTTAATTAACATAATGGTATATCCATTAAATTACTGTGACATAAGGTCACTTTGACATAAGTGGATTAACATTTTTTTTCCACTCCTCATAAAATATGTTATGATAAGTTTGTTATGTTGTATGATATGTTATGGTCAGTTTACAAATTCAAAATGTGTATAATTAGAGCTGTAAAATGTAAGCACAAGCTGCCCTAGATAAACATGATATAAAAATTTAAGTCTATCTCTTGGCATTGTTAACCTTGGTCAACACAAGCATAATATTTGCCATACTTTTACCCATAAGTCTTAAAACAATTTTTGTTGCAACATCAAAATGAACTTCCCTCTACATTTAACCTTTTCAAGATGATTTATTATTATTATAATATTATTGTTTATTAGAATAGTATCCTCTGCATTTTAGTTTGTTTTTTTTTGTGATAGGCAGGTATTTTCCTATATATTTAATGTACTGACCTTGCAAATGTTCATGTAGGTGTTACTTCAACATGTCACTAACTGAACATAAAAAAAGCACCTACAGCCACTGTCATTTATCAGACTATATATATTTTACTGATGAATTAGTATTGCTGAAAGTGATGGTGTTTCTATGTTTCCTATGTCCAATGTCAAAATTTGAGATATCTGATGCTATTAAAAAGCTGAGAAACATCATTTTACCCGAGTTATTTAAGTTTATTGACAAGATTAGATGTTGAGAAATTCTTAAACATGTTTGAGGAGGTGACACAGTGGTGCAGTGGATAGCACTTGTACCTCACAGCAAGAAGGTCCTGGGATCAATCCAACACCACTCACTTGTGGGACCTTTCTGTATGGAGTTTGCATGTTCTCCCTGCATGGTCTGTGTGGGTTCTCTCCGGGTACTCCAGCTTCTTGCCACCATCCAAAGACATGCACAATTAGGTTAATCTAAATTACCCATAAGTGTATGTGAATGTGAGAGTGATTGTTTGTACACCCTGGCGATTTGTCCAGGGTGTACCCCACCTTCACCCTTAAGTAGTTTGGTTAGGCTCCTAGAGAGGATAATGTGGACTCAAAAGGTGGATGTTTGATCAGTAGAAGCTTTTGATCATCATCAAATTTATCTAATAGAGTCAAGGACTGGATGTAAAATGTCTGCAAGCCTTCAGGAACATCTGAAATGTACAATAACATTGTTCAAATTGCAATGATGATATCTGGCAATAATTTAAGACCTATCATCTCAGCTACACTTAAAATGATATCAACTAATTTGAGGGTAGATGTGGCCTCATCAGACCAGCCAAATGTTGTGAAGACATTTGCCTCTGTGATGGGTAATACTGTTCAGATGATGAATGTTACTAAAGATTTCAGAGTTTTATTTTAGTCTTCGAGGGCTGATTGTGAATAATCTGAATTGTACAGACCTAAAACAGAGCATGTTACGGATCATTTTATCACGAACCATCCAAACAAGACAGTGTAACCGCTAGGGGCGCTGTTAGCATGATACGGGGTAGTATACAGTGAAGGTCAAAGGTTATTCCATGTAACGCACCAGCAGGCTACTGCTGTCAGCATACCGGTATCATCGACCCGTAGACTGGTGTAGTCTCCGTAGCCAGAGTTTACCATAACCTTACCACAGAAAATAAAATGGCAAAAAAGCGGAGAGAAAGACGAGAAACCGACGGCTTGTCCTCGGCTCAGGAGGAAGTTAAAGGAACCGCTAGCGACTCACAAGTACTCAAAGGTAGGCGCGTGCTACAGCAGCCAAATTAACCCATAACCCGAAGAGAAGGCAGAGGAGACACAACTCCGAGGTTTTACATAGATCAGATAGTTTACAAAACGTCGGCGTCCTTTTAGGCTGAAGACAGGGAAGTGTTATTAGATACGTCAACGACTGAAAGTGGAAATCAAGCTAAAGCTAAAGGCAGAAACCGGTTGCAACACATCCAGCTACAGACTTAGCTTAAATTAGCTGATGACGACTACGAATGCTAGCTTAGCAATGTTGCTGCCATTATCTTGCTTTGTGAGTTCGAGCTTCATGGTTTGAATAAAGTTTTGACTAACTTAATTGGGTAAAATTCTTTGGAAATTCTAGCTATTTTACTGTATACATAGCCAGATGAATCAAGGAGAACAATGGAGGACGAAGTATTCTTACAGATTAGATAAGAGACATATTAAAGCAGCAGACCAAGTTATAAAACACTTTGAAATGAGAACGAATCATTGCTGTGAAGGTAATGAGACACTAATAGAATAAATGCCATTTCCCCCTAGTATATTAAGGTGTAAAATGACTTGTCATATTGTAGTTATTTATATATTCATTTAGTGCATTACTTAGTTACATTCCTGTGGTTCTAAAGATGCACTTGTCAAATATGACAGTCTAAACGTGAAAGATGTATTTTAGTACTTTAGTTATCCCTTTAGCTAACTATTTATGTCAATAAACCACAGACACGTCTATTCAATCTATGAAATAGGGCAAAGATTATAAATCATGAAGCAGATTAATGTATTTATCAACTGGCAGTACCTGCAAGGTGCTAATCACCTCATTCTCTCAGTGTTCTTTGATATGGATGTTATATATGTACCCTCCTATTGCACCTTTTCCTGAGGTTTTTTCTTTTTTCCCCTCTTGAAATTCTTTCAGGGGTTTTTCCCCTCTTCAAACTAATAATAGAGGTAGGATGAAGTGGGTGGAGGAGTGTACAGAGTCCCTTAAGACAACTTTATAAGATTGGATTACAGTTTATAAATAAATAATACTGACTTAAATTGATCTAAGACATTAATGACCTCCAACTTTATTCAGAACTCCCCCCAAAGCCTATTTGTAGCTGGAACTATGCAACTCACTGTTTAACATCAGAAATATGTAGTCCAAAGGTGGGCTGCGTCTAGTCATGTGGAAAAACCTGCAAAGAATCTACTGAAGCCCAAACTCTGGCTCTGTCTATGTATTTCACTGACGCAACACAGTCAGAAAATTACCCGAACACTAAGTAAGTAACTGACAAATTACAGACAACTACAAACGTGCAATTTCAAAATAGGTCTTGATCTGTTAATTCTGTTTTAAAAACAAATATCTGATTAATTGTTGTTTGCTCAGCGGAGCCTATTCTATGTGTGTATATTAATTTCAGTCTTCTGAGTTTCTGTTTGTTGTCATTACAGGTTCTTCTGAGCAAATAGAAACTCAGAGTTAAGATTATTATGATAGCATCAGTGTTGGTAGTTTATCTATCAACAAAGATGTGTAGCATGTAACATGTAGCATGAAACTGTTTGATTATGAGGCCAACAAGATAAGCCTGGAATACCCTCAAAACAAACAAGAAATTATGTACATTTGTGTTTACTAAACATGGATATAACATTGTTCCACAGTTTGTGCCCCTTGTTTACCAATTAATGTAGTCAAATATAATACTTAAGACACAATTTAGTAGAGGTAGACTGATATATTGGCTGACCAATTTATTGGGTTGATATATTGATTTCCTTTTTTTTTTTCAATATCGTCCTTCGCCCTTACTTTTTTTTGAAAGCCGATATTTGATCAGGCACCTGTGTGGAAACCACTTCAAGTTCAATAAATGTTAAAAGAGTATTATGTACATGTGTATTAATAATTTAATTTATATTGCTGTATAAAAAAGCTTAAGTATCTGAGTGTTTCAGTTGTATTTTATTGTCAATGTGCTTTAAAAAAAAAAAAAAAAAATCAGCCTTAAATATTGACCTCAATAACCAGTGGTAGATATCGGCCATTGGCTGACCAAACTTTTTTTAAAAGTGGCATTGGCCTTAGAAAAACCCATATCAGTCGATCGCTACAATATAGGGTGGAAAATTATTTAGTAAGCTTTTTTTTTCTTTTTTTTAAGCTTGTTATTGTTATCATCAGTGGTACACCTATTGATACTGCGTGGCTTGATACACAGCTTGTTGTATAATGATTTTTCAAACTCAAAGGTTGTTCTTTATCCAGAGCATGTTTTTTAAAGCTCCATTTAAACAAACAGCAAGACTCTCATGAGGATAGAGCCCCTGAAGAGGTTTTACCAAGTGATGCAAACTCATTAGGAAATTACATGTAGTTATCTCACGTAATTTGCTGTGTCTGTACTTATTAATCATCACAGTATGACCTATTTTCCTTTTCCACAGAACCTCATCATACTACAGAGGGTTCCGCACGCATGTCTCTCCTCATCCTGCTGTCCATTTTCACCTGCTCTGCCTCAGTCATGTACCTGGTCTATAGGAACTTTCCAGAGCTTCCAGAGTAAGTTGCTTTACTCAACTCGTGCATCTTTACTTCTCATATATCACCTTTGTTACATGCAGCAATGATATAAGCAAAAGCATCACAAAGGCAATGACTAGTGGTCTGTATGCATTGGATGTAAAGGTGATAGTTTTCAAAATCAGTGCTATGTTTTTTGTTAGAAAATAGATTTTAGAGTGTACTCCCAAAAACTGAAAATATTATTGTAAAACATAGACTACTAACATTCAAATATTTTTTCCAGTGATGAAATGGAGAAAATCAAGATCCCTAAAGATATGGATGATGCCAAAGCATTGGGAACAGTGCTGTCCAAATACAAAGACACCTACTACACCCAGGTGTTGGTGGCTTACTTTGCAACATATGTTTTGTATCCTTTGAAAAACAGATAAACCTTTTCAGTAACATGTCAATATTTGCCTGTTTAATCACTGTCTTTCCACTCGGCATGTTTGAACAGTAGATACTTTTGTTTACAGTATATTGTTAAGTCTGGAAACAGCTTCTTTTCCTGTGATTGAATAATTATCTTAAAATATTTTAAATATTATAAACATGTGCAGTATGTACCTGCGTGCTAGTCTTGTACTCACTGCTTTTACTGAACTGTGCACCTTGACCGTAATCTCCAGCCTTCAGACTTTTGCAATCCCTGGATCCATTTTCCTCAGCATTCTGTCTGGATATCTTTACCCCTTTCCTTTGGCTCTCTTCTTAGTCTGTTTGGTGAGTAAGCACACTATGACATGAATGATTAAAGAAGAAGTTTTCACAAGACACCCGTATAATGCTAATTTACATTATTTATCCCACAGGAAGTTGTTGTATGTTACATTTGCTCCATACAAGTATAATACAAAGTAGCAAGAAAGAAATTATCCAGACTACAAAATAAATGATATATACCTTTTGTGTGTCTCTACAAATATCTTCTGATATATTACATCATGGTTGATTGAGGGCACACTTGGTCATAAGTGTTTCCTCTTTAGCAATTGATTTCTTCAGGTGTGATGTAATTTGCTCAAAACAAATTGCAAATGACAGCTCAGTCTTTTGCTATTTAAGAAGGGGAATTAAAAGGGAACGCATTTGGATGATGTTAGCTCATGATGCCAGCTGGTTTGGTTATTGAGTGACTCAAACTAAACAACCAGAATGGGCGGTGGTTAATGTGTGAAAACACCAGAGCCCTCATCATATACTTGTGCTTCAGTCCCTTATCATGTGTTTTGTGTTTTCACAGTGCTCTGGTCTGGGTGCTTCCTTTTGCTATATGCTGTCTTATCTGGTGGGCAGACCCATGGTCTACAAATATCTCACAGAGAGAGCTCAGAAATGGTCCCAGCAGGTAAAAACTTTAACCCAAATAACACTGTAAATTGAAAGAATAAAGAAATTCACTTCTTCCTCCTCCTCTTTAATTTTTTATGCACATATTCTAAATTCCTCTATTCTAGCAGTGCCTGTAATTCAGTAGGTGTTATCTACATACATTAGTATACATGTTTAAACCCAATTTAATGGCTCTATGTTTCAGTGTGGCTTGAAATGAACCTATAGGTTTGCTGAAATCTCAGTCTGTAGGCACCTTTTGAGTAAAGCTGGCTCAGTTTTCAGTTTAGTTTGATGTTCAGTTCTGCCTTTATCACTCACTTTGAGTATATTCAGATTTATTTATTTACTTATTTATCTATGTATGTATAAATTATATAATTTCCAACAGTGTTAAGTTGTTTCTCAATGTGTCAAATGGCTGATTAAATAAAATGTAATGCATGAAAAGTTGACAGCCTTTTAAAATTGTTTCATGAAGATTTATTCACATTCGAAATCCAGTTGTCACTCACGTGTTCTATAGTCCTCCACTGAGTACTTACACATTACACTTTTGTGTTTTTGCTTGCAGGTTGACAAACACAGGGATCACTTAATCAATTACATCATCTTCTTAAGGATAACTCCTTTTCTTCCTAACTGGTTTATCAACATCACGTCTCCTGTAATAAATGTGCCTTTGGGGGTCTTTTTCATTGGTACCTTTTTAGGTAAGATACTTTATTAATTTTATTGTATTGTTTTTTTTCCAACCAGCTGTAATTTCTGGTGTTTAATTTTGTCATGACTCTTGTATTTCCAGGAGTGGCACCACCATCTTTCGTAGCTATCAATGCTGGCACCACACTGTACAAACTGACCACAGCCGGTGAGGCGGTGTCTTGGAATTCGCTGGCCGTGCTGGGTATTCTTGCCGTGCTCTCCATTTTGCCTGTCTGCTTCCAGAAAAAACTGCAGAAGAAACTAGAGTAGAGTGCGACCACCTCAGCATCTCATCTACTGGCTGATCCCACATCCCTTCCCCTCGGCTCAGGAACATGCAGCTGTCACTCAAGTTGCTTTGCCTCGGTCTCATTCACAGCTGCTTGTGTTACTGGTGGCTCATCACCAGTTAAACAAGTACTATTGACTACCAAATGCATGCAGTGGTGGGTTGTTCCTGATATTGAGTCAAGTATAAACTGCCTGCTGCTTGCATATGTTTATGTTCTCTGTGATTGTAAATAATTTTTTTTGAAGGCACTGCTTTTATTATTCTTGCCAGGCAATTAAAGGTGCTACTTGTAGGATGTGAGACACACTCTTTTTCTAATTTGTTTTCCACCTTCATATCCTTTGACAGAAACCAGCACATCTCTGCTTACCAGAAGCATGGCTAATCACCTCCACAGGGGAAAGAGAAATCCTCATTCAGTAAAACTATTGCACCAACATCTGTAACTGTTTCAGTATCACATCTATCTTTGATTCCTATTTGTAGCACCTTTAGTTTCACTCCATTTAATATTTATTTTAATATTTTTGTGTCTAATTTGAATCTAATCAAGTGTGCCACCACAGCAATAACTGGGCCACCATTGTTAAAAATGGATTTTAATTGTTAAACAGTACATTTTAAAACCTGATGGTGCTTGCCTGAGCAAATGTATGCTTTGTATGGGAGGAAAAATAATGTGGAGAAGAGAAATATCTGATCTTAGTTATTGAACCTTTTTCCCACATATTCTTTATGTTCTTCCTTAAATGTTGGATTCATTGCCACATTGTGCTCCCTTTTATTCTCACCCCTTTCTGTTCATGTTTGTAGCCTAAAGCAGCTCTTTGCTGCTGTAATTCATAAAAAAAATAAACATTTGTTTTCCTTAAAGCTGAACTGGAGGAGGCCTCACTTAAAACATTATCTAGTTCAGACTGGTATTTTAATTAATATTTACATGTAGATTGTCAAAACAAGGTGAAGTAATATGCATGTAACCCAGAGAGGTTAATGAAATGCAGAACAGAATCAACTTGGACTGTAAGGACTGCCTCTCCATCACCGTGAGATGTTGTCCATCTGCACATACTGTACTCTGCCAGTATACAACTGGATTATGTTTTTCATGCCATGGATAAAGCACCAGTGCCCTTGATAAGACTGCCAACAGACTGTGAGGTATCCTTCAAGCCTTACCTCGCTTTTACTGCTTCTGTTCTTTGTCAAGAGAATACATTATAATGCCTGATTATGCTGTAGTTTGTTTTTAGAATAATTTTTTGATTGCTTAATTTGTCCTGTGCTACAAAAGCTTACAGAACTTCATTTGGGTGATGTTAGTGTCTTTTTTTTTTTTTTTTTCTTTGCCTGTGTACCAAAATGTTTTATTGTTGCTGCTTAAACTTTCTGGACAGTAGCCAGAGAGGGTGCAGTGAATGTACATGCAGGTAACAATTCTTAACATGACTTTTCTTTTGTTGGTTAAAATTACACAAACTTACAGGCAATTGTTCTGCTGTACTGGGAGATTTCAGTTGTTACTCAGTTTGTGAGTTCAATGTAATGTCTTAATACTAGACAGATTTACTGTGCACTATGTTACAATTTGTAACCTCTTAAAACCGCTTTTCAACAATCTAAACATTAATTTATGTGTCACCATGAAGAGTTTTAAGGGATTGTGACCCTATTTTATTTTTTTATTTTTTGTGTGAATTTACAGCTCAGTTTAGGCTGCGTCCGTACACAACACATTGGTATCTTCGTGGCTTCACTAAGTTGGTCAAAAGAAGTGATTAAAATTATGTCATTCAGCTCTTACATCTTAATAATTAAGGAGATAAAATGCAATATGCCAAGATGTGAAAGATGATTCCCCCCCCCAAAAAAATATTTCTAAACCAAACACCAGAATTAACATAATCAGATTATGTCGGGTTTGTCCGAATATCCTCTCCAAGATGTGATATATATATATTTAGTAACTTTCTCTGTTGACATCTCAGAAGCAGTATTATTTTGCACAGAGAAGTGATGTATTGCAGTATGACATGTTTACAGACGACGTGTTTGCGTTTTCCTGTCCTATCTAATCAACCTTGTTTTATATATATATTTATTAAATCATTAAAGTTCCTTTCGTTAATATATGTGACTTTTGTCAATTCTCTGTACTCGGCTCATGTTTTGTCATCTTAGTTTTATACTCTTACATGGCATGCTGTTGCAGGAACCATTCCATTTTTTTTCCCCATAAGTGGATGAAAAAAAAATTCTATTAAACAGTGAACATAAAACTGATGTTAAATTTCATAGTATTTAGTTCTGTTTGTTGTAGAGCAAAATATTACTTTGATCGCCTTATTCACTATCCACAAATCACTTTTATCACTAATCCCTGCTGCAGATCACAATCTGACATAATGGATAACAACTTTTTAAACACAAACTCGTCACAGCTTAATGGAAGGAACAGTTCCTGTTTGATTCATGTAGAGTGGCAGTAGAAACTAAGCTCTTTGACAGTGAGATTATATATA
>JAQQZY010000019.1:37945237-37975616 GCA_030068375.1 Ostorhinchus rueppellii | reverse complement strand
TATTTTTTTTTTTAATTTAAAATATCTGGATGGTTGTTGTATAGAAACATGACTTGTTTGCTATGCTTCGTGGAGCTATTATACTGAATATTACATAATCTTGAGTGTTTCCATTAAAGTGATGTAGTGAGTACCAGCTTGTGTAAAGGTTGGACCCTGTTCCCATCATGCACAGCTCTACCCACATATAAATGCAGACTTGTGTGTGAATTGCCATGTTGGCTCTTGCTGTTTACACATCTGAGCTGCTGAGGTGAGGCCAGTGGTCACAAGTTTGTTTCTTCTGTACATCAGTGTCATTATTGTATACTTAATTTAAGTCTTAGTGAAATCAACTCTTAGACCTGTTCTTCAAGAGTAACCTCACTAATAGAACAGCATAAACATCGCTAAAACAACAATAATAAAACAGTACATCTAAACAAATACAACTTTTACACACTGCAAACAAGTGTCCAGTTATTATGCAATAAAAAGTCGAGTCAAGAAATTCTCATCAAATAGGACATCAGATATCACTGAAAGTGAGAACCGGAGTGGAGTACGTCTTTAGGAGAGACATTGTCCATCTTTTGAAGATGGCTTTGCTCAGAACAGAAAAGAAATTATTTAAGGATGCTGAGGCTGATGTCGTAATTGGATCCATTACAATAGCAAGAGAAGGGAAATGGTTTACAAAACGCCAGGGGCCGGAGAGAGAAGCTCTTAAGGGGGAAAGCTGTGCTGTTGCTAGGTAACCATGAGACAGGGAGGATAGCAGTGTTGCTGGATGATTATTATTGGTTGGAAGTGACATCATGCCCCCCCTCCCCATGAGGCTCATCACTGCAGAGCATGTGAAGGGTGTTGTGTAGAGTTAAGGCCTGGCAGGCTTCCACTGAGAAGAAGTGAGGGATTGTTGGAAGAAAATGCCACACATTTAAACACACACGCACCGAGGAAAGGAGTGCTCTGCAAATAAGGAGATGACTGTGTGTTTTGCGCTATAAATAGCCCTGAAATTCATATATCTGACGGAAACATTTATTTAAAAGACCCTGAACATCTCCGTTGTAAAGCCTTAAGAGAAACGATGAAACACTGTCTCCTGACTCTCCACCACCTCATAGGAACACTCGCCATGCGTCAGTCACTGTGACAAGCTGCAATTAAATCCTTGTGCACTGTTATTATTTAATGGTCTCTCTCCCTTTATGTGATTTCTGCAATAGAATGACAGGAAGCATCAGAGAAAAAGCATGAGAGTGTGTAGGAGAGATCTGAACTGAGGATTTTATATTTTTAACGCAATTGTTTAAGTTGTGAAAAACACATTTTTTAAGCAAGGATTTGAAGCCATCTCTGAATCTTGTAATTTAGTACTGTTCGTTTGGTTATATTAATGCATTTCTGAATATTAGTCCATCTCCTCTGGTTTTAAGCATTTCTCAACTGCATTTTCTGTTGTTTTATTATAGTCAGGTGGGTTTTTCTGTGTTTTTCAGCTACAAAATCAGATAACCGTTACCATTATATTTCTGACCAACAGCCACGGGTCTCATCATGAACACATACTGTGTGTGCTGATACAGAATGCAGCACCTTACAGCTTTTCAACTCAGCTGATAATAGGAAAATAATAATTTGACATGTATAGTAACTTCCACCTCTGCGAGGGTAATGAAATGAACACCAAAATGCAAGGTACAAGGATTTAGTTTCTTTACACTGAATAGTAGAAGCATCACTTCCAAATTGCAAGCAAGTATACGTTGACAATACAGTACTTAAGAAAATCTTTTTGGTTTGCATCCATGTAAAAATACATCACATTTTCTGTATATTTTCAGGACTGAAATGGTTTTGTATTGTTGTAGCCTAGTTTAAAATGAGGCAGCCGTTGTTAGTATTCTTGTCTGTGTCTTTGGGAGAGGAAGCCTGGTGAGGAGGAGAGGGGGGGGGACGAGGGGGCGAGGGGGAGGCCCTGTCTGGGGATTGAGTCTCTTCCCATGGATCCACACATGACCAAATGAAGGAATGGTGTTTGTTTTGGCACCATAACAGGAGAAACCGAGCTGCTACTCCTGCTGAATGTACAGTAGGTGTCAACAGGATAGAGCAGGAATGCAGTTGTGGAGGACTGGACACATATTTGTACGTATACCAGTCATGACAAAAGAATTTAACATCACTCAGAGAGGCATTTGACTTTAGCTGTGTCACAGTCAAGAGTCTGGATACAAAGGTCATAGCTGTAGAGTAGTTCTTTCCCCTGTTTGTCTGATAATCTATATACAATAATTTCCAGAATTGTCATTAAGAAATTAAGAATGCAATCTGAACATGACCTGAATGAAATGATAGCTGCTGAAAATTTAGAGCTACAAGAGTTGCACTGAAGGAAAGGAAAGGAAAGTTGCAACACTTTTTATTAGTAGAAATGGATATTCAGCAATTTCAAAGAAGTCGTTACAAGTTCAGGTCATGCCTTGGGCAAGTTTAACAGTTCACAGGGAATACATTCAGTCAATTCTTGACACATTTTCAGTCATTTAAACGGATGCGACCATGTCAGCTTGTCATAATGCGTGTGGTCAACGCTACAGGCGAAACATTTCAACAGCCTGAATGTCATCACGTCACAGCTAATTCCTTTAAGGTTTGTCATTGTTAAACCACTCTTCCATCTGTTGAACACAGAATAACAGACACTTTGATCGTCAAGTCTGATCAAATAAGGCCAAAAGTAGAAATTCCACACTAAGCTCCACACTTTTTTGTTTAATCAGTACGGTGTTCTGGCTACATTCAGTAAACACCAGTATTTTTTTCACCATAACTCTTGAACCATGAGAGCACACAAATAAGCATGTTTTGCATAACTTGTCAGCTACAAGCTGTTTATGCTGACCCGAATGTTTGAGGGAAAGAACGTTTATATATTCACAGAGTTGCGCAACATTATTATTACATTGGCCTCAACAATGCATTTTCATAGAAAAGGTTGGTTTAATATAGGGTCATTATCTTAACCTTGTATAAAGGACTACAATAGATGTCTTCTGTCCTTTTAGACATCACTGTGTCTATTTGAAAGAAGCTAAAACATATCCTATTGAATACATGTAATAGAACATGCTTTGTCGTTTTGTGAACATCACATTTCTGCTTTCTCTCTTGCCTCAGTCTCTCATTCAGTCCTTTGTGCTTGTGTTACAGATTACCAGAGGCTGATGACGGTGGCGGAGAGCATCACAGCCTTAATGTTCCCTTTCCAGTGGCAGCATGTGTACGTTCCCATCCTGCCTGCCTCCCTCCTCCACTTTCTGGATGCACCTGTGCCGTATCTCATGGGCCTACACTCCAATGGACAAGATGATCGGACCAAATTAGAGCTCCCTCAGGAGGTAGATGCCAAATGAATACCTGAGTTTAACACAGCATGAGGTTTTTGTTCGTGTTTTTTTTTTTTTTAGTTCGAGCCTGTTGCTTAAGTATGTTTTACATCTGCATTGAGAAACTTTTTGAGCACTTGTAACTGCAGCAAAACTAGTTCATTTGTTGTTTCTAAAACTATATCCATACTAACGGTGTTTTATTTACAATCAGAGAAAGCATTCCCATCATTGTACATAACTAATGCATTTGTTAGACTGCTGACAACTGATGAAGGACATTTCTGGATTTTGCATTCATCTGATGTCTAAAGTCTCCTTCCACTCAACTAGTGTTTGTTATGTGTTTATATTACAGTCGTCGAGTTTTGCTGTCAGTATTTCTCACCTTCAGTTGTGCATGTTTTTCTGTACTCATAAAAAGTTTAAGGTACATATAAGCCAGATACATGAAATGATCAACAATTTGGAGTGGGTCAGGGTGTACTTGTTTTTTGTATTTACATGTGTTTAGTAAACCCACTAAACATCATTGCTCATATGGACTAAAATTCACTCCTCAGGAAGGAACAAATGAAATGAAGGAATGAATTATTATCCTATCTAGAGTATTGTAATCTTGTCTTATAACATGACTGAAGCTCCTTGGAACTATCCTACTGCTCCAGTTATTCTGAAATGCTGTTTTTAGTATGCATAGTTTTTGCTTTCAGTATGCATGGGTGTTTTGGGGTCAAATGTTGCTTCAGGCAAAGCCAGCCAGTTTCATTTTTTAATCATAAGCTCTGCTTCACATTTCTTTTCACTGTCAGTCAGTTCAGGAAAATCAGTTGGTTTAACTGGAACTTCTGTACTATGACTGTGTTCAGCACTGATTTCATTGTTAATTACAACACATTTTTTGTCTACATTTTCCTGTCATCTTCCAGGCTAACCTGTGTTTTGTCGACATCGATAACCACTTCATTGAACTGCCTGAGGAGCTGCCTCAGTTTCCAAATAAACTAGAGTTCATTCAGGAAATCTCAGAAGTACTCATGTCCTTTGGAGTGTCTCCAGAAGGAAACCTTCACTCCAGTGACAGCCAGGCAAAGTACCGGGGCTTCCGATCTGTTGATATGGTCTCAGACAAGCGCAACGGCAACCTAGCCTCGCCCCTCAACTCCTACCTGCTGAGGGAGAATGAAACTATTGCCAGACTCCAGGCTCTGGTGAAGAGGACAGGTGTCAGCCTGGAGAAGGTGAGAAATGATGTAATCTTACTGATCACACTCGTGCTGTGTGTGGTAGTGGATGGTTGGCTTTACCAGGTCATGTAAAAATTCTAGATATTAATGCAAGTGGAATCTTTATACCAGTGATAGTAACCAGAATGTCTGGTCATAACCTAAATTCACATTAATTTATCAGTCCATTAGGGTGAGCAGTTTCATCATTATTAGGTTATTCATATCAGTCAGGGTGAGTTCAAATATAGTTATTTGTGCTGCCCCGCCCACCCACACCCAGTGGTTGAGAGATGTCATGTCCTGCTTGAACCTGGAAAAAATACATTACTCAGTCTGCTATTCCAAAGATGAATTCCAGAAAGTTGTGGGGACCTTTTTTGGTGTATTTTCATAACCTTCAAACTAATTAGGAGTTAGATCCCTCACTTACCCGCAATACTTAGGATATCTGAAGCCTCCTCACTTAGTTATCTGTGTATTTATTTACTTATTTAATTTTTTTCCTTTTTTTTTTTTTAATCTCATTTCATGGATTAACTTTCTTTACCTTTTTGCATACAAACCTGACATCCAGCTGTTACCTTTATCACCCTAGGAATAAAGTGTTATGGCTTTATCTGTAGTATTGAATATTTTACATTCAAACTTTGGCTTGGAAATAATGGGTGGAGCGGTTGGGTTAGATGAGTTCTGTTCGTTGTGTGTTTTGTTAATTTTCTTTATACTGATCATTAACAGGGTTACTTTCATCTGTATATGCGCCTACTGTATACTCTGCATACATCCTGTTAATAATTTCATGTAATATAATTGTGAAAAGTTAAATAAAAATATTTCTGAGGGGGGAAATAAATAAATAAATAAATATATATATAGTTATGTGCAAAAGAACACAATTGTGTTTGCAGAAAAATAGATACTCCATTAGAATCCTGATGTACTGTACATTATTATTTTGTGAAAATACCAACATTTAGGTAACATAGATTTGGACTGTTCATACACTTTTTTTTTTTTTTTTTTTCCATTTTATTTGTTGCAGTAACCAACACTAAACACATGGGGGTACCCCTCCTATGCTGTGGGAAAGAAAATATGTTTGAAATAGACCATTTAAAATGGAATGAACTGGAGACATGGTTGTTATTTATGTGTCTTTTATTAATCCCTTGGTCAAGTGTCTGCACAGCCCAGGCTTTATTTACTCTTAAGCGTCCATTGAACGTGACATTTAACTCAGTACTACACACAGCAGCAGGACACCTACAAATCTAATTGGCATCCCTGTGTTTAGAAGAGGGTAAAAGATTTGCCGATGCTAATGAGAAGATGTCTCTACGTGCAGCCTAAGTAGCTTAGTCACTAGTGGCCAGCATTAGCTTTCCATGAATGGATTACTTATGGATTTCCATCTACAAGGTCAGTCTCCACAGATGACTATTCTTATCTGAACTGTGTGAATTAAAGGGCCAAGACAGTGACCAATTAGTCTGGGTCATATGATCTCATCTTGGACAGCAGCTTTGGTTTCTTGTGAAATGTGGTGGGACTCGCCTGTGTTATTTTAACCCCCCAGTATCAGCATCTGTACAGCTGACACACTAAAAATAGAGACTGGCTTTTAGCGTGATGTTGGTTCTAAATCAAAACAGATGCCCCTGACTTCCTTTCCCATGACCTTGCTGCTTCATCTGCAGCTCACGTTAAACAGTCAAATAAGTTAACATGAAAAATGCACAGCTCCTTTTCAACTGACTTGATTCTCATATCATTGGCTCCAGTCTGTGTTTTTGTTTATTTTTCTGTTCTTTCTCTCTGTGTGTTTGTCTCTGCATGAATTCCTCTGCATATCAGCTGGAGGTAAGAGAGGATGCCAGCAGCAATAAAGACCCACGGGTTCAGTGTGATGAGGAGGAGCTAAAGATGCATCAGCTCAACATCCATGTGCGCGAGGTCTTTGCGAACCGCTTCACCCAGATGTTTGCAGATTATGAGGTGTTTGTCATCCAGCCGAGTCAGGACAAGGAATCCTGGTTCACAAATCGAGACCAAATGCAGAACTTTGACAAGGTAAAGGATTAAAGATAGCTCACTAATAACATATAATTAATTTGGTTTCAAATACCACTGGATTTGACCTGTCACTGTAAACGCGTATGTCTGCAGGCCTCCTTCCTGTCTGACCAACCGGAGCCCTATCTACCCTTCTTGTCCCGTTTCCTTGAGACACAGATGTTTGCCTCTTTCATTGATGGTAAAATTCTCTGCCATGACGATGAAGAGAAGGAGCACACACTCAGGGTGTTTGATGCCCGTGTGGATAAGATCCGTATGTTGAACGTTCGCACACCCACGCTACGCACCTCTATGTACCAGAAATGCACCAACATTGAAGAATCAGGTAAATGGAAAGACCGGTCATTTGAAGTTTTTGTGGATTTTTACAAATTATAGGATGTTGAATGAATGGATGATTTATTAAAGCACTGTTTTAAAAATGAAAATATATTCAGGTCTATTAATATGGACCTGCTCTTCATCACACCTTTCTACCTGCGATGCACAGAAAGCCACAAAAAATAAATAAATAACCTGACTATAATCTCCTGAGTTGATTCAAGTGAACAAAAATACCTGTTTTCCAAAACACTTTTTCAATACATTTTCCTTTTATTATATCAAATCCCTGTGTGCTGATGTCAGTTTTAAGGTGTGATGTGTGTCTTTTTCACTGGTAACTGCTGTCTTGTTTTCAGATGACCAGCTTAAAAAGAGATATGAAAAAGCTGATTTTGTTGCTCCTGGACCTCATGCCATTGGGCTCGAGAACAACAAGACCGAACCCCGTAATACTAGCTCTTGTTATCTCAAGCATCACTTGGTGGCGGCTCCCTGAATGTGTGCAATGCATTAGGTTACATTCACTCAGAGGACTGATGGAATTTTTTTTATGTGTAATAAATTCCCATTTCAATTAAGTTCTTAATGCAGAAAACACATTTAATGTAATTCTATAAATATGATAATGGTCTGTGGGACTCTTTGTGCATTGCATTCATGTTTTGTTTTGTTTTTTTACTAAACTTTGTGAAAATAATTACAAGTACGCGACACTGATTTAAAGGTGGTGATAACTGTCAGCATGCAGTTGAATGGGGACTGTTTTTAAGGAATCACTTTTCTATACTGTGAATTGCAGCTTTAGACTTCAGTGTTCTTTTTAGCATCGTTAAGTTTTTTATTTGATAGATATTGTTACATGGACTTTTTCAGATTTTTATTAAAGTATGTGCTGCTCCTCCATCAAACAGTGTTTGCACACTGCTGTGTGGGTGGGTTATCAATGCTCAGAAAATCCCCGTCTAAAGCTGCATTCATTAACTTTTTCTTGTAGAGAAAATATCTATTCTAAGTCTTTATTCTGTCTGTTTTGTTCTGTATGTGCTTGGGATGAAAGGGTTTTTCAATTGCAATGTTTTCTCTTTCTTCTTTTGTCAATAATTTACTGAAAGAGAAATGACATCTGGTAATCATTACATTCACCTCTCCAGCTAAATGAATAGCAGTGAAGAGACTCTGGAATAATGTTTGTCATGGCCAGATGATCCCTTTTAATTACAAATCAAATCAGAACATAGGTAGTGATGCTGAATATTTATAATTCTAACCCAAATTAAAGGCATCAACAAATTGGCAAAATGAGGATTCTGAGTGCATCCTGTAATATGTCTTGGTGTTTTAACCCCCTTTGTGTCCTCTACAGAGAAATCCATTGAGATGAGGGTCCAGAAGATCGACCACACTGCCCTTCACCCACATCTGTTAGACATGAAGATTGGACAAGGACGCTACGAGCAGGGCTTCTTCCCTCGACTGCAGTCCGATGTGCTCTCCACAGGGCCGACCAGCAACAAGTGAATATATTTGATGTCATACTACAGTTATTTGCATAATTTATGTGAAATAAAATAAAGCTGATGCTCGGCCACTGTTTTGCAATAACTGACCATAAACTTATGCTGATTTGTGGTTCAGATGGACGAAGAGGAGTGCTCCTGCCCAGTGGAGGAGAAGGGATCGTCAGAAACAGCACGCTGAGCACCTTTATTTAGACAATGACCAGAGGGAGGTGAGATGGTGCCCACAATGTTGGGGTTTTTTTTACTTTTTTTTTTTTTTTTTAACTCTCTTACAGCTGAACTGCCTGAGCTTTGTTGCCTTTTTTTGTTTTGCATGATTCATTCTGTCTGCTTTATTTTAACTCTGCTTTTATCATCTTGTCTGCTCTCCCACTCCCTCCTTCTCACTCTTTGTTCACATGTTCTCTTTCTCCGCCCTCTCTTGCACTCATGCACGCTCACTCTCAGCATGTAGAGTGTTTGTTTCCGGAGCTGCAGCTCCTGCTGTTTCTTGACTACTACTGGCTCTCGCAGTCCTTCAAGCCCTGTCTAAAGTCCGTGACTGTGGATGTGGTATGTGTTTGTAGTCTGTGAAGCTTTAAACTTCACACTAAGACCACATGACGTGTCCGTCCATGTGGTCTTTACTTCCCAAAATTTCCTCCACTTCCACAGGTAGTCTGTTTGAGTATTTTTAGGGTCATACCGGCTTCTGTTTTATATCAAAAATCTATACATACATTTTTGCGAGACCTCTTACTGACTGCTCATATACATTCATGTTATTATGCAGTTGATGAGAGAGATAATTTAAACGACTCATATTTCTGATCAAATACTTCATGCTATTATAGTTCTACAGGTAACGTACTTGTACTTGTTTTCCAACTCCGTTTTATTTTTTTTTTTAAGAAGTACATCCAAGAAGCCAGAAACCTGGGCACAACCATCAGACAACCCAAACTGTCCAACCTGTCACCTTCTGTCATCGCTCAGACTAACTGGAAATTTGTTGAAGGATTACTGAAGGAATGCAGGAACAAGGTTTGTACATAGTGCAGTTATTCATTGACAAATCACTTTAGGTAGAAAGAAAAATATGGGGAAAATTGGTTATAACAAAGTATAAACACACAAGAATAATAGTCTTCAGTCTATAAGACAAGATAAGACTTTATTTATCCCACCCTCGGAAGTTTCACAGATGTGAAGAAATCAATTTGACAAGTTTATTGAGGTAAAACACTATGATTCATGTTCACATTTTATGTATTTATTGTGTTTTATATGTGAACTTCTTTTTTTATGTGAAACTATTGTTGCTGCTAATTTGGCCAGGACTACCTGTAAGAGATTGTATATCTCAGTGGGATCTGCCTCCATAAATAAAGGATAAATAAATGAAATAATTGATTCTAGGTGAAGCTTATAATATTAGCTTGAGAGTTTGCTTCATTTTGACTCTCAAAAAAATAAACATGTTATGGATGTATCTGAACTGAGTTCTTTACAAAACTATGAAAATGTTTATTTTGAGTTTGTTCGTCCTGTTGCACAAAATGTGTGTTAGATATTGTCATCAACATATGTGGTAGAAAACACAGATTTGTCTGGCTACAATATGCTTACACAACAGAAGGCCAATTTAAACAAGTGGGACAAACAAGGCAACCACAGAAAACAGCTGTGTTTTTTTTTTTTTTTTTTGGTTTTTTTTGTCTGTGCAGACTAAGCGTATGCTTGTAGAGAAAATGGGTCGGGAGGCAGTGGAGTTGGGTCATGGAGAGGTCAGCATCACCGGTGTGGAGGAGAACACCTTGATTGCCAGTCTTTGTGATCTACTGGAGAGGATCTGGAGTCATGGTCTGCAGATTAAACAGGTCAGGAGTCACATGGAACTGCAGTCACCTCGTCTGAGCCTCCTCAGACGCTGAACACACTGGTTTAAGAGCAGTTAATGGTACAGGGGATGTTCTCTATTTTAGGGTAAGTCTGCCTTGTGGTCCCACCTGCTTCACTATCAGGAGAGCAAAGAGAAGAAGAACGCCACTCCAGGTGGTTTGGGACCTCCAGGTTTTATTCATGACACAGAGAGGCGTAAATCCGACGGCGGTGGATCGGCTATGCCTCCTCTTAAGATATCTCTGATCCAGGACATGAGGTGAGGCTCTTCAACGCTGATTTCACTAAATGATAGAAGGAGGAACCCTCCTGATTTTACCCCAGGTCCACAAAGCTGTTTTAGAGATATCCAGTATATGTGCCCTGCTGGGGAAAAGTCAGTTGGAATAAGACTGCCCCCCTGTGGATGCTCTCAGACAAACCAACTTCCAGTTTACTTTGTTCAATTGCGTTTCCAGAAACAAGACTGGAAACTCACAGACAAATTTAACAATTTTTCCTTTTAACTTTTCATTTAAACGTAAGGGTTTGATGCCTATTTTTTCTTCTGACTGGACTTTGTTTCAGATAAAGATGCTTAACTTTTGTGTTTGGACTCAGCATGAAATCATATTCACTGTCATTATTCGAGTACATTTGTCTAGGTTTGGTTGTGCTGTTAGTGATTTTTCCTATTTCTCATTAAGTCATTAAGAAGAAATTGGGATGTAAAATGCATCTGTAGACACCAATAACTGTGAAGGGATTATGTATAAAAACTACTTCTCTGTAGGTTAGTGAGAAAACAAGCATATATTTGCAAAAATTAAAAAGTAGTAGTCACCTGTGGGGGAGAAAACACTTGGACAAACTTGTTATATAAAATCTACATACACTAGTTAATCTTAATGTACATTTCTTGACCTTGTCTTTAATTTAATAAGTTTAATGTAGTAGCATAAGTATGTTGTCATCTAAAGTGTTATGATGGTATTTTAGTCACTGACAGGATATATGTTTTAATGTTTCAGCAAAATTGTAATTCGTAATAATTTACGGAAGCCACAAATTCACATTTTTGGGTGCCATAAATGAACAGTGCAAATAAATCCAAATGTCTCTGGATCACAGCATTTTTTTTCTGTTTGAAACACTAGAGGGCTTTTCCTTTGCAAGTAGAACAGGAAGTATTGTGTTTATATTAATCATTGAAAGACTGTTAAAAAAAAAATGGGAGCAGACAATACAAGGGGTTTTATAAATGATCAAATATGTTTAGGAAAATTACAAATTAGGCCGATATGTAACACAAACCTGCTTCAAATAAAGGTGTGTTTAGTAGTTGATGTAAATAAATGATACCCATTTCACCCAACATTCAGTTAAGTAACTACTATAGATGCTGCGTTATCACTTGGTATTATTTTAAAGAAAGCATAGAATGATGTTTGACTTCAGGAAAAGATAGACAGGATGCCACCTAATCAGAATGCAGCGATTACATCATAAACATTACAGATTTTCAACTTTAGTGTGTACATACATGTGCCACGCTAAGCTTTTAGTGGTTGTAAGAGCTCCTGTGTTTGTTATTGTAGCATCTCTGTCACTGTGCTGAGCATGCCCTGTGTGATGCGTCTGTAAATCAGGGCTTGTTTTGCGTGATGGAGACGCTGAGTGAGTCTGTGTAACAGCGCGTTACTTCCAGCCTAATTACTCGGACCCCCGCCAGTCTGACTATGAACAGAGGAGGAGTCATCTCAGGGCAAAAACACACATCTATAGTCTTTGCTGATTGGCTGACCCACCTCCACACTCCTGCCAGTGTCTGCTACCATGATTGGAAACAGAAGCAACCATCACCCTGTCTTAATAAATCTTAATAATTGATTACTTTGTCCTATCAGGAAGTAGGTGTTATTACTGAAAATTACAAGTTCCTTTTTATTTTCTGTTGGGTTTTTTCCTGTTTAAGACATAAGGATATTACCTGTTATACTAAGTTTTCTTAGTTACAGGTATAGCATTGCATACAGTAGATGTTTTCCCCTGTTTCCATGGCAATAATGAGCTGAGGAAACTGGGTTACTTCATGTGAGTGATCATAGAGGGAGGGGGATGGAAGGTAGTGACATGAAGAGCTCTTAAGAAAGCAGACAGAGCGCATGTCACAGGTGGAGTGGAAGGGAATGTGTCTCGACATGGGAGGCATGATAGTGGCTCCAAGCGATGACATGGGACTGACTCACGCACTCTGGGAGTCTACTGTGGTGAAAATGCCACGACTGAAGAGGAATGAGATTCTCCCTGCAGCAGTGATTTGGACCGGGAAATTTAGGATATGAATATAATTATATTTGCACAAGGATGGATGGTACAAGCCCAGTTTTTAGACTGTAAATTGCTCGTTATTGTATTAGTAAAGTTGTCATATCTGGCCTCTTTATGCATTTTCATTCATTCATTTCTGATAATACTGTTTATGCAGTTACTTGGCAGGAGCTGATACCTGTATTTTTCTAATCTCTTGTGTTGGTTACTGATTTCAAAACAATTAAGTGCAGTATTCTCATCTTGATAGTTTGATACGACATCTAGTTAAAATGGGTAAAATGAATCATTGAAATCCTATTGTTTTATTTACAGACACATTCAAAACATTGGGGAAATCAAGACCGATGTGGGAAAGGCCAGGGCATGGGTTCGGCTCTCCATGGAGAAGAAGCTACTATCCCGACACCTAAAGCAGCTGCTCTCTGACCATGAGCTTACCAAGTGAGGAAAACAACACTCTCAGCAAACAACACAATGCAAACTTCTATGTTACTTAATATGGACATGAACTTTGGTCCAAATTATCTGTGCATCATTTCTCACAACAGTCGGGGGACAAATCTAATCAAGGACCTAAGTTGGTACCGGTGATTAGCTCAAATTATCAGGTGATATGAGGGACTCAGATTTAATCTTAAACCCCTGGAACTGGTCACAGACTCATCAGCGCAATAGTTTCAAGAATATTTGGTATTTGAACTTAAAATGTGAATAGTTACATAGTAGTCCCCAAACAAGACTGCAATATCTAACAGGACAATTAAGATAATAGTGAAAATATTCCTCCACCTCCAGTTCTCACTGACAAATAAACAATCTACACTGACTCTATCTCCTCAGCTATTTAGTTTTATCTCACTGGAAGTGCAAAGTATTGCAACAGCAAGTTATTGCACAATGTCATTCTCCTTTTTGTTTATAACTGCTTGTGTGTGAGGTCATATGAGATCACATGAAGTGGTGCAGTTTACCCTCTGGTCCAATAACCTTTAATGCTATTGTGTACGGTCTGCATGTTGTAGATTAGAGAGAACATGTGTGATCATTGCCCTAGTTTGATTTAACTGCCATTGTCAATTTGTCTATTTTTATTTTCTCATTTATTAAAATAATCCGTAAAAATGAAGACCAAATCTGAACAAAGGTCACCACTTAAAATGTATTTGTAAGTAATAAAATTAAATGTCCAATAAATATATAACACATTTTCTGATGTGACCTGATATCCAATTTCAAAATCCTTTTTAAAGTTTCTGTAGTCTAAATGTGGATTCAGTGTCAGTGTTTGTCTCCTGTTATAGATCACAGTTATGTTTTCATAGCTCTAATTTTTTTCTTCTACTTCTGAAAGAATGTCACTCATGAAATGAACATTACATGTATTCTACACATTTATAATACATGAATTCCTCTGAAATTGCAAAGCATCATACTGAAGTCCACCGCTACGTAAATAATTAACGGAGTTGTTCATAATTGATGCTTCAGTGTTGAACTGGGTCAGGGGGGCTGCCTGTCTGCTTTTATGACCTTACATTGTTATGTCTCCTTTTTTGATGCAAAACAATGTACATTATACACCATGTCATCTGTTTACAGTACCAATAAGCTTCATTACTTTCTCCACTGTCATGTGTCTAACTCTATCACTGCACTAATGATGAACATTTTGTCAACAGAAAGGATCTATTATTGTGTGTTTTTTTTAATTTTTTGCAGAAAACTATATAAGCGCTATGCCTTCCTGCGCTGCGACGATGAGAAAGAGCAGTTTCTCTACCACCTCCTCTCCTTTAATGCTGTGGACTACTTCTGTTTTACCAATGTTTTCACCACCATCAGTGAGAGCCACTTCTGATTCATAATTCTAATTCTTTTTTTTAAATTATTTTTATTCAACTTCTCACATTTCTCTCCCTGTCTGCTAGTGATCCCATACCATGTGGTGGTAGTCCCCAGCAAAAAACTGGGTGGATCCATGTTCACAGCCAACCCCTGGGTGTGTGTTTCCGGTGAACTGGCTGAGACTGGGGTTCTGCAGGTCCCCCGAAATACTCTGGAGATCACTTTTGAGGTTGGTGGTAATGTTCATTGACAGATAATTGCATTTTTGACTAAAGGTTTGGTGTTGACTGGGGCCTGATTTGCTGACATGAAAACAAAGAGTGAATGAGTGAAGTTATAGGATGTAAACAGACAACGGGTTCGTGTATGAAGTGGGCAGCATCATCATTTTTGTACTAATCTGTCATTAGACAAAACATAGAAGATGGAATTTTTTGCTACTGTTTTTTCTTCCAGACTTAGAGTTAGGATATAAATGTTGGATATCTTGATAATGAGTCAAACCATAAGATGAAGAACGAGTTCTTCTTCCTCCCTCAGTGCCAGAACCTGGGAAAGTTGACGACTGTGCAGAT
Organism: Ostorhinchus rueppellii; assembly: GCA_030068375.1. Lineage (NCBI taxonomy): Eukaryota > Metazoa > Chordata > Actinopteri > Kurtiformes > Apogonidae > Ostorhinchus > Ostorhinchus rueppellii. The sequence goes on along the minus strand of JAQQZY010000019.1, from coordinate 37,960,479 downwards.
GGGTCATGATAACACGGGGCTCTACGCTAAGTGGCTTGTGGAGTGTGTTGTAGTCCGCAATGAGATCACAGGACACACATATAAGTAAGGCTGTGTTTTCATAGAAGCTTACCCTTAATGGCCATGAGCATTTCATTATAAAAACGCTACACTAATGTGTCTTTTGGTAGGTTTCCATGCGGCCGGTGGTTAGGGAAAGGTGTGGATGATGGCAGTCTGGAGAGGATCCTTGTTGGAGAGCTGATGACCCCCAGCACTGAGAATGATGAAAGGATGTGTCGCACACCTCCAATGCAGCAGTCCCCAGGAATGATGAGGCGCTTTGTCACCATCTCACCAAACAGCAAACCAAGTAGGTTATATACCTGCACAACCATAAGTTGTAGGAACCATCACCAGTTAATCGTGGGATGAACAGATGTTTTGTTCCATTCTGTCTGACATTTGTCTCTTGCTTGAGTCTCAATTTACATTATAAGAAAGGCATGGGTTGCTAAGGTTCTCTGGTATTTTTTTGTCTCACTGACATGGTAAGCTTCATTCTGCTTTTAGAAAAATTAAATGCATGTATAAGAAAAGAAAATGATAAATAGGAAAAAAAAATCTGGGAAGGAATTTTAACTCTGTCAGTTCAGCTCAATGTCTTACAGCATCTCTTTTTTTTTTTTTTCCTTTTTCTTCTCATACAGAGTTAAACACGGGTCAGATCCAGGAGGGAGTGGGGGAAGCCATCAATGGGATTGTGAAGCATTTCCACAAGCCGGAAAAGGAGGTGAGAGACAGCAGTCTAGACAGGCTCCAACATGTAGCTCTATTATTTATCAGAAGCAAGAAAAAGCTGCTTTCACCTCTGGTGGTCCATCAGTCACTCTAGGCTGTGGTAAAATTTTGATATAAGAAACTCATTTTCTGGCTGATACTGTCTTTTGTTTTTTTTTTTTCCCTTCAGATAATGCACATTATCTGTAGTTATGTTTTTATAATTTTTTGCACACACCTTTCTTTTGTTTTTTTCACTTCTGATATTATTTGATCTAAATTTTGTGTTGCACCTGTAGAAATACTTTTTTATGTAGTTGTTCTCTTTGCAGTTCATAACTGTCAGATATATCAAAATCATTCCTACCAAAACAGACGGGTCTCAGTTTAAATTAAAGAATGTTGCTTGATAAAAGTGTCATTAAATATCCTTTATAAACCCCTATAATATTTTCTTATGACAGCAAATTATAGTTGCAAGTTACCAAGGAGATTAATTTTCATGATTTTTTTTGAAAATATTGTTTCACAGTCATATTTCAATAATAACGGGCTTCAGCAGTTTTCTATGGTATTAAAGTACAAAGGGTTTTTATAGGGAAATCCCCTTCAGTCCACCCCCACCTCTACAACAACAGGACAGAAGTACAGTAGTGCTGCAGCAAGATGTTTACCATTAAATGCAAACTGAAATAAAACAGTTGCGTTGAACTTTAATGGATTGGTGTTAGCTAGATACCTCTATTCTTTTTTTTGTAAAAATGTGTCTTCTTATTTAGAAGAAAATGCCTTATTTAAGGCATATGAAAATGAATATCACTGAATAAATGTATAAGCTTATATTGTCCTATTTTCTCTGTCACAGAGAGGCAGTCTGACTCTTCTCCTCTGTGGAGAATATGGCCTGGTCTGGGCTCTGGAGCAGGTTTTCCAACATGGTTTCAAATCACCCCGTCTCTTTAAAAATGTCTTCATCTGGGATTTCCTAGGTAAAAACTTTATATATTAACCTGTTTAAGTTAATTTTGTTAATAAATGCGTGAATATCAAACACTTGTTTTCTGTAGTTATTTACATTTTTCTTCATAAGAAGCAGCAGCACTATGAACTGCTTTTGACATTGGACATTGGTGTATTTATTTAGCATTGGATTTACTGCTAACATTAGTATATGTTTCATACCAAGATTTTAAGACTAGTATCAAATTGAAAAGGCTTACAGTACTGTATAATGAACATTAATTAATTATGCTTCAACAGAAAAGTCTCAAGTGTACTTTGAGAGTGCTGAGCAGCGGGAGGTGACCCCAGATGAAAACTGGCAGACCAGAGTGCGCCACTTCTGTCGCTTCATGCGCGCCATCAACAATACATCCAGAAACATTGGCAAAGATGGGAAGTTCCAGATGCTTGTGTGTTTGGGTGCAAGGTATGCAAGCAGTCCATACTCAATATCCCGATGAGACAGAATAGGATTTAAACCTTTGTTATGGGAAAAAAGAATGTTTGGTGTTACCAAAGTATATTTTTTGCAAATGTTTTTATTGTAAAGTGAAAGGTTAGGCTCTTGAAAGTTGTAACCTTTTGGCATATTTGGGAATTTTATGCAGTGTTTCAGGATAGTGATGAAAGCACATGTTCAGATTCTGTCATCCAGACAGAGCATCCACACTTCAATGCCATTGATTAAGACACTAAATCCCCTACAGCTCTATGTCTGACCCTGCATCCTGACCTGCAGGGAGGCCAGTGAACATGATCTCCCCAGTGAGGATTCTGGAAGAATCAGATATCTTAATGGTTTCCTTAAATTGGAGCATATGCGCCTGACAATTGAGTGAATATTGACATTCATCTAGTATTTGTATACAACTGTATTTTAATACTTCCACCATGTAAAGCATAGTCTCACAGATACAGTCAATTTCTCTATTAATCTTCCAAAAATTTTATGAACTACTAATTTTTCAAAGAGGTTTTTGGAAGTTATCATCTTTTTCATTTTCCATTATTATTCAAATTAAACAAATATGTATATTTTTAGTACTATATATTATTGAAATTTTACAAATATTTTGAAAAGTTATCTTGGCTTTAAATCAGAATCACGTTTGTAGCCCAGTGTACAGGGACACAGAATACGGAGAGAAAATACAGGAAAAGTAAGCCAATAATAGAAAATAATGTTCACAAAAATTAAAGGCAAGATCTATTTATATAATAGAACAGCTCAGTTTAAAGATAGAAAAAAAATTATTAATCTGTAGGAAGTGACGTGTGCAAAATTTGTGAAAGGGACAAGAGGTGTAACATACATGTATAACTAGGCTAAATAATATATCAGTGAAACTAGAACGCAATGAACAGTGTCAACTCTTGAATTGCTAACTGTACAGTTGAGTTGAGTAGAAGTTGTTTTTGTATCTGCCGGTGGTTTGTTTAATAGGACTTTCTGCTGTGACATAATGGCTGATATAATACTGAAATATACAGATACTACATTATAATGGTTTATGTTGAAATGAGCAATGTCTGCTTCTTTTAGGGACCATTTGCTGCATCACTGGATTGCGCTGCTTGCAGACTGTCCAATCACCACTCAAATGTATGAAGACGCTGCACTGATTAAGGACCGATCATTGGTAAACTCTCTCATCAGAGTACTACAGACTTTGCAAGAGTTCAATATCACCCTGGAGGCTTCACTCGTCAAAGGTGTTGGTATTTAAACCAAACCAACTTCCCACCAGTTGTACCTGACCATGAAGATCACTGGGGACCACTATAAAGATAAAATGAACCTTTTTTATGCAGGAACAGACTTGAACAAAGGACATTTTCTGGCTTATATTAAAGCTACTGTTACATTTGCCATATATTAAGTGCAATGAGCCTTTCAAGATAAGTTGATATTTTTATCCTGACTGATGTTGCCATTAGATGTTATAATATGTTTTCTATTATGAACCATGATTTTCACATTACTGATGACGACCTACTTGTGCTATAATGTTTTATTGAAAGCTAAATATTTTCATTGTTATTGTGAACTGCTGACAATGGCTATATTTAAGGGAAAGCGTGGATCAAAACTGTTAATATATTTTCAGAGAAAAACAGTATTATTTTGTTAAATCAGTCAAGTTGCTTGCTCTGTCGTCAACTCAGATTCCAGTGTCATATTGCAGAGCTTAAAGCAAATGATGTAGAAGTATGCTTTATAAGTATGTGTATGACGGGGGTTTGTAGTGTAAAAGAGGATTCACCTACAAACAGGAATAAAAAAGCTGTTACATTAGGGCCTTTCCCTGAGAACTGTACCTGTATGCAAATCTTACACATGGAATACCTTCAGCAGTGATAACGATCTTTGATGCATGATTATGAGACTATGTGGTTTAAGCCTGTATCCGGTGACGGACAGTACATTCGGTTGGACAAAGGGAAGTTCCTCAAGTCACAGATTTGTGTTCCAAACTCAAGTCCTCTCAAAGACGCCTGACCCAGCTTTTTGTGCAAAGTGGATCACATCGACAGCCTTCATGTAAATACCTCCAACCAGCCATTTCCCTTATCCCACCCTGAGTCCTTACACTACATCCTTGAAAAATACTGTCTTTGCAGACTCATTGTGAAAAACCAGGATGATTTCCTGCTTTTCTTGTGAGAAGCACTGCTCTTTCCCCTTCCTGATTTTGTCATCATCGTTTCTTGCTATGCAATATCAACAAAACAAAATTTAACCCATAACAAACTGTATACCGGGGCTCTTGAGGTATGGTTGGCCCTCCTCTGTTACATTGAACTTTAATGTGCAGAACAAGAGATTCGGTATGTGAAGGACTTCTTTTCTGTGCCAATGTCTGGAATGACTATGTTGTACTCATCTGTGTACGATCCACACATGAGCATCTTGGAAGATATCTATTTTTGTTTTCCAATACTGTTGTACATTTATTGACATAGCTGTGTAATGTAGTGTTTACTAAGTGTACAGTGTAAAGATATAATAAGAATAAAGCATCTGTAATGTATAAAAGTGGAATTAATTGTACTGGATTTAATCACTTATCAGTGAAGTAGTTACGTTTATTGATGAACTGTACTAAAGTTAAATTTGAGAATCTTTAACATCACTGCCAATATATTGCATCGTAATATGTGGGGTTTTTTTGTATTTACTTATAAAGACAACACAGCAATACTTACGTCGATATAATTTTTTCAAGTTCGGGGGGCGTTACCTTTAAGTAAACATTTACGTACAATAAAGCTGTGATTATTTTTATTTATTTTTTATTATGAAGGCTTCCTTATTTTTCGAAGACAATGATTTTAATGCTGTGATCGAGGTGTTTTCTCAGCTGAGAAAATGTAAACAAACGCGTTCGCGCCATGTCAAAAGCTGTTTTTCTTTGAAGCTTTTAGCCAAGTGAATTATGGGACTTTGTGTTCAAAACGGGGCCGTTTACAACACGACGTTATTCAGAGATCATGTTCTTTTACTCCGTTTCCCATCATTCAACTTTTCCGAGACGTACGCAAAGTGAACAGTGATTGGTTGAGTCACCGTTCAAACTCAACGGCTACACTCCTTATATGGTCATGTTACTACCACGGCCCTTTCATTCCGGCTTTTTATGCTAATGTTATTATAATTGTCCAGCTGTATGCAGTAGTAGTAAGAGCATGCGCAGTGTGCGTAAAGAATACGGCGAAGATTCAAAGTTTTTGTTCAGTAAGTACTCTGTTATTTTGTCGCGCAAAATTTACATTAGTAAAGAGTTACTTAGTGTGTTTGTACATGATGTAACCAACTGTAGTGCGATTTACTCGTAACCTGACGTTTGCATTTTGGTTGTTGCGGGCAGATGTACAAAGACAAGCCGACTCGACAATGGGATAACGTGGAAGTGAACGAGAGCGTGGCGTGGTGGTGTTAGCAGAACGGGCTAGCTAGCATGCTAAAAGCTAACAACAATGAGCCATATTTGGCGCTCTTAAGGGCAAAAGTTTGAATTTAAAGGGAAGGGTGCGTTCATCGCAACTTTCCCGATTTTTAATAAATATTGACAACATGACTGAATGTTAGCAAGGGGATAAATGTGTGATAAGGAACTAACCAGCCCATGTTACATAAAATTCAACGAATAGCCCGGTAGCTTTTTGTTTCTTCAGTTCAGAAAGGGCTGCTACCCGCTTTTTGTTTCGACTTTCCAGCATAAGCTGCGACGCCGCCAAAAAGCTGTCTAACGTGAACTATTTTAATGTCGTTATGTAACAAAATGTCCTCGCTTTTCAGTGTGTTGTCAAGTGTTAAGGAAACTACGATAATTTGTTGATACAACGCTATGTGTGGTCGCCGTGTGCTGCGTGTAGCGTTACTCCAAAGTAAACCTTACAGTGCGATGCAAACTTTGAGTTTACATCATATGTCTCAACTGGTTGGAAACACTAACTTCTAAAACAAAAAGTACACGGTTAACTATGCGAAGTTATATCGTAGGAATTTGTGCTTTTACGGAGTCAATCGGTCTTCCCGCGATTTGACGTTTAAGTTTGGTTTGACGGTGAATCTTTAATAAAATGATTTAATCGTTGGGTTGTTTGTGTACTTTACATGGAAAGCAGTCTCGCTTAATTGTCTGGTTTCACACAGTTCGTATACATGTTTAAATTATAGGTCAAGCAGGCTTTGCTTGTGTGCGTGTTGGGACCGCCCCCTTTCAATAGTAGAAGGGCTAACTGTCTGCCGACATCCACGGTGCTCATTACGGACCCGCAAACAATTTTCGGCTCTGCATCTTTTCAGGTTTGTGCTACTACACCAACACCAGACTATGTTTGGCTTCCACAAATCAAAGATATACCGGAGTAATGATGGATGTTGCATCTGCAAGACCAAGTCTTCCAGTTCACGCTTCACAGACAGCAGTCGATATGAAGAAACGTTCAGGCTCTGCTTTGGGTAAAATCACAGATCCTCTTATAGTGTGGTGTTTGTGTTGAATGTGTTTATGAGAGATTGAGCACCTGCAATTAAGTGAAATGGCGGCATTTTTGATGCATGTGTGTCCATTTGTTTGTAAAGGCTGTCAGAGGACCGTGTTGGAGACATTTGCAATGCCTGTGTCTTATTGGTGAAAAGGTGGAAGAAACTACCTCATGGATCCAAAAAGAACTGGAACCATGTAAGTTATTTTTGCTCTGAGTGTGATACGTCCTGATAAACATGTTATAGCTTTAGATTTATTTATATATATATATATATATATATATATAATATTTTTTTTTTTTTTTTTTTGGATAACTTAGGTGGTTGATGCCAGAGCCGGGCCAGGTTTCAAAATGACAAAACCCAAGAAGATCAAGAACAGTGATGGAAAGAAGAAGAGCAAGCTAAAGAAGCTTCACAAGTTCAAGAGACAAAGTATGTTTGTGTCAAATAAGCTCTGCATCAGTAACGCAAACATTAAATGCCAGCATTGTGGAACAGATAAAACAAGGACACAATTGTCATCTTCATCTCTGGAAAATCTGATTATTTATAAAACCTGTATTTGTTTGATTATTTTGAGCAGACTCAGATGCCCACAGCACAACCTCCAGTGTGTCTCCAGCTCAGTCCCCCAGTTACAGCAACCTGTCAGATGATGGTTCAGACATAGAGTCCAAACAAAGACGCTCATCTCCCTCCATCTTCTCGTTTTTGGACCGCTCCTACTGGAAAAGGTAAGTTGCTACTTGTATAGATGAAGCAGTCTGCTCTAGACTTTATTTAATAACTCTAACTGTAACTTCCAATTTAGGCAAAAAGTCTGCTGTGGGATTGTCTACAAGGGTCGCTTTGGAGAGGTGATCATAGATCCTCGACTTTTCAAGCCATGTTGCAGTTCCAAAAAACAGAAGACACTGGTATCCACGCAGGTGTCCACACGCCTTCCAGAAACGCTTCCTCCACAGCTCCCACAAGACATAAAAGAAACCTGGTGATTGCTTTTGTTGTATCCCCCAGTAGGGTTATCCACGGCATCCACCTGGATTTGTCTCCAGTGGCAGACCTATCTTTGTTTTCTTTTTTTTCCCCCCACCTATTAGATGGTTTAGTAAATTTTTTTCCTTTCTATATAATCCTTTTTTATCAGGATATTTTTTACTTTTGTATGAATTTGATTTTCCTTTTTTAAAGAAAGCAAAAAGAGAAAAAAACTTCTTACGGGCATTAGTGTTATTTATAGGATGAGGAGGAAAAATACTGTTGAGACTCAGTTTCTTTTTTCTTTTTTTTACATTTTTCTAGTAAGTGATTTGCGTTTTGTAAATATTGTCAGTTTTTTTTAATGCATATCAAGACTGTTCTATTTTTTGTTAATTTGTCATAATATAAGTGTGCTGATGAGAGACACCAGCTTTTTCTAATACCAGCTCTTTTGTGTGTTGAAGTGACTCTTCAACATGTTGCTGCAATGTGTTTTGTCCTGATTGTTTGCTCCATATGTCTAAATGCGTGAATCTGTAGGAATTTTAGTACACAAAGGGCTAATGCTGACACCAGGGATCTTTAGTACGGTAGTTTATGAATTAATTGAGCTTTTAATGTGTGTATGAATAACAGTGCATAATTGCTAACGTTTTTTGCAGTTTAAGTATGTCACCAGTTTGAAACACTCCAATGAAATTGTGCGCACCAGCTTGGGTAGATGTATCAAAACCATGCATGCAGTACATTCCCCTGCCTTTTGGAATAACAGAAGTGATTATTTATTTCTTTTGTACAGCTTCCAATGAAATGACAGTGCATGTTGTAAAGCAAATGTTTTTAAAATGGATCTTGTAAATACTGTTTTGGTACATCAAAACCTTGTGAATTACAGGAATGGAAAACCACTACTTCTGTAAACCTGTTTCTGAAAGGTGTTGAAAACATGAACTTTTTATACTAAGCCAGTTCATCTGTTCTCCAAGTTTTTATCTCATGGCCACATCTCATTTCCTCAAGCTGTTTTTTTTTTTTTGTTTTTTGTTTTTTTTCTGCAGACAGGCAAAGCTGTAACCTATACTCTTTAATAAGTACAAAACACTGTGCAAAATGCAGGGAAAGTAGTTGCTTCATGTTAGCATCAGCGTCTTAGTGAACAGTCGTTTTCCTAGTCTGTAATGGTCAGAAACTGATGATACAGAAAAGACATACGTGGAAATGTTGCTAGTGAAAATGTTTGTCATTGATGTGATTAATCTTAAGAAGCAATTGTCCGTTCAAACTATGCAGACATGTTGAATGTGGGAAGTGCTCTGGGCTGTCTTTCACTCTTGCTTTAACAGCATGAAGTGTTAGTTTCTAATGAACCAAATTGGCTTGGGAAAAGCTTCAATTATTTCAGCAATAATTTTACATTTTCTTAGTCACAATTCACAACTCAAGATACCGTGTATTTCATATTTAAAAAAAATAAAATAAATAAATAATGCTCAAATTGCACAGTTTTTAGCCATGGTGCATAACATCTCAAATTAATACTGGGGTGACAATATTTGCTTTTTTTATGGGTGAATATTGTGACCAATCTCAAACTCATGAATTGCCAGACGAGGCTCTGAAGTTGCTGAATATATAAACTTTTCTGCGGCTGGGTAGAATGCTTAAACACGTATGATTATGAAAGGAATATTGTTTCCTTTCAAGCTGGAAAATAAGCTTGTATTTGTCCTTAGGGAGTTGCCATATTGTTTTTGCGAGGTACATTTTGGGATGTGAGATGTGCCTTATTGAATTACCTGACTTCAGTATAACCCATGTAATTTATATTTATTTATTACAAAGCTTTTTTTTTTTTCTTTTTTTTTTTTTTTTTACTTAAATTTTGATAACTGGTGTGGAGCCTTTCAGAAAGTCTGTTTTAATTTTGTGCACTTCCTTTGAACATGCAATGTAGATGTTTTTGAATGCTCTTTTTTTGTATACTGTACCACAAAGTAGATCTGTACTGTAATAAAATGGCAAAAATAAAAACCTGAGCTACTGTTTTTTTTTTTGTTTGTTTGTACCGCTAGATGGTGCACAAGAGCTAGGTAACGGGACACTCAGAATGAACAAGTATAAACCAGTGTGGATGCAGTCCACTCATTGAACAGTTAAGATTTCCCATAAATTATCTGTCTCAGTAGATCGTACATTATTTTCAATTTATTTTAATTGTTTTTGTGAAGTAGCAAACACTACAGGCCACAACAAAAATATTTATTTTCCCTCAAAAAGTGGGGTAATGAATCAAGTATTGTAAGAAAAGCTTTTAGAGAGAATATCAATTTGTAAGTTACCAATCTATGTTTCTGACATGTTAACATTTTAATTCTAACGCAGATATCCATCATTATGCACTGTTTGTGTCACTACTAATATAGCTATACTGTTGCCCATAAAGTTGGAATAAATGATTTTACAGTTTCTCGTGAGATGATAGTCCCAATGTGATGTATGTGATAAAGTTTAAGTGGAATGATAAAGTTTAAGTGGAATGCTGTATGTTATCACTGTACCTGGTCCAAAGTGATTGTTAACGTGTCTAAATAGAAATAAAAAGAGGAATGTGTCTGAAAACCAAATTATTCCACCTTCATGAGTAACAGTGTACATTAGCTTTTCTTGAGTTCCGCATATTTTAGAAAGGCTACAATGGCTGTAAATGTGACAAACGAACTTTTTAAAAATCAATCCAGTTTCAGGTTCTTACAATTATTGTGTACAAAACATCAACATATGAAAACATCAGCGAAGCAACACTTGTGTCATTTGTTTTCCAGTTGACAGAATACTCTGACCCATCTATTCAAACTGGCAAACTTACTTTGAACACTGTACACCACACTTGTTTGTAGGTTGATGTTTTGTTTTTAATTATGTTTGATGCTGTTATTTTATGCTTTTTAAAAGTTTTCTATAAGATGACCTTAGGTGATTTGAAAGGCGCCACCAAATAAAATGTATTATAATTTCTTATATAGATAAATAAGCAAGTAAATAAATAGTCATTTTATCAAAACAGGATTCAGTTAGTTTTAGAAAGCATTAGCATAGCACCCTGTCGCTAATTTAAATTTTCTTTCTTTCTTTCTTTCTTTCTTTCTTTCTTTCTTTCTTTCTTTCTTTCTTTCTTTCTCGCTTTCTTTCAGGAGTCGAGATCATGGGTTGCTTAGCAACCAAGATGTTTAGCTAACCACTCTACTAGTTAGCTAACAGCGGCCACTTAGTAAACCATGGTGTGCTTAAACCGCCTACACTGTGTGTGTCAGAGGGTTTTATTAAAGCACTGTGTCGGGATTGTTTTGAACAGACACTTTAAGTGTGTTTACCAAGTTGAGACTTTACAATAATCAACTCCGGCCAAGTTGGCGTACAACTCTAAAAGGTTTCTGGGAACAGCTTTCACGATAAAAGTCGGTTTTGTTGCGGCTCAGTTGTAATGTCTTACTTGAATGTGCGGGTTTTCCGGTTGTCCGTCGGTTATCTGACTGACTTTACGCAGCTCTGCTTCAAAGGGTTTTTTCCTCTCTTGCTCACGTGTACGCGCACGCACGCTCTCATTCTCGCCCTCAAACACACACACAGACGCACACACACAGGCTCGCACACTCACTTACTCACTCCTTTCTCTTTTCAAAAGCCCCTTGTGAGGCAGATTGACAGGCTAGAATGAAAATGAGGCGTACGCTCGGTCACGACTTCAGTGCGTACGCGTCCTTTTGAGCAGACCTCTAAACTTGGATCATATCACCATGGGAGCTATTTGGGCTGCAAGGGACTTTTGTTTGTTTTTGCTCTTGTTAAATAGTCGCCAAAGCGCTGCGCTTCCAGAGATTCGAGGTGGGACTGTAGTGAGTGTGTGCGGGAGTGTGAGCGGGTTTGCGTGTGTGTTTTCCAGCCGTGGGGACTGCTACTTTACGCACGCTTTTAGGAGTGCGCTCTTGTTGTTTCCCCATTAGTGACTTTTATTTTTTCCTTTATTTTCTGCATGTCTTTGTTAATAGTATTAATACTGTGACATTGTACACGCGTATACACGTAAAAGTTTGTTTTAAAAGTTTACTTTTATATGAAACTTTTTCAACTTTGCCTGTTTCTACTTTTTTCCCCCTCAAATTGTGTTCTTTGGGCCCTTTTATTATCGCGACAGTTTATATTCATCTGTAACCTAAAGTTTTCCCTTTCACCCTTTTACCTCACAGGAACATTCGTATATAAATGTTAATCTATTGGGATTGCGTACAATGAGGCTTTTTTACGTGTTGTGATGATCATGATCTGTAAGACCACTGTGGATTTCAGCAGATCCATGCGCAGAGGGAAGTGATGGCTGTCACATTGATGCTATTTGTCAGACTACCCAAGGCTCATACAAGTGCACGTGTAAAGCAGGCTTTAAAGGAGATGGAAAACACTGTGAAGGTACTGTGGATCTTCTATTTATTTCACAAAAGTGTCTTTTTTTTATCAGTAAGTACTAGTGTCAACACAGGATCTCAAATTTTGGATGTTTTTTTTTTTAACACATTATTATTTTAGTCTGTAACACCATTTAGTATTCTAGTATGGCGTATGCAGTTTTATTGTCAGTTTTTAATTCAATTTATATTTAAATATTTATCCTCCTGTTGAATTCTTGTTTTTTTCATTCATTTAATCATGATATCCATCCGTACATTTGGTTTTTACTTTCCAGACACTGATGAATGCGATTTGGAGTATAATGGTGGCTGTGTACATGAATGCAACAATATTCCAGGAAATTACCGCTGCACTTGTTATGATGGGTTCAATTTGGCACATGATGGACATAACTGTCTAGGTAAGATACATCTGAAACCACTAAGTCAGTACATTTGAAACAGACAGACAGCTCCATAGTCAGCTGTGAGTTGATGTTTGCGTGGGCTGTATGTAAAGTTTCTCACATTGTCTTATGTTGAAGTCTTGTCTTCAGCCCTCTTTGGTAAAACCTTTCAAATGTACCCTGATCCAAACTGTTCTGGTTTAATTCACAGTGATTTAAAAGACTGATAAATATTTATGTTGAAGTTTGATGGGAAGAAGATTTGTTTACATTTACACTGTTCAGAACCACAAAACGGCCTCATTTGATGAACATGAGTTAAAAGGTCATTTTGGAGATTTGTAAACACCATTGATGAATCTGTTGTGTTGTAGATGTGGATGAATGCAAGTTCAACAATGGTGGATGCCAGCATACTTGTGTTAACACCATGGGCAGCTATGAATGCCGCTGCAAAGAGGGTTTCTTCCTCAGTGACAACCAGCACACATGCATCCATCGATCTGTGGGTGAGTGTACGCTTATTTTATACATCTCTTACTGTATATCAAACCTGATGTAGTCATTGTGTGAGAGATGAGAGGTTGTATGGATGCCTGTGTGGTATCGTGGAAGGTGAACATTTTGACTTTTCTTTTTCACTTTACAAGAGTCTAATAAGGGTTAATACTATTCATGTCATATGTGTTTACACCCCTATTTGCTGATTTTGTTCAGCTGGGAAAAAGACAGAATAATGCATCAGGTTTTCAGATATCCACATACAAATCTAAGAGTGATGGCACAATGAGGGGTGACAGCTTCAAGCTGGTTTCTGTCTCCGGGGCTTTATCCGCAGCAGCAACATGCTGTGGGAAAGGATCACCAAGACTCACAGAACAAAATAAGTTAACAACTGCAACACTGCGGTCTATGTGGTCTGTGTCACAAATTATTCTGAAGTGCCTTTGTTTTGTCTTCTTGACTGAACTGAAATACAAGTGCTTTCCACTCCATCGGATTTTGACAACCCTTTTAAATCCTGTGGACCTATCCACTCAGCTGTGACTCATCTATATAAATGGACAGACATATCTAATTTTTCCAGCTTAAAGCTTTTCTGAAGGTGGACTTATACAAGGACACATTGAGAGCCTTTGTTTTTTAAGTTGTGAACTTTTCAACAACTCCTGTTCTCCTTACAAATAGTCCTTCGCTCCCTAGAAGTGCTAAAAATAACACAGTGGTTGATGTTTTTGGATTGTATTAGGCGTGAGAACAATCAGTGTCTTTAAGGATGCCAGACTAATCTCTCAGTATGAGCTCCTTTGTGTGAAGCCGGTCACTCACTGTAGGAGTGCTGCATTGTGTACCTCTCTCTCCCTTTTTCTATCCCAGAGGGCCTCAACTGTATGAATAAGGAGCATGGCTGCGCCCACATCTGCAAAGAGACACCCAAAGGGGGCGTGGCCTGTGAGTGTCGTCCAGGGTTCGAGCTGGCAAGGAACCAGAGAGGCTGCATCTGTACGTGCTCAGCAGCATGAAGCTAAACACACACACACACACACACACACACACACACACACACACACACACACACACACACACACACACAACACACCTACATCCAGACACACAGCTGGCTTCAAATGGTGCTCTGATTTCATTACTTAAGGCTTGCATATTGTTGATCTGGCAGTGACTTGTAATCACGGCAATGGGGGCTGCCAGCACACATGTGAGGACACAGAGAATGGGCCGATATGCAGGTGTCACCCCAGGTACAGTCTGCAGCCCGACAGGAGGTCCTGTGTAGGTAAGCACTCAGCATGTAAGACCAACAATCTGATGTATTCAAACTGCTGCATGTAAAGCGCAAATAGCATATCATACAATCTGTAAATATGTGTTGAAATAAGATCTTCATTATCTGAATGAAATAGTAATATTGCCATTATTAATGGTTTACTCCAATGAAGCTGAACAGAGACACAGAACTTAACAATAAAGAGTCTGCTCTGATTTGACACATCCCATGTGGAGTACTGTACAGCCTGGAAAACACACAGTTCATATAATGTGCTACTCCATGGCTGTTGAACATGTCCATAAAACTACAATCTTTAAGCCAAAGCATGAATTACTGTACAGAGATTGTTGAGTTGCAACAATAGGCACATTTACCAGATAGCTATGCTCTTAATGTTACTGGATTATGATATGATACCTCCACTGCATGCAGGACATTTCTTTGGTGTGGTTATAAATAATGTTTCACAGATGTAAATTTGCGGCCTTAAATTGTTTTTAAATCAACAGTCTTCACATACTACTGTTTGTGTGCAGTTTCTTGTTGCCATGATATACTGATAAAACAGACTTTTACTGGAAATGTTGACTTTACACTGTCCACAATGGCAATAAAGGATTGTTATTCTTCTCACAAGCTGAAATATAATGTACTATAAATAGAGCAGTTGCAGACAAGTAGGTTCGGTTTACTGAACTAAAAGTAGCAGTAAAATACTCATTGAAATAATCACTAAAGTAAAAGTATTAGCATAAAAATACACTTAATGTATCATAATAATGACCCAGTTCTACATTTACATTTATGCATTTGGCAGACGCTTTTATCCAAAGCGACTTACAGTTATTACAGGGTATTGGTTACAA
>JAQQZY010000019.1:37906167-37925918 GCA_030068375.1 Ostorhinchus rueppellii | reverse complement strand
TACAGTAGTAGTGGCTCTTGTAAATTGTATCCCCAACCATGACGATTTGCCGGGTGATGCCAATGTTTAACAAAAAACATCGCGATTAAAATCCGGAATCTGGATCTGATCCGGATCAACTTTGGTGGTGTCATAGGAGACCATACCCTTAAGCAGTGTCTCTAAATTCATGAAGAGCCATTAGTTATCACCTGAAATATTGACGATCAAACTTTTATGCTCCATTTACGGCAATGTTAACAAAAATTTCAAAGTGACCCAGAATGCAGGATTTCTTCCGGATCATCCTCAAAGTACAATCAGTTCTTCCTTGTGCCATTTCCAACAGTTCCTGAAAATTTTATCAAAATCCGTCCATAACTTTTGGAGTTATGTTGCTAACAAACAAAGTTGGTAACAAAAACAAACGCAGAGTAAAACACAACCTCCTTGGCGGAGGTAAAAATAGAAAAACTAAATAAAATCGAATATAACTATAAACAGTAGGGGGTTAGGCAGACAATAGACATTTAAAGTGCAACACTTAGATGAATTATTGACTTAAAATGGCATACAGAACATGTGCAATATGCAATTATATTAACTAGTGCTCTCAAACAAATTGAACGAATGTCAATCAAATTGATATTTGGGAAAAAAAAAAAAAAAAAACTGGGTTGTTCACAAGGACCAATAAAGGCTCCAGAGTTTTAAAGAACTGGAATTTTCTGTCAATGATTTAATGGTTGAGTCTATACAGGGTTAATCTATATTAATAGCATTTCATTTTACAAGAGCAAACAGACTCAAGACAGAAGGGAATATATGTGCACTTAATGTGTTTATTCATCACCTTCAACAGTTTAAACAAAACAACTTAAAACATCAGTTCTGTCTTGGGATTTTTTTGCCCTCATATTTCCATCTAGAGGGCCAACGTGCTGTTTAGTATCTTCCATCTTTATGGGCTGGTTCTGCTGTCTGTCACTACCAGATCAACTGCCCATTTGCGTATGTGTGACGCTAACTCTACTTGGACAAACTGCCCCAAATGTGTTGCCAGAGCTGTTCAAAGTCATTCTGTGCTGCAGGTGGGTTAATTCCGTTACAAGTTTTCATCAGATTAATCATGATGCTGGATTAATCCGCATTAACACATATATTTTGACAGCCCTAATATTAACATGTGAGGGTTATTAATAGAAAGTGTGGAAAAAGTACAGTTGTGGACATTTGAGGGTCACAGAAGCATTAGGCCACAGATGCTTTAAAACTGATGAGATTATCTTCAGACTATATATTATATTATATGAGCAGGAATGGGGGAGGAGCATAAAAGTGATGTGTGATCACAATATATGTTTCTGAATAAAATGCTTGAAAATTTTCATCATTTGTTTCTTTTATTTTCTATAAATAACTAGAAAACTATTCATGAAACTGTCAGGAAAAAGACTATTTCTTTCAGGGTTGTTTCAACCTAAACAGCTGATTGCATTAATGAGCTGTAGCTTCAGCTTTCATCTTTAGAGTCAATACTGTCTGGATTTTCCATTTAATTGAGTGACTTGTTGATTAATGGAGCCTGAAAGTGAACAAAACAGTGAGCTGGGATCAGAAAATATCCACCACAGTAATAAGAAAAAAGGGAACCTTGAAAAGAGCTCTAATTACACTAATATGAGTTAAATTAGGAGGGAGGTAGAGGTCAATGCTGTAATTGAGAAAAGCAAAAGACAGGCAGAAAGAGTATGACAAGTCTCTGTAAAACTCTGATCCAATGTTCTTTAAAAATGGACCGACTTTCCAACCACAGGGAGCTGGAGCGGTGGCTGCTTGTGAGTCCAAAAAAGGGCAAAACAAGGAGAAAAGAACATCCTGTGTGAGTGAGGAGTAAGACGGAAACCAGGCTGAGCGGACATAAAGAGACTCCAGGTTTACTGTCATAGTCGTGGATTGATAGTCCACACCAGAGAGTTTCACATGTAGATTAAAAAAAAAAAAAAAAAAAAAAAAAAAGATACTTTGACCTTCTTACAACCACGGTGAGAATTTCCAGATGTGCTGTAATATTCCACCCATTAATAACTTTAACGACACATCAAAACAGTATCAAGATGAATGTGACACCTGCATAAACACAACCCCTACTAGGTGACGAATGTGACCTGAAAAAGGACATTGGTGATGGTGGGTTCAGGGGCAGACATTTTTACATGATCTTACCCTGAGTGTGTTAACGAAGGCGTCAAAGTCTTCTTCTAACGGCGCTCCCTCGGTCGGCAGTGGTAATCTGTAGTACCTGCAACACAACAGAGACAAACCTAAGCCTGTGTTGTGTCAATACAGGCTTTTATGTAGGTCAGCACATAAACTGGAAGGCTCAGTCTCCTTTTGTTCAGTCTCATGATACAAACTCTACACATGACATGAATAGACAGACTCCTGATATAGCAAGTTATTAAAACTAAACTGGATTTATACTATGGTGCATTAAGAATCGCTCTTAAATCATTGAACTCTGCCAAGTAACGTTCCGTACTCCACATGCTCATTTCTGCACATGCTCTGTCGCATCGAGGTCAAACCTGTTCCAGCAACATAATGAATCACATTCAGGGCATGACATGTTGAAACTGTCATGAATTTAGTTTTGTTATTTTTCTTCCTGGTTAACAATATACAAAAAAATAAGACCATTGACTCTGTCACCAGCAAGTTCTATCAAAAATCAGTACCAAGTTGAATTTGCGCGGCTGTCAGGTTCTGCCACTATGTTATAGTCCTGTGGTCTTGATGCAGGAAATAGATCTCCAAATAGAAGTGAGTGGTACTTTCACAGGAGGAGAACTTAAATTAATTAAATAAAAGTCCACATATGACTTTCTATCAGTGCTCAATAGTAAGTATATTGATATCTCCAATCATTTCAGAATCAGAATCTGAAAGGTCTTTATTGCCAAGTAAGTTTGCACATAGAAGGAATTTGTTTTTTTTAGTGCTTAAACAATAAACATGCAACAAGTACAATTAGGTCAAGGTGAGGTCGTTCTATAAGCCTTTCGGGTTTCTGACTTCACCTGCACATTTTCGAACCCTCCTCTCTACCAAGAGAGATATGTACATGTATCTGTTTTAGTTTATATCTATATGTACAAAAGAAAAAATAAAATAAAATTTAAAGTACCTCTGTTTCTCACCTTGAAAAACCATTTGTAAATATGACTCTTAATAGATACATGAACATTAAATCTTAAGTTTGTATACAACATTTAATATTTATTTCAGCATTCATACTGTTTTCATTGTCGGTGTGAATATGTGTTAAAGTTGAGGACATGCTGTAAGATAATGTATAAAGGATAGGCAAAATAAGCAGAAAGCTTCAGCCTACTCCTTTTCAGTCTGACTGTATAAATTAACTATTTAATTGGTATAACTTCATTTAATTAGTGAAGTGTGTTAGAAATGTTCATCTGACAGTGATTGTTGGATCTTTGAATTGGATGGATCTGTGGACTGTGTTTGTTCTTCAGACTGAAATAAAACAATAAAGCAAAAACAAAACTAGAACAAAAGTACCAGAACAACCGAGGTTTAACTTCCATTCCACTTGTAAGAATACATATTTGACTCAGGGGAATGCTATTGTGGGTGTAACTCAATTCTAATTACAGATGTGATTCCATTCAATGTAAAAATAACACACCTTAAGCTGCTATTTGATAATTACTGTTACTTTAAAAAGCCACCACCTGCCAATTTTAACCATCTACAACAAAACATCCTGCTGCTTTTTTCTTTTTTTTTGTTTTTACTACTGCAGATCTGTCCTCGGGGGGATAATATATTCTCTTGCCCTGGAAATGCCGTGAGCTGCTCATGACATCTCGGTAAAGCTGACTCTGCTGATCTGACTGCAAACAGGATGCTGCAATCTTTTTTTTTTTTTTTTAATGTCCCCGTTTCTTTTAAGAAAGCAGGGCAAGCAGGCTTTGCACAAACAAGCGACACTATTTATAACCTGCAGGGCACATTCTGCAGCAGTAATAAAGGAACAGTGTAAACAACCTGTAGGACGGCATGGTGAACATGGGCCTCTTATAGACCTCTTCCGTCACGTGGATGTCCTCCTCGCATGTGATGGAGATCTTCTGCGGCTCATCTTTGAAGAACTCAATGTCATTATAGACGTAGAAAACGTTTTCGTTGAGTTTGGCGAAGTCGTGAAGCTTTGGAGGAAATAAGAATAGAGAATGTTGAGTTTATTATTTGTTTTGTTCTGATATTTCTACTTCAGACAGCAGATGCCGTGTATGTTTCACACCTCCTTCCTGACAGTGAGCTCCAGGCTCTCCACCGCCTCCTCCTTTGCAAGTCCGTGAAGGTTTTCGTGTAGGTTTTCCTTCCTTCTGGGGGTGTACGGCACAAAGTCGTCGTCTTTGTGCAGGAAAACCACCGGCTCCTCTCTGACGCAGAAGAAAATCACCTCCTGTTCGACACAAAACACACAGAGTTTCTTACAGTTTCATCAAACATCAGAACAAACAGGCCCATGGAGGCTCAAAGAAACCCTGACGTTTTGCAATTCATGTATCGTTCTTATTTTATCAGTGGTGTTTGATTTATAGTTTTCAATTTTCCTATGTGAGAGGTTTTATTCTTCTTTAATTCTCTATGCCTTTTCATAGGTAATTTGTATTTTACTGTTGAAAATCTGTTGGTTTTGCATTTAAGTATTGCCATGTTACATAAAAATGAATGCTGAACAATTTCTTATTCATGTAACAATCGAAATTATGTAATACAGTTATTCAAAGTCACTTAAAAGACACTGATCATAAACCTCCCTTCCTCTACTTCTACATGATTTATATAAAATTGTGTATTTTAGCTAAAGTGTTACTTATCTAATCTTAAATCAACTGTACTTTACACATAATTACTTCAGTTTTTGATGCATCTATGTTTTATTGTGACTTGATATTGTAACAAATTAGGGTTTCTCCTCAATAATATCTCAAGTGTAAATAAAGGTTTGTGATGATAATGATGATGACTTAATAGAGGTGTGGAGTTAATGCCATTAGTGCAGTGGTTAGTGGATCATAAGTGCTTAATATTTTCTGCGGGTTAATTATTGCACTGTTTTTTTCTTTATAACTCATAAGAATTAAGAATTAAAAATCTTTATTTGTCAGTAGGGATCACACAGACCTAGAACTACTTTTACGGTGACTTACAACTGACTTTTTCACTTTATTTAACCTTATCCGAGTGATTTCTCACCATTAATTGTATCATTCTCTGCATTTTGTATTTTTCAAATTAGGCTACATTTGGACTGCAGGCAAATGTAGGCCAAACCCAATTTTTTACCCATATATGACCTGTATCCGATCTGTTAAAGACAGTTTGAACGGCACAAATCTGACCCAGGCGACTTTCATATGTAGTCCTAAATCCGATAAGTATCCAATATTTTGCAATACAACTTCAGTCTGAACAGCCAGGTTGCATTTATTTGACCTTTATGTCATTGAAATGCAACAAATGTCATAACTGTGCGTCCCAGGAGGAGGAGCAGTGAGAAAAACATATTCACTTCCATAAATCCAGTGCGTGCCTGTGTGGTCATGTATTACATCAGGACCTCTTTTGTGCATGCGGGTCACTTCAGAGTTGCATTCAGTTCATACACACAATTGATAAAAGTCGCATTTAATGTGTAATATGAACAAGCACACACAAAAAAAATCAGATTTCACCAAAAAATCTGAATTGTGCATTATGACCTGCTGTCTGAATGTAGCCTTACACTGCTGTATTTAATTGACTGATCGTGTAGATCAGGGGTGCCCAATCCTGGTCCTCGAGAGCTACTATCCTGCATGTTTTAGATGTATCCCACCTCCAACACACCTGATTCAAATGATAAGCTTATCATCAAGCTCTGCAGAAGCCTGATAATGACCTGTCAGGTGTGTTGGAAGAGAAAAACATCTAAAACATGCAGGATAGTAGCTCTCAAGGACCAGGATTGGGCACCACTGACTTACAGAGTTCTTTGAATTGTTACATCAGTGTGCTCCCACCTGGTCACTGAAGTCAGCTGATCAGGGTCTCAGAGCTAAAGGGAACAGAGCCTTTTTCTAGCAGTCACTCCCTGTCAGATGTGGCAATCCCAGCTCCATAAAGTAAAAGTCCTGCCATGTATTTGTTCCAACCATTCACTGAACCAGCCCTTTTTGATGAGCACAACTCATCATCCAGGTAGATGAAAGGATCATCAGTGGAATCACCTGTGTTAAGTGAACAGGTAGAACCAATACATGGCAGGACGTTTACTTTATGGAGCTGGGATTGCCACCTCTGCTCCCTGTTCACCAACAGCATTGCAGTGGACATTTTTAAGAGGTGTCTGAAGATGCACCTTCGTTCTATCTAGTATTTTGAAATTTCACATTTTTGCACATTGCAGTTTGTGTGTTGTTGTCTTAAGTCCTTTAACTCATTCACTGCCATTGACGTGTTTTGGCGTCATTTCAAAGCCGAACGTTGTCTACCAATGACATGTTTTGGCTTCATTCGGCTTTCATTGGGGGGGGTTGCTAGGAAACGACCTGGTGCAACTTTGAGGAAGTATTTAGCGTTCAGGCATTTTGGGCGAAACCACCCCGTGTTCTAAGGTCAATAACTTGAGAACCGAAAAAGCTGGAAACAAAATTTTTGTTACACATGAAAGAAGAGACTTTACACTTTATTTTGATGGGTGCCATGTTTATGTCGTCCTAGAACTGGATATTCTGTTCTTGAAATTCAGTCAAAATGCTCTAAAACGCCTGGCAGTATGGGGGTTTCTGTTCTGAAAACGCCTGGCAGTGAATGGGTTAATATGTGAATTGCTTTGTGAGTTTTTGTCTGTGATAAGTGCTATATAAATACATTTTACTTACTTAAAATTGTGTACACAGCAGCATCTACAAACTGCACATCTTTGAATGACTTCATATACTTTTGGCAAAAGTCAGCTTATCCGACAGGTGACAACACAACAGTAGTCGTACATGTAATTATGAAGAGTGTGTTTTTACTTTCACAGCTCTCTCTAACTCTGTGACAACGTACGAGACTTGTCAAACATACGAACGACCCATAGCTTTCACTTCTCGCTCGAAAAGGCTTTGGATACAGTTCAGAGCCAATGAGGGAAACAGTGGGAAAGGCTTCCAGGTCCCATATGTGACATATGATGGTAAGAGTGAGGGATGTTTACTGTACTGGTGATGTGTGGGTCCTTTCTGTTTTTCTGTTATGCAGCTTAAATTGTGTTATGATTTTATTTGTCTCAGAGGACTACCAAGAATTAATAGAAGACATAGTCAGAGATGGAAGACTATACGCTTCAGAAAATCATCAGGAAATCCTCAAAGTAAGTATTTTTTCTTCACTTATGTCCTGCATTTAATCTGCATATTTTCCAAAAATGTATGAGTTATTGTTAATAGCGCTGGAAAATCTGAACTATTTTGGTTTGCTGTGTTTATTTCTGTTTTATGATGAATAAAATTTCCCACACTAATTAGTTTAGAAGCAGAAATCTCTTTTATGGTAAATTTAACCTTTCATAGAGTGATGGTAATGACCGGAAAGGACATATATTTAGCTTTTTCCCTTTTTTAATAGTCTGTTATTGTTGTTTTGCCTGGATGTGTCCACATTCATGTACACATATATGAAAATCGTTTTGTTAAGAAAATGTAAATACAAAGATTTTCATGCAAAAAAGTAAATTTTAATTAAATTTGAACAAGTTTAGACAATGAAGGCCTCAGGATTTATTGGTGGAAAATTGTGGTATTTTGTCTTGTTTTCTATTCATTTGTTTTTTCTATGCTAAATGTAATATATTTGTATTGTATATATTTGTACTTCTCTATACACAATGAAAATATATTATAATTATTTAAAAATACCTATTAATGATGATTGAGCTCAATAACATTGCTTTAGTTGTTGATGTTCCATATACCTGTTGTTCAATACTTACATAAGCCAGTGCTGCCCTCTTTTGGAGTAATGTGGAAGTACAAGCTGCACACATGGGCTTACATTAAATATTTTTTCTTTTCATTTCAGGACAAGAAGCTCATGAAGGCACTGTTTGATGTGCTGGCTCACCCTCAAAATTTCTTCAACTACACCGCACAAGAATCAAGAGAAATGTTCCCTAAATCTTTCATCCGCTTCCTGCGCTCCAAAGTGCTGAGATTCCTTCGTCCTTAGGATGGGCTTGTTGTCGCCCAGTGTCTGGATGTTACATGACAGGCTTAGATTAGATACTGGCTGCAGTATCTCCTTTTTTCCTCTGACCAGATTATAAGTAGTTATCTTTTTTTCACATGGACCAAAAACCAGAGTGGAACGCACACATGATAAAACTGATCCGAAGGAGAAAGAAGACAAGTGAGTGGACGTCTGACTGGAGCTTTAAGAGGAAGAAGATGATCAGTGATGAAGTGGTACAGGGAATAGACCAGCATGGGCATCTTCAGGAAGGAATTAGGATCCTCTCTCTGTTTTTGGCAATTCGGAAAGGGTTTAATTAGGGACAGAGGAAATGTAATGACTTTATTATAACATCTCAGGATTTAATTCCAAAGTGCTGCCTGGTTATGATTTTTAGTGTCTGGGTGAAACTAAAGAGTCTTCTGTACTTTTGTCTTACAGTATTCAAGTATTTGAATATTGCTAAATACTGTACATTTCAATGTTATTTTGCTAATAGCACAGCAACGAGAAACAAATATTGTAGCTAAACAGATATATGCTGAATGTCAGTCATACTGTATATAGAGTGTGTATCTAGTTTTAACATAGGCTACTTTCACAGGTAGTGTTGGCAGAAATACTGCTAAATGTAAGAAGCAAATATAGCACAAATATTTTCTTGGGAACATTAGCACTACTAAGGCAGTAGTGGCACCACAAAAGCAATTATTCTGATGAATGTTTTGTATATGATGTAAAAAAAATGTAGGTGAAAGACTAAAGTATTGTAGCGACAATTTAGCGTGATCTTCAGCAATATAGGATTACTGCAACCCCCAACAGCCCTTTTTATTTGAGGTTAAAGGTGACTGAATGAGTGCTGAAAAACATTACCTCTAACAAATGTTGCCTAATATTTTTGTATTGTTGAACAGTAACCAAAGACAACTGCTCTGTCTGCAAACACTTGAGAGCTACAAAATTAGAGATGCTGAGGTTAAAGGACAGAATGAGATGGAAAGTCCTGTAAAATACATTTGAACCATTCACCTTTTTTAGATAATACATGTATGTATATTTTTTTTAATCATTTTTTGTACATCTGTTATTCTGTAAATAAAGATAGGAAACTTACTTTGTGGTCACTGTGGGTGATATTGAGACATTATCTCAACAAGTCTGAGTGTTCATCTGCTCAAGAAGGTGTAATTTGTTCAAAGAGAACACAACAGAAATTTGCTTTGTGGTCACTATAGATGATATTCACACATTCAGTGCTGACTTTTGAACAGTAATTGGACAAGTTAAATGAAATATTAAATGCTGTTTTCTTTTTCATGCCATTACAAATTAAAAGAAATGGTCACATGTAGATGTAAATGCAGTGCTCAGGTTGTTTTGCCAGTTGCATTATTCACGAAATGAAATGACATATTTTAATTTACCAATTGTTTGATAGTTGCAGTTTCAGTTGAATTTTAACTTGGCAAGCCTATTGTGTCTATGAGGTTATTTTTTTAAACCAACATTCCTTGTAGTGTTTTCACCACATAAGTTGTATTGACCAAAACATCAAAATAAGTCAAATTCCTCCCACCCCCTCCCAACTTATTCCAGCTCTTGGTTGAGGATGAAGTTAGTGACTTATACTCTATTTTAGTCAATTTTATAGAATAACAAGAATATTTCTGCTATATTGGCCACTACCACTGTTTACACATCCTCAGGCATTTCTGTTGAATGTGTCAAGCCTGTTTGTGTTGCATAGTAAATCATGTTGTTGATGCTTTATTAGATCAGGTGGTGTTTGTTCTAAAGGGAGAGCTGTCGATAGTTTGGACAACCATCTGCTTACTCTGTCTTCTGAGGGGTTTTTTTTCCCCTCATGAGAGGGTTATTTCACTTTTGGTCAATAATATGCTTAAATCAATTGTTTGTTGATTATTTTTCAACTTCCAGTTATCTGGGTATAACCCTAAGATAAACAGCTGTAGAACCAAGGATACCTGTATCAGTAAAAATATTTGGGATCCATTGTTCCACTTTTTGATAGAATTTTTGGATTTCGGTACATTGACAAACACAATGAAAAAGTGTATTTTTTTCTTCTTACATTTGGTACAAATATTAGGTATGGGTCTATTTTATTTTAATTAATAAAAACAATAATTGAACGTTCTAGTTGAATTTGCATTTGCTGAGAAATTATAATTATGTGGAAATACACATTCCCCTGATGTCCATAGTTTTTTTTTTCTCTCTGTTTACGATGGAAAATGAGTGCGTTCGTGTTTACATACCTGGTGCTCTCTATAGCATCAGTGGGGGCGGGGAGCTGCGGTATTGTAAGGGATAACAAAATTAAATCACATTAGAATCACCGTAGTTATAATAAGTGATAGAATTGTAAAAGCTAAATGAAACACACACTAAACCTAACTTTGTTTGATTTGAGAAGTTTTTCAGCTGAAACAAAACAATGCAACAGGAAAAACCAGCCGGTCTGGTCCATCTGGTCTCATATCGAGCGTTCCCTATAATCCTGTGTCGACGGAAACGGACCGCCATCTCCGGAAGCCACAAGTCAGCTGCTGGAAGCCGAGCTGTTTATCCTTAAATTAACTGGATGGGTATCGTTGACTAATACTAGGCTTTTTGTCTTATTGCCACTGTTACATTTACTAGTGTATAAGCAACTGGACCCGACATACTGAAGGATGAAGTCTGTGTTTCTGCTCGAGTTTTGTTACCTGGTGTGTTTTGTGCTGCTTTCATCAGTGACAGCGAAGGTAAGCTAACGTTAGCCTGGCTAGCTAATATCAGGGAGAAACGGCGGTAGATTAGCACAGAAAACCCTAATGATGCTTAACAGAAATAAATGTTCATTGTGTGAATATAGGGGGAGTCTGTGCTTTATAGTTGCACACATTTTTATTGCTACCATCATCATAGGTATCCCCTGTTTAATGATAATAACGAAAACTGTGTCTCCTGTCTATGTCTGGTATATCTTACTAGCTGTGTTGGAACCAAATATCTGAATTTATCGTCTAAATATGTGTTTAATGTAAACACAGGTGATGTAGAAAACTGAACTGCACAGAATTCGAGGTACATAATGATAGGACACTTAAGTGTTTAGCCGAACATAAATTAATACCACATTCATTCAATAACATCATCAGCCTTTTACCATCTCACAAACATTGGCAGAATCAAAGCTGTCTAAACCAGACCTAGAGAGGCTTATCCGTGCTGGCTACTGTAACGGCCTTCTCACTGGACTCTTTAAACGAGCTGTAAGACCCCCACAGTACATCCAGAACGCTGCTGCTCGGGTCCTGGCTCAGACAATAGACTGTAAAACAGCTCTTGTCTGTCCATGGTCTAGCACCAAAGTACATCTGTGACATGGTGGTCCCACATGAACCATCTCAGACCCTGAGAACCTCAGGGACTGGTCTTCTGCTGGTGCCCAGAGTCAGGATAAACATGGTGAAGCTGTGTTTCAGTTCCACGCAGTTTAACTGTGGAACAATCCTCCTGATGATGTGAGACAGACCTCTACTCTAACAATGTTTAAGTCCAGGCTGAAAACGGTTCTGTTTAACTGTGCAAAGAACAACTGAGAGCATTATATCTGCACTCTTCTTTTACTCTATTTTAATTGGTTATTATTTATGTTTTAATTGTAATTGTGTCTCTTTTCCATTTTTGTAAAGCATTGTGAATTATCCTGTGTATGAATTATGCTATACAAGTACATTTGCCTTGCATAATAACATACTACTGTTGCCAATTCTAAGGAACTGTACACTTACTCATATAAATACACAAATATTATTGTAACTTTTTAACAACAGCAATGAAGAAGATTAGGGCCACTTGGGGAAAAAAATTAAGGTCCAATATATTTTTAAAAAGTACTATTCTCGTTTTTTTTTTTTTTTTTTTTTTTTTTCTGAAGTTCAGGGAGAGTGTCATTTTTGCTTTATTGCAGGCAGGAAGGGTAAAGCAGGCTGACATAATGATGGAGTTAAGTGACTTTTTGTGTGTACGAGGGGTTTTGGAGGAAGCCACTTCACTATTAGATAAGGAAAAGGAAGAGAAACGGATATCAGTGGCTTTCTCTTCAAATTTACATCCACAAGTGTCAAAACATAACATTCACCCACCATTTGCAGACAAGTCAGAATTCTGACTTTTTTCTCAGAATTCTGTCTTTAATCTCAGAATTCTATCCTTTTTCTCTCATGAGAATAATAAAAAAAAACATATTATTGGATCTTAATTAATTATTTTTTAAATTAATTTATTTTAAAACATTTCATTGGCCCCAATCCTTTTCCAAAGCAATGTAACACCACATCACAAATGAAAATAGGAATCAAAATTTTCACTTAATATCTTGTACAGCCCCAAGAAGATGTCAATAAATGTGTATAAACAAAATTCAAGTAATGATATGTCATCATCATGATTTTTTTTTTTTTTTTTAACAAAAGATTATCATGACAAGGTAATATGATGACAGCGATGTGATAATATTTGTTAATTCATATTTTACATTTATTTCCATTTACATCACAGATTTGATGGCTAAGTGTATTTTATGTTGTACATCCCTGCAGTTTGCATAGGTTTTTAATTATTGAAGTTTTTTTTTTTTTTTTTTTTAATAGAACTTTTGATCAGAAACAATGACAACAAAAAATAAACAAGAGAGCATTAAATTAAATGAAATCCTTAAATTGATCATAAAACCACTCATCTGTTCACAGAACTCAGAAGATATTCGCTGTAAATGCATTTGTCCACCATACAGAGATGTGGAAGGACAAATCTACAAACAAAATGTCTCTCTCAAAGACTGGTATGTTCAAGATTTGTGACACTATGTTAACTGATATTAAGCAACTGTTTAGTTTGCTGTTTTACAAGTTGAATTTTTTTTTCTCCTCAGCAATTGTCTCCATGTAGTTGAACCCATGCCTGTTGAGGGGAAAGATGTGGAGGCCTACTGTTTACGTTGTGAGTGTAAATATGAAGAGAGGAGCTCTGGGACCATCAAGGTTAGCGCAATATGACTTGTTTCTAATATTTAAGAATTGTTGAGATATTTTCCCAATTAGTGATTAATATCCTTTCAGACCCAACTGATCAACTGGATAGTCAGTCAGTCTACTTACAAGCAACTTCAAGCTATATATTCATGTATTCTAGTGAATTTAATTTCTAATTTTAATTTTCATTTCTGAAATTACAGTTGAGTTTGATAGACATATCACCATTCAGTCATTTCAGTGGGCTAGTTAAAATGATTGGATGGTGTTTTTTCAGTCCTGTCCATTCCACAGGTGACTACATTTTAAAATTTTTTTGTGTTAGAGCATTTCCAATCCAATCCAACTTTATTTGTAAAGCACTTAAAAACAACCGCAGTGGATCAAAGTGCTGTATAGAAAAATAAATAAATAAAAAATAACAGAGTAAAATATAAGAATATATTAAAAACATAAAATCTGTACAATTGAAAAACAACAAATTAAAAATAAGAACAATAAACCAATACCAAATAAAACCATTGAATAAGAATAATACATTTAAAACATCTCATATGGTTTCAAAAGCCAAGGAGAAAAAATGGGTTTTAAGAAGAGATTTAAAAACAGACGGAGAGGAGGCCTGTCTGATATGGAGAGACAGATGGTTCCATAGTTTAGGAGCTGTTGCAGCAACCATTTAATTAATTGGTTGCAATCGGGGTGCAAAGGGGATTTTAAATAATATAGTAAAAATAGGAATAGGAAAACATCTCTTACCCCACCTTTAAATGTAGGAGCTCAGACATTATATCACAATTATTAATTGATTATTCTGATGAAGGCCTTTGGTAAAAGTCTAGTGTGTTTTTAGCAGTTTAGTTGTCAGTGGTGCAGGATTACTGCTATTGCTAACAGACATTTTAATTTGCAGTCAACCTTGACTTAGTGCTAAAAAAACATTATACCTAATGAAGGAATGGATCTGACACATCCAGGGTGTACCCGCCTTCGCCCATAGGTAGCTGGGATAGGCTACAGCACCCCCACAATCCTCTCAAGGATAAAGCGGTTCAGAGGATGAAAGTGAAGGAGTGGCTCCATCAAGCATTAACTTCTCCTCCAAGAAACATTAGCTCAGATTTCTTTTTATTGTTTTCCAGCAACCAAAGGCAACTGACCAAAGTCTGAGTTATGGGATTTTTGATAAAACATTAAAGCATTGACTAAACCAGATGAAACGGCCTGTAAAACATGTTTAAACTATCATCCTTTTTAGAGCGACATCATTAGGTTCCAGCAAGAGATCAGTTAAAACTATATTTAGCTTCTGGTTAGTCAACACAACCCACTTGAAGATGAACAGCTCTGACATAATGATTAATTGATCAGTCAAGGAAAATGCATCAGATTTTTCCACTGCAGTAAATGAGAATTGTCTAGAGTCACAGCTGAGAAGGTCATGTTTAATTTTTTGTTCTGAAATAAATGCTGTATTTTTTTCTTCTAAATTTCATATCCTGGGTTCGTTGTCCCATTTACTAAAATCAAAAGCATAGAAGACAGCTAAACTCTGGAGAAACTATGACGATTTAAAAAAAAAATAAAAAAATTACTTTTTACTTGAAAAAGACCAAAGCATAATGATATTTTAGTTTGGGTTAGATATGTTATATTTAGCACTACATAACAGTTGCTTTCTATGTTTAAGTTGTCCATATTGATTCTGTTGCTCTGTTTTTAGTTTACCATCATAATGTACCTGTCTATATTGGGGCTGCTGCTTCTCTACATGGTCTACCTGACCCTGTTGGAGCCCATGTTGAAGAGGAGACTATTTGGACACTCCCAGCTTATCCAAAATGATGACGATGTTGGGGTATGTGTTGACCAATGTAGTAGAATGCCATTTATATTATTGTAACTCTACAGTATTGTGATATGTCACTATCTTCCTTGTTCGTAAAACGTCACATGAGTGTCATCCTATCTGGGTAAAATTTAACAAAGCTATAGGTCTCTCCTATAATTTTTAAACCCATGTGGGTGCGGAGGTCATTGAACAGGTGGATTTGTTCTGAACTTTGTCTTCTGTTCAAATATATTGTCTATTTTGTATTGGATTGTTTACAGCAGCTGATTCTGTCTGAACAGATGGTGCGAGCAGTGCTGTGTGATGCATTACTGCAAAAATGCTTTCTCACTATATCCAATTTTATTCTATGTGTGGGAGGCTTTTCTGGAAAATCCATTAGTAACGACAATCACAGACAAAAAGACTGCAGTAAGGAAGCTGTTAAACTAGTGTGAGACACTGGCATCTTTTAACTATTGTCTTTTCGCGACATGATGTATTTACATTCCAGAACATTAATGTGAGACACAGATTTGCTTTGTTGGCTTCACGGAGAATTTAGTAGTGTACATTTGGGGGGGGTAGAATAAGGTTACTATTTTCAGTTGTATGCCTTAGTTAAATTAAAATCGGGTGAAGCTGGACTTTTACTGTAGGTAGGTCCAGTCAGTTCCCACAGCAGAACACTAGTCTGCAGTGTTTGTTCACAGACTGACTGTTCTCCTACTGTAATCATTGGAAATTCATTCAACCATCCGTCCAAAATGTTCCATCCGTGAAAGAAAAATCCCAAAATATAACAGTTTTCTTAGATCTTTAATTATTTTGAATTCCAGATTATCATGCCTGTCTCAAATATGTGTCAGCAAGGTGAGAATGAACACTTAATTACTGACTAATGTTAGGTAAACTGAGGCTTTAGATTAATCCTGTTGATGTATGACATCCTAAACCATTCTGATTGTTTGTCTAAAACCACATTAATGGCAGTAATCTGGTTGATGACATGATGGATATTTACCATTTTCAACTATTAATTAAAATACTAGTTCCTTTAATGCTTAGAACAGCAGTAAATCAATACGCTCTAGTATGACACAGTGTTTACATATCAACAAAGCAAAGCGGTGATCGCCTTCGCCTGAGGGGAAAGCAGGAACTGCTTCGCCAAACCCTCTGTTGTGTCTGGCACATGAAAAAGAAGCAGAAGGGTACACCAAAAGTTGGACTTGATGAGCATCAACGTCCTGATGTTACATCACTATTTGTTAGAGTAAAGATTATTGGTTCACTGTTGTTGTTTTTTAATATGTTTATAATAGCGATGGGTCTGAAACAGAGGGAGACCGTTCACTCCACCAAAGGAAGCATGAATTAAACATAATACATGGATCCTCACAGCACAGTAGCTTGCAACAATGTTCAGACAGACCAATACAACCGGATGTAATTCTCCCACATTAATTACAGAGGAAATGGTTAGATTGCAATGTTTAGTCAATCTTTGAAACCTAATTCTCACAACAGAACAAACTAACTAAAACATTGATCGACTTTCCTTAAACAAAAGCCATCTTTGGCACTGGTTTAACTACCTGTCTTTACTACTGCACACTTTTTCTTATGTTTTTCTGTTAATAGTAATAATGAACTTAAATATAAATGCGTTGTTTCTGTACTTAAGTACTTTTATTTCCTACATTTTAAGTTATCTGTACTTTCTCCCGCTTATTTTTTCAAAACAGGCTTGTAGTTTTGTTTTTAATGCCTTTTTAGAGGGATTATCTTTTTTTTTTTTGTTTTTTTAAATTTACATCATAGTGCACCTTTTTTGAAATCAAGGCTGTTTTCAACTTAAATCGAACAAGTTACAACAGATTAATCTTGGTTTATAGAGCAGTCCATGTTACACATGACAGACATTGTAATGTAAAAGACTAAATATGATAAATGATGTAACATTCAGATAACCATAAAATGAGCTTCTTTGAATTAGAAGCACGTTTTACCTGTCCTTATTTCTTATGGAGGACCTTTCACCGCTTGATTTTCAGTAAAGACACTTTTTTTTTTTCTTTTTTTTACATCTTTGAAATACAGTTTTGTTTTTTTTGTACATATATTTTTTTTTCCTTCTGTTTGGAGGAAGAATGTCTATAGTTTTCCACCTCTGTTCATATTACATATATTTTAAAACTTATAACCATTTAAATCCATCAAACACGAAGAAGACCACTGTACAAATGCTACATGAATGCCCAATAATTATGGAACCTGTTGGACCTTTGTAGTTCATCCTGCTTTTTTCCATTGTCTGTGTTCAGGACCAGCAGCCTTTTGCCAACGCTCACAATGTCCTGTCCCGTTCGCACTCTCGACCTAACATGCTGAACAAAGTGGAACATGCTCAGCAGCGCTGGAGGAGGCAGGTCCAGGAACAGAGGAAGTCTGTGTTTGATCGTCACGTCGTTCTCAGTTAAATTGTTTTGTGAGAGAGTAAACGGTGGAGCAAAAAAACACTGTGTCACAGCCCTCAGTTTATATCTCTACCTTGTCTCATATGTGGTTTGAAACTCTTCAAGTGCGACTCCTCTGAGGTGAACACAGTCAACAAATGTAGGGGTCTGTAAAGCACAAGTCCCTGGCAGATTAATAAACAGAGCTGGAAAGAGAGATTACAGAGATTTCACAAGAAATGACAGTGAATTCATCTTTGCACAATACTGAATGAAGAGTCTGTAATAGCATTTCCAAAAGCAGAAGTTAATTTCTGCCTGATGTCCAATTTGCAGAAGTGCCAAGTCGCCCAAAAAATTGCAAACAGTTATAATGAGATATAAAAGTACCACAAGTAAATAAATCTTTCAAAAGAATGTTTTATAACATAATCATCAGTCTGTCATTTTCTGTGTGGCCTCAGTGTCCAGTGAAGTCCCATCTGCACAAAACTGACCAAATATCACAATCTTACAATGTTTCAAACCCAACTGTGTTTTTTAGAGGTAAACCTACAGATGTTGGTTGATGCCTCTCAACATGACTGGATTAAAGGACCAACCCTTTGGCTGCTGTAATGCTCTGTTACTTGGTGGGAATATCCACACAAACCTATACTTTTGAAGAGTTGCTGATACCCCAGGGAAAAGGAAATAATGTAAAGTAAAAGCCTTTCAGCCTTTGGAAATGCATGTTTTATAATAAATCCTTTTATAAATGTTTTTGATCCATTCTTCATCTCTGCCATAACCTTTAACGTCTTATAACTGGTGTGAAATCAATCATTTAATGCATTAAATTATATTTGATATCTCAAAGTAGTTTCAATTAATCTCTTTGCTGGAATTGATGCAATTTCTTGTTGATGTCATAGTTAATAATGTAGCTGTAATACTGACCCTCATCTGTTGAAGACCCGAATGAAGTCAGTGCCCTCTTCAACTGCCTAAACGGATATGGTGTACATATTTTATGTTTCTGGCACTAGTGCTTGGTCTAACATCAGTTCCCCTGTCAAAGTCCTAAATAATGTTGTAAAGGTTGCATTTGTATTGGTTTGAAAGATGAGTAAAAGTTTACGTTGGAGTGTATAAGTATGCCATTGGGAGACTTATGAAAGTGTTCTTAAACTGATGTACTTGTGAAACCTTTAACTTTGAAATAAATTTATGTAATATTTGTGATTGTTGCATCCTTTTTCTTTATCTTAGCATCATCTGCCAGTATGTAAAATACTTCAGATTTCTGTCCCTCCTTGCCATTGGTGTCCAAAACAATCCAGTAATCTAAACAATACATTAAACTTCATATATTTTAATAGTGAAGGTAAAATGCATTTTATTCATTTTCATGGTCATATGACCCATTTCAGAGGTTTTGTATGCCGAAATGTCGAGACAGTCATCATCTGCAACAGTGATTCACCGGTGTTTTTAAACCCATGTAGTTTGACTAATCACATATTTCATATTTTGCTGAGATAGTAACTTTTTCATTTTTCTTTTTTTTGGACATAACTACAGAAGCCGAGAACAGCTGTGGTTTATCATATTACTTTATTGTCATTATCTCGTGATAATGAATTAAGTCAACATAATAATGAATTCATTTATTGCCTTATTTCATAACAGAAGATGCTAACAGGTACCACTTCCTCCACAACACTGCCCTAAACAGCTGGTGCTGATGTGCTGTACAGAGCAGAGCACACATTCCAGTTACAGGTAAGTTACAGTAATGACAAGTTTCATTAGTTTGTTTACAAGGTGTTTAAGGTTCAAGGGACTATATGTTAGTCTGAACAGATGAAAGTTTGACCAGTTACCAACTAACATGTAGCCGGTTGCTTCAGCTAATGTAGTGTTAGCTCCCTGCTGTTGCTCATGTACACTTGACTGTCAGAATCACCAGTCTGGCTTTTCTACACTGGCTTATTATGGGCTAACATTCATTTAGCAGGATGTGTTGTGTAACGTTTAATCAAATGTTTATTTATTGTGTTTTCGTCCCGGTCGTGGAACACTGGACCAGCTCTATACTCTCCATCGGGTGCTCGAGGGTTCATGGGAGTTCGCCCAACCAGTCCACATGTGTTTTGTGGATTTGGA
>JAQQZY010000019.1:37875009-37892539 GCA_030068375.1 Ostorhinchus rueppellii | reverse complement strand
CAGCACTTTGGTCATTTGTTTTCTGATTCATCTGATTAAACTATGTAAGATTTAGCACATTTAATGTCTGAAGCAGATATTTCATAAGAAATGGTAGAGCAGTGTTATTATATATTGACCCTCTCTCCTGTACTCAATTAAAAAATGATTCAGTTTCCTGGTGTGTCCACACAAACCAGGCCATATTTCTGTTAAATCAAAATCTTTTTATTGAGCTTAAACAGACAGTGCTTATACATTCAGTACCACATACTGCTAAGTACAGTATCAAGAGATTAAATATGCAGAAGAATAGGATAAACAGAGACATATGTTGAAAACATACACAGATATCAGCACGCCTGGCAGTGTAGAGATTGGTTGAACTGTAAAACATCATATATTTTATAAACAAAATAATTGGAGAAAATGATACACACATAGATACAAACACAAATAGAAACAAAACAAAAAGAAGAAAAGTATATATGAATACAAAAAACAAAAAAATACTACTAATAAAATTCATATTTCTTTTAAAACTCTTCTTCGCTTGTCATAATGTCCTTCAACATCAGTTTTTTTTGTTTGTTTGTTTGTTTGTTTGTTTTTTTGCAGACTTGACTCTCATTGCCGTTTTAAAAGACATACCAATTTCACTACACCTGAAAAACCACGTCTTGCCAGAGCAAAAACTTCTCAAATTTTGGAGAAATTGTCGTTTTTCCATTAGGCAGATATTTATGCACAAGTTGCTCAGTTTAATTGGTCACTTTTCTGTCATCTATTGCCCATGCCTTCATTTCCAGTGCTTCTGGGTGCTGTGTTAACACAGTTTCTTTTTTTTTGCACCGTCAAATTTTAAATAGCATTAGTAGAAGTAAATAAGCAGAGACTCGACCTTTCCCACACGCTGCTTTCGTACCAAATCACGGCTACGTATAATCACCTGCTGATATCAGCTGTTTCAAGCTACATCATTATTCACAGTATTTACCTCATTACTAACTGTAAATTGTCTCATCACAGCTTGTTTTATAATCTATTGCAGGCTCGAAGTGTAGGAAGGAATACAGATTCATAAATAACATCTAAAAGCAATGAAAAACAAGTCAAAGTAAATTTAGCAAACACTGATTTCTGGGTTTTTATTGTTTTCCATACGCTCCAACTTTTTTTTTCTGATTTGGGGATTTATAAGACCGCATGAAATGAGCAAAAAATAAACATTTGGTGGAAAAACCTGAGACATGATTGGATTTTATGACTTCCACAAATGTACAGATGGTGCTGGCTGTTAGCTGCAGCAAATGTCTGTAATTTGTGCCAGTCTGCACTCAATTCATTCAGATACAGCGGAGTTCTAATTTGCTTCGTACTCATTCTGAACACATCTCGATAAAATTAGTTTCACCTTTAACATCCATCAGTGGT
The DNA here is from genome assembly GCA_030068375.1 of Ostorhinchus rueppellii. NCBI lineage: Eukaryota > Metazoa > Chordata > Actinopteri > Kurtiformes > Apogonidae > Ostorhinchus > Ostorhinchus rueppellii. The sequence continues at coordinate 37,891,126 of JAQQZY010000019.1, read as the reverse complement.
CACACCTTTTACACTAGTCTCAAGAGACAAGCGTTTGCATCTAATCTCTAATCTATATTCGTACTCATGCAGTCACACTTATTCCTGAACTCATCTATTACTCTGAGTTTCTTTCTTTTTCTTGCTTGTTTTCTTGATTACACACACATAACGCTTTTATCCGTATGTTAAACACATTCCCTTCTCCCTAAATCTCAATCCAGCTCTCCGTTGTTGGATTTTAGATTAAGATTCTGTTTTTCCACAACAAAATCAAAGGGTTTCACCTTAAAAGTTTTTCACACAGAAGTTCAGTGAGTGTGAGCAGCCGTCTTTGCAGAGAACATGTACATAAGGTTCATTCAGGGGCAAGCTTTTCAATTTATCTGAATTGGGAGCGTAGCTGTCAGTCCTGTTGGCAGGAACAAGACGGCAGAGACTGATGAGCTGCGGTTCTTACTGGAGTGAATGATGCCTGTGATTCCAACAGTGGAGGTTAAAAAGGGACTCTTACAATGAGTAAAGATGGAAACTTGAGCCAAATGCGCAGAGGGACTTTGCTACTGTCTCTGTTTGGAGAGGGGAAGCCCTTTGTTGGTGTGTTCATATTTAATCAAAGACTATTTTTAGACAAAAATGTGTATGTACTAGTTTGTTTGTTTGTTTTGTTTAATCCTACGTCATCCCACTGAACTGTTGAACTCCGTCCTTGACTTCTCTTTTTGTCTCATCACACTTTGTTGACTTGGTAGTCGGAGCATGTTTGCACTCCTTTCACTTGTCCACACATTTCTGTGCTTTTTAATTTATGTAAATCCGGGATTAGTCGGACCTCAAGGAACGCCGTTTGTTTCTTTTTATTCATCCCGTAAACAAAAACTCTCTCCTGGTGCCAGAGAAGCGGCTCACTGATGACAGCCAAAAGTGGTCTGGATTGTTTAAACCCAGCTCTGTGTATGGCCCCCAGGCCCAGTGCAGTATTAAAGTAATCATTTTGTTTCACCAGGAAAGCCACAGAGTTTTCTTTCTGTCCTGGATTATCAGACCGACACTCTTGTTAAATCAGTGTACACAGTCCTGCATTTGGCAACAGTAGATGCATCCGAGATTTTAAGGGGAATCTGTCCAACTCTCAGCCCGCACTACAGTGTATCGTCTACAAAAACAAAACAAAAACAACAACAACAAAAAAGCGTCAGCCTGATAGGATCAAAACTAATCTGCTCCAGTAGACTAAGTCCCCGTTAAGCACCGGCCTTTGAAAGGTGTTTGGATGAACCATTACTGAGATTCTATCTGTTTATCAAAAGTTAGTTGGGAAATTCCTATTCCAAGTCCGTCCCACAGGAGATCTAATCAGAGTTTGTGTCTGTGTAGTGTTTCCAGACCGGCAGTTTTCAGAATCATGCAGAAGTGATGCAGCTGATGACTATGGACCCTCATTAGGCCCTGAAACCCCTTTTCCTGTGGATTTATAATTAAAGGGACGAACACACCAAGAACCATAACTATAATGATGTGAACGTCCATGCTGATTATGATTTCATGTAGACTTTCTCAGCTGTTTTTTTTTAATCCTTGCTATCACGTTTAAAGAATTTCCGTCAGCATTTGCATTTGTAGATAGACACTATAGACAGATGGAGACTTTATGCATGACTTATTGGAACAAGAGTGTGAGACCGACTGGTTATTTCCGGTTGTTCTTTCCTTAAGTCACACATTTATCTGTGATTGATCCATTCAGTCTGATCCAGTTTGGGGCAAAATCTTAAAAAACACCTTCTAAGGAACACAGTCTGTTAAGTTACTTGTATATTTTTGCTTTTTCTGACCCGATCTTAATATTTATCTTACATATTCACTCTAAAGCACTAATATCTAAAACCACAGATGTTAATATTCTTACTAATCATGAGCTAAACCAAGTCATTCATAAATATATCCCACGTTTCTGTGATTAAAACTGTTTTAATTATTGTCACGTCGGTGCCTCCCAGAACAACATGGCTGGTGCACTCCGCCACCTTTCCAATGCAAAACATCAGGGGTGTCAAACTCATTATAGTTCAGGGGACACATTCAGCCCAATATGAGCTCAAGTGGACCAGATCAGTAAAGTAATACAAAAGTAGCCTATAAATATTGAAAAGGTACATTTTTTAGATTTGTTTTAGTGCAAAAAAGTTTAATTTAATTATAAAAATGTTAAATATCCCTTTTCCAAAAAATAATGAATAACCTGAACAACCTGACACTGCAAAACCAGGCCTACTAGAAAGAAGCAAAATGTTCTTGAATTCGATCAAATTATCTTGTATCAAGCAAAAAAAAAAATCTGCCAATGGGCTAAGATGTTTTTACTGGAAAAGAATTCTTAAAATAAGCATGAAGTTCTTGCCTCTGAAAGATTAATTTTCTTTTTGGACAAAAAATACGATTTATTTCCTAGATACAAGGGGTTTTTTGTTTTTGTTTTTTTAACTGTTTTTTTACTTTCTTGAAATTCCTTTTTTGCAGTGTGCGTAGTACAGATGACAGCGGATCTATAGAGGCAAGAAACATTTAGTAACAGGCATAATATCGGTACAATTTTGATTTGGAATTTGGAGTCATTTTTGCTTTCCGGTGTGCAAGCATATTGGTTAGTTCGTCTGTCTGTCTGTCTGCATGACCTCTAGCAGTCACAGTTCAGGCATTATCGATGTCAAACCATGACTGAATGATTTGCCATGGTCTCTAGTTGACTTGATTAGTTTTTGGCAATAGACCAAAGTTTGGGTCAAGCGCTTAATTTGCATTTTCAGAAAACTGCTTCTATCTTGAAAATTAAGATGGATATTGACTAACTTAATATGAGCGACTTATAGGAAGTCAGTTATGACCTTTCACTTGGTACCAATTTTGTTGAACTTGGATGACCTTGAAAGGTCAAATGAAAGGTCATGATTTTCAAGATATTCACTTTTCGCCCATAGCACGCTCAGTTTTGCAGAAAGAGAAAAACAACTACTACTACTTTATAAAGTGTGAAAAAAGTAGGACATGACGAATTTTTTTGGTTTTCGTGTCGTTTCTTGTTTCAGAGTTATGGCAGAAAATATCACTATTTCAGACACTTTTTGGAATTTCCATTCACTTATAAGTGTGGAACAGTTTAAGATATAATAATTCCACTTCTACCACAATGTTCAGCTTAGAAAAGTAGGAAATAGTGTTCATTTTGGTGTCCTCTGTCACTGTCTGTTTTTGAATTATAACAGATGAAAGTTTGCACGTCACTTGTGTGTCAGTTCACAGAGTGGCTTCATTTGTAGGCTATTCTGCTTGTAGTTTACTTTCTCTGACCCACTTGTGATCAAAGTGACTGAAAAGGCATTTGATACCCATGATTGGTAATGATATCAGCAAATTTTACACTTTGCAAATTCATCCTGTATGTTTGACACCCCTACAATACATGCACCATCAGGCCTGGACTATTAATTGATTATTGATCAGGAGGAATGAAGCCAGTCATCATTTAGCTCCCTAATGTTTCTGTCATTTTATTAAATCACTCTGAAAGTGAAGCCAGCTTCATCTTTCGTGGCTGTTGTTTGCAGTTTCGACACTTGCAGTTTCGACTCCATCTGCTAGAGTCAGAATATTTTCTGAAACAATGTAGTGGATATTGTCGTTGTTATCAGTGTTGGCAGGGTTCTCCCCAGAATTTGCCAGTATTCTGCTAGCTGAGCGCCGCTATACTCATTTTCAAATTTAGGGCGTTATTTTTTTTCTATTTTCCCCCAATAATTTTGCTAAAATCTACCAAAATCTGTCAGGTTTACAGGCATGCGCTCAGTTTTCCAGCGCCATGTTGTTTTTCCTTTGAAGTCTCGCAGAGTTGCATCTATCGTGAGGTTTTAGTGCAAGACTTTCTTCCCATTGGTTGGATATGATGTAATGCATTAAATCAGGCACTCTTATTGGTCGGGATGTGACCGCATATAAACTCACTTCCTGTTTACATCCAGACGACACGAACCATGACAAAACACAAGCGTTATACGAAGCCTGATGATCAGAGAACGATCTCTGCATTTTTTGTTTCATCCTTGGCAGTGACTACAGCCTATGTAGCCGAGGAGGAGTGGCCAGAAAAACGACCTTGTGTGCTGGGTGCTGCGATCGACGGTCTGTCCGGAGAGGGGGATACTAGGGCTGTGCAATTAATTGAATTTTGATCATGATTTTGATTTTGTTGTCAAACGATCTCAAAACTCATATAATCGAGTTGAAATGATTTATTTTCTATTTTTATTTACACAATTTCTGAGAGATGCACATGCGCAATACATTCCATTCCATTGCAAAACAGCTGTAAAGCACATATTTGTAGCCAAAATTTATTTCAATTTCAATGTTTTGCATAAAGAATCAATAGCAAATTGTTTATTGAGAGAGAGGGAAATGCTGAATAAATGCATTGTAAAACTCAAAACTAATCGTTTGAATAATTGTGATTTCAATATTGACCAAAATAATCGTGATACTGATTTTTTCCATAATCGAGCAGCCCAACAGGATACTATAAACCTCTGGGTAGAACCCTGGTTGGCATCGGTGTTGTTGGATGTTTTGTTTCCTGTCTTGCTTATTACCAGTGAATAATTTTGAATGTATTTGCCATGATTTTGAGGTAAAATCCTCTGTGGCAGGCACCCTCATACTGAAAATGAATATTTAATAATTGACAAGTTGCAGCAATTTTCCAAGTCAACATGCTTGTTAATCCAGATAATTTAGAGAATACAGAAACCTCAAAACTCAAGCAAACTGGTTCAAACTAAACTTTATAGAAGTAACCCAACACTGTGCAGATCCTTTCTTTCATCTGTTTTTGGAGCCTAATGAAGAGGTTCTTGATGGTTTTTGCTTGTTCTTCCTTTATTGTTCTTTACCCAAATGAAAGAAACACAACAGAGAGCGTCGTGTCAAACAGACAACAGCATCAAGGATGTCCTCTGTTTGACGCCCTCTACTCCTCTTTAGTCTCTTCTTGTTTTCTTTGATCATTTTGTTTATTTCTCTTGTCTTGTTTCTTTGGCTCCGATGTTTTTAGAGACTTTAACTGTGACATTTACTTAAAAAAAAAAAAAACCTTACGTCAAGGATGAAAAATATGAAAGCGACTCACAGCTCCAAGATACAGGTACAGGTGATAAACACAAGTCTTATCAGTCATTTCATTTCTTTAACTCGTAGCCGTGGAGGATAAATAGATCATTCAAATCACGCAACTGATGAAATCGGCATCAGATAATGCGATAATCCAAAATGGAATGAAACAGACCTTCAGATGTTTACAGTCCTGATGTAATAAGTCATCACTTTAACATGTTTTCACCCTGATATTGCAATCATTTAAAAGATCAAACCCATCTCATGATTCAGTAATGGCATTTAATTTAACCACGTAATGCCTTATCAGGACAGAAATTGCATCAGTATCAGACTCAATTACATTTTTTACACGAGGACAGAGAGGGTACGGAACAGGTATAATGATTAGGCATTGGGGTTATCGGTACGTTTTTGTATTTTGATGTCTTCCTTCTCATGCAATCAAAACAATAATGGGCTTATTTGGAAAAGAGAAAGTCCAGGGTCTGACAAAGTCCAGTTGCGATAAAGAGTTGTCATTTTGCCTGAGGATGAAATGGTTTGCGCCCAATTAGAACCCTCCAAACAACACGCACTGAAAACCCTGCAGAGGAATGTGTCAAATGTCACTGAAATGCCAACAAGATTTTTTTTTTTTTATAGCATCATCTTTCTCCACTTTCCGTCGAAACGTATCTAAACAAAATCCCAATTAATCGCTCAAACTTCAGCTAAAGGGGGTTAAATATACTGTACCTTCCAAAACTTTAGGTAATACTCTAGAATTGTTCCAGTCTGGTATGTGTCATATTCTGTGAGTTTCCCACGCAAAACACTGAGGTCATCGCTAAAAACTGACAATAACCCAACATGCTCAAACATGCTGACAGATGGTGAAACGAACCATCCTCATTAAGGAGCCTGGGAAATATCATTACTATTGAAACATAGAGACTCTGACGCTGATGAGTCAGGAGAAACAAAAATAAAATACTCTGACTTAACGTTCCTGTGTTCCCATCATTATCGCCATTGAAATTGTTCTGTTACTGCCAAACTATCTGCTTTTCTTTTCTTTTTTTACATCCTTTATTACCTGCTAACAGTGTATGCTGGTGGATTTGTCTGTATTTACCCTTTCCTCTATGTCTATTTCCTTATTTTACTCCGATTTGGTTTTACAGTCATGGAAAAAATTATTAGACCACCCTTATTTTCTTGAATTTCTTATTCATTTTAATGCCTGGTACAACTAAAGGTACATTTTTTAATGATAACACAACCCAGTGTCATATATGAAGGGAATGACCACCATGTTTTTATTTTGATTTTGTTTTGTTTTTATTTTGCCAGTGGTCATGTGACTCATCTGCAGGCCAATGGAACAGAACGGGGGAAAAAACATGAACATTTTATCATTTTCAGGCCCTAATTGTGAAACTGGTACATTTTCCACTGTGGATAAACTAAGCTATTTCACATTTTGATATGAGACTAGGTTGGATAACAACAACAATAACTCATAGTAGTTTAATTTCAGAGCTGATATCTATCCATTTTCCATGTTTTCTTGATAAAAACCAAAATCACTTCAGTTCTTTCATTAATATCTATGGCATTGTACTGACAAAAAACAGTGCTTTTAGGCCAGAGGTGCCAAAGTCATTTTAATTCAGGGGCCACATTGAGCTAAATTTGATCTGAAGTGGGCTGAACTGGTAAAATAATAACATAATAATACTTTATACAAATGTCAACTCCAAACTCTTCTCGATGTTTTAGAGTGAAAAAGTGTATTTATATTATGAAAAGGTTTACATCAAACTATCCTTTCAAACAATGTGAATATTAATGTCATTTTAAAAATATTCTGTCTCAGTTTAGCATTTCCACATGTACATTATAACTTACAGATACACAAAATATTTAATAACGGGCAGAATATTATTGAAATTGCATCTACTTCTCTTAAAACATTTCCTGTTGTTCATATTTGTTCAGGTTATTCACATTTTTTGCGAAATTATACTTTGCTTTAGTATAAATACATAAAAATGTTTAATAATAAGAATGATAATAATAGTATTTTTATTAATATTTAAAAAAACTGGGTTTACAAAGTGCTTTACATACTTAGTACAAAGGGCACAACAGCAGGATACAAGATGTAAACAAGGATACTAAAACATGGACAACACAATAAAAGAGATACCTAAAACACTGTGTATTAATCAATAGTTAAAAACAGGGTAAAATTAAAACATTACATAAAAGCAAGTCTGTAAAAATGTGTTTTAAGAAGGGATTTAGAAGACGTCTCTGATTCTGCAAGCCTCCTCGGACAGGTTTACATTTACAGAGAGAAAAATTTGAAGTTGTTGTTATTTATATGTTATTATGATCGTATTTTACTGGTCCTGCCCACATGAGTTTGAATTGGTCTGAATGTGGAACCTGAACTAAAAGGATTGTTCATATTTTAGTGTAATTTTTTCATTTCGCAAGTTCACCCCAAGGGACTGGACCCTTTGGTGGGCCAGATTTGGCCCCCGGTTCACATGTTTGACACCTGTATTTTAGTCATTCCATGTTTTCTTTTCTGTCTGTTTTAGTCACATGACACACACAGGAGTTAGGACTTGATGTATAACCATTATTTTTGATGACTTTTGATGGTCTAATAACCTTTTCCTTGAATTTCTATATTTGGGAGTATTTGTATTTTAGCATCAACCTTTGATCAGTGAGTTTGTGTCTCCATCCAGTAACAGAGCAGTAGTGTTGTATGGTATAATGCTAACGAGAGTTTATAGACATATTAATATGTGGTTTACAACATAAACATTGTGACACAATGAGAAAGTTACATCTTACTTCTCTTTTTCATGTCATTCTTCTCACTAATTCAGCCCTCTTTCCTCATATTAGCCTAGAAAAACCTGTTGGTAATATATTGTTCCCAAAATTCCAAACAACTGTTGGTTAAAAATGTGAACTTTTAATTTTTTATGTCATAAAAGGCAAATAAATGTATCCTAGTTTTGGATTGTTGGTACACCAGTCAGTATTTTCAGTTTGTGCATCTCATTCTTGTGAAAGCATGATCGTAGACGGACAGAATTCCTTCAATTGTATTGGAATGATTTATTTGGGATCAAGAATGAATTGAAAATATTGGAGTGGTCAAACATCAAGGTCACTGTGACCTCAAAAATAGCTTCTCCAATGAAAGGTAAGGCTCTCATATGACTGTTTGATCTGCAGTAGTGGAAAAAGGTTTTTGGACACCCCATGCATTTGTGATTTATTACGTCAGAGGTGTCAAAGTCATTTTTGTTCAGGGGCCACATTCAGCCAAATTGTGTCTGCATTGGGCCAGACCAGTAAAATAATAACATAAATATATATAAATAATGTCAACTTGAACCTTTTCTCTGTGTTTTAGAGTGAAAAAAGTACATTTACATTGTGAAAATGTTTACAAACTATTCTTTCAAACCACGTAAATAACACGAACAAACTGAAAAAATAAGTGTAATTTTAACAAAATTATGCTTCAGTTTATCAATTACACGTGTACATTATAACATAAACATCTACAAATACACAAAACATTTAACAACAGGCAGAATATTGGTGAAACTCTATTTACTTCTCTTAAGGCCTTTTAGGTTGTTCATATTTTTTGCAAAAGTATATAATTTGTTTAAGTGTAAATACATGAAACAGCTTACATTTATGAGGAGAAAAATTTGGAGTTGTCATTATTTATGTGTTATTATGATAGTACGGTACTGGTCCTGCCCACTTGAGATTGAATTTGTCTCAATGTAGAACCTGAACTAAAAGGATTGTTAATATTTTACTGTAATTTTGCTTTTCAAGGGCCAAACTGGACCCTTAGACGGGCCGGATTTGGCCCCCGGGCCTTGTGTTTGACACCTGTGTGTTACATTAACCCAAAAAGACCCAAATAGCCACTGGTGACCAAAACCATTTACTGATCTAAAAGGTTTAGTCCCTGTTGATGCACTTATCCTATCAGTACATGTCAATAATTGGTGTTCATCATGGTTTCATGGTCATCAGTTATGACCCATTTGGACGTTCAAAGGCTCTGTAGTGAACGTGAAATCACCGTCATCTTCTACAACATTGATTCACCAGTAAAACCCATGGAGTTGGATCAACACCAGTGGATGGATACAGTTGTTTTTATGTTCAGTTATAGGTATCTTTGCTTAAAAAAAGTCACTTTTTCTTCAGTTTTCTCTCTTTTTGATACAATAACCCTCAACTTTAATCTAAAATTTTAAGAACATCTCCATCAAGGGTGTCAAACATACGGCCCGGGGGCCAAAACCGGCCCACCACAGGTTCCAACCCGGCCCACAGGATGAATTTACAACATTAAAAAATCACACTGAAGGTGTTAGATATTGTAATTTGTCAAGAGTGTCAAATTGTATTATGAAAATATTTACATTCAGAAACTAAACTATTGTCAAAATGTGAGTATCTTGAACAATTATGAACAACTTGAACATTTTTAAGAAAAAAGTCAAATTTTTATGAAATACTAGATTCATGGTGATCTGTACATTTTGTTAATAATAAGCTGAGACATAATGTTGTTGAAACTTTACTTATCTTTCTACATAAATGGCAGATTGTACATGGTAGTTCTGGTTATTCATATTTTCACGTTAAAACAAAATGAACAATTTTGTTATGATGTAAATGCTATTATGCCTAGTATTTTACTGGCCTCCCCATGACCCTAGTGAGGATAAAACGGGTTCAGAAAATGAATGAATGAATGAATTTTACCAGTCCGGCCCATTTCAGATCACATTAGGCTGAATGTGGCCCCTGAACTAAATTGAGTTTGACACCCCTGAGTTACACAAATGATGTTTGTCCTTTTTTAAAGATATTGTCATAAGTCAAGAAAGTCATGGTTAGTGGTAAAGATAGTAAAGTAAGTAGTTTCTAGTTATGTGTGAAAGGGCGCAGGGGATTGCATTTCATCTGTTACATGTTACCAATACCACAATGACCATTACCTTGACATATTTTACCTCATCTTCAAGAGGGAAGTGAAAAAGCATTAAAATTATGTGAAAATCAGCACAAGCCAGGTCATGTTGAAGCAATTCTCAACAGATCGTGGAGAGAGGAAGTTAGAATGACATCAACTTTCAGGTGTGTGTTCTTTCTTTGCTTGTAAAATGATCTTTTAATTTGACAAACGTCATATGAGTAAATGATGCTGTAATTTAATCCATAAAGACCCAATACTTCTTTTGTGGCACCTCCCAAATGAATTTTTAAGTGATTATCACCAATTATTTCTAATGTTATGCTCTGTATTTTGCATTTTAAGTGAAAATCACCTACTTTCCTAAATTTAATTTACTCATCACGTAGATATTCATAAATGCTTACTTTAAGGTTGAGGGTTATTATCTCAAAAACAGAAAACTGAAGAAAAAGTGACTTTATCAGTAAAATATATCATTAACTGAACATAAACCAAGTGTTCCCATCCACTGTCATTGATCCAAGTCCGTGGGTTTTACTGGTGAATCAATGTTCAAGAAGATGACAGTGTTTCCACGTTCACTATGAAACCTCTGAACGTCCAAATAGGTCATATGTGATGACCATGAAAAGATGACAAACTGCATTTTACACCAATTATTTACATGTATTGATAGAGTTCGTCAGGCAACAGGTGTTTAACATTTTAGATCAGTTGATGCTTTTGGTTGCTGATGTACGTTTGGGTCTTTATGGGTTAAATGTGATTAAAAAAAAAAAAAATTGACTTGTCTTTCACCATTGACTGCAGTTAAGTGTTTTTTTTTTTTTTTGCAAAATGAGGTCTGGAAGAGGTGGGACTTTGATCTCTCTTTAATCATACTTGCAGCTTTTATTTGACATAATGCGAATACGTCATTGAACTTAATGTAAATATAATTACTGCCGTAGTCATGTTAGATTTTCATTAGTGGTGGTGGAAACAACTCCCATGACCCCATGCTACTACACATTTGTCATCTACCGCATCTTTTGTTATGGTTTTGATTGAGAGACCCCTAGGAGCAGAAATGACACACTACTTTAGTGTGTTACTAGGAGATGAAAAATGGAACAGAATTTCTCTTCAAAGTGATCTCTTGAATGATGCCTTTAAGCCTTTTATGCCCACACTTATTAATGTTTTGCCTTGCTCTACCTCATTCTGTAACAATCCATAACAAACCAGTGACAGATTTGTTAGTGGGACAGTAGTGATTGGAGGAAAAACAAACAAAAAAAAAAACTCCCATTAGCCAGCTTGACACTGTTGACTTTTCTCTGATGACCTTTAGTTTGCCTTGGGCTCTGACATCTCAAGAGAAAATTTGTCTTCAGTCTGGTTGAATGCACTTTAAAGGTACTCCAGAGCATTCTTAGACGTGGCTGTTTACAGCTTGAGATTTTGTGTCAGGAGATGGTATCAGAGCTCAGGAAGTCAGTTGGCTAACGCCTTGGTGTTTACACCGCAAAGTCCATCCTGGGCCTCTTTGACCCATTTCTTTGATTGTAGCCTTTTCAGACCAAAAGAATGGAAATAATAAACGAACATAAATAAACATAGATTTTGACTCAACTGAAATTTTACGTTTCTAATGAGACATCGAGAATATTAGACGTCACTGTAAAACTCATGAAATAGTCTTAACAACATTCAACTTCAACTTTCATCAAAGCTTGTTGTATACCTTAACTACCAATGAATACTAGTCAAAAGTCAATATAATTTTGACCTATATGAAAAAAAATATTTTACAGGTATTTCCTTGTTCTTGTCAGTATTGGGCTACAATTGCTGGATTTCATTATTATGCAAAAAAAAACAAAAACAAATCATAAAAAGCAGATATCTTTGTTATGTTTTAGCTTAAATAAAAATATCTTGATATTTTTGGAAGTTGGCACCAATGGCAGCGAGTTGCTAATCTTATACTTCTAAACAAGAAATACTAGCTTTGAGGGAAAATAATCGATCAAACTATAAAATTAACTCCGTAGTCATAGATGTTTTATAGCCAGTTTAATACATGTTTAATACCAGAGTTATTAATGTGTTATTTTAATTTTGATATTCAGTGATTCAAATGGACTCATTTATATATTTGTTACTTTCACTTAGATGTTCAGTTCAGCAGTTTTACAATTTCTCATAAAGGAATGGTTCATTCCAGACGTATAATGCATTTTCACTATCAAAACTTTCGGGGGAAGAGCAGGGATGATATTTGCAGATTAATCAGCTATGAATGAGGTCCTGCTCCAAACTACCGGTATATTAATTTATCTGCCTTTAAAATTCACAATTGGTCGACCTCTGACACATCCAAGTGTCCCATGATGCAAATATCCCAGAGCCTCATTGCCATATAACAGTCATTTGAGAACGATCATCATGCTTATTGATTTACCTATTGTTTTGAGTTCAGTTGTTACATCTTCTCCCTGTAGCTTTTTTCTATTTTTTCCAGTTTTCTGTAGAAAAACAATTCTGAGTGTGATAATATAACAGAGTTTTAGAGTTGTAGGCCACACGAGACGACACCATCTTTGTGTTGGATGAATAATAATGATGCATGTGCGGCCCTCTTAGCACAGTCCGCAGTCACAGGAAATAGCTGACAGCAGGAATGCTGCCTCACTCTCCTCATCTGTCTCTATAGGACTCAGCTCCACCACTGGTTGGCTGGCTTCTTCATACAACAACTTCCTGTAAACAAGTCACACTGCCAAGCACCCTCCCATCCTCCACCTCTGATCTCTAGGGATCGCCATTTGACCTCTTTATGCACCAGAACAATCGCAGCAATCGGTCAATGCTGCATTTCACAACATGATTTTCAGGGTTAATGGCCCTCAGTTTGAAGGGAGTTAAACTGCTGTCTAATTAAACATGTTGAAGAAGAGCATTTTATATAAGGAACATCTTTTCAGCCATTTTGCCTCTTTATATTGTTTAATAGATGAAGAATAAAGTGGATTGATAGCCTCTAAAAGTACATATCTTTAAGAGGGGGCTGTGAACCATGTCTAATGTGCTTTAATACTTTGAATGCTCTCAGCGCTATCATTCAAATCTTGTTCAACTCATCATATCTTCCCCTTTGGTTTAAATCACGAACCTCAGCAAATAAAAACAAAACTATGTAGCTCATATCTAGATCAAGAGCAAGAGCAATAAATTAACCAACTTTATATCTTGGCCAATATTTGATTATTAGGCATATATTACATGAAAATGACAATGCTCTTATTACAATGTAAGCAGTTGTTTTCAACTTGGAGATGTCATTGTTGGACTATTAATTCTGTTAATGCTTGATCAGCTATACTACAGTTCATAGTATCAAGAATAAATAAGTAAATGTGTTTTTGTGATTTATTGCTTTTTTAATTGATTTTTTTTTAATGGGACTATGAGCAGTATCACAAAACAGTGCAAATATTTGTGGTGAGAGTTGTTCCACTGTGATTTTCTTTATTAAAGCTATTAATGTTAGTAGCTGCAAAACCAACATTATGAAGCCATGAGGTGTGTGAGATAAGGGGCTTAAATAATGACAGTATTTTTTGATCCATTTGTGAATCAGGGGCTTGTGCAAAGTTTGTCAGTAGAGCAGGTTTTGTGGCTTCATTGTACCTTTGTGTTATTTGATGTTGAAAGGGTCATATTGTAGGTGGAGCATTACCTCATCCAGGAGTTTTCTGACATAACATTGTGTCTCTGTACGCTTTGTTAGTTTTTCCACTTGTGTTTTGTCCATTCAGAGTCGTGGGCAATATTTGCTCTGGTGATTTAACATGGTAGATGGAGTGATGTGATATACTCTGCCAGATACTTTATATTTTTCTTTAAGTACACTCATTCACATTCTGCTATAATCTAATGTAAATATATGATTAATCTGAAAGTGTCTTAAGTCAGACTAATGTTGGCAGCAAGTCTTGAAGTAGTTATTTGGGTAGAGCCTAAAATAATAAGAGCTACCATGGGAATCTGTCTTTATCCTTAAATACTGAAGTGTAACACATTAAACCCTAGTTGTAAGCCACGCTATAAAGCCACATCATGTAATGTGAGCTGACCAGTTCACACTGACACAACTACCGGCCCCTCTGTGGTCTAAAAGGAATGTTGGCCATCTGGTTTTTGATATGACAATGGATTAAAGTCCATGTTTGTCACAGTATTGAATCATTTCTGAACCAAAAATATTGAATACATTATAGCAGTGGTTCTCAAACTTTTTACAGTGGAGGTTCCCCCTGAAATCTACCCCCAAATCTCATTTCAGCATTTGTGATAAAAAAACATAAATATGTCAAAATATAAACTAAAAAGCACCCTTTTTCATTGTTGAGGAAAAAAAAGTCATTAATTAATAAATGAACCTTTCATCAACAAAAAAAGAATTACTTGGCTTCTCAAAAATACTCATTTGAATAAATTTAAATAGAAATGTTCTCAAAAAGTTTCCAAAGCTTAAACAAGATGATAGACAATAAAACGATTATATGAATGTATTTATTGTGTTTTATATTTCAGCATTAATTCTCATTATTTATTTTGTATTTGATACAGGATGACTTATTTAATGTATTTTTCCAAAATTCATTTCAAATACCCCTTGGGCTTCTTCCAAGTAGCCCTGGGGTTCACGCACCCCACTTTGGGAACCCCTGCATCATAGAAATAGTTCCAGTTACATTATCTGAAAATACCTTTGCACAAATGTTCTTGTAGTTTCAGCTCATTGGTTTATGTTTGTCTAATGTTTGATATCCTTGTGTTTGTCCTTCAGGTGAGTGGGCGGTTTGCTGACAAACATGACTGCCAACAAGAGTTCGAAGGCTGTCCCTCGTGCAGGAGGGGGTAAGGCCCCCCGGGACAACCCCGACAGGTCAGTGACACCTGGGACATTATGGGATGAATAGTTCACTCAGACTGTGTTACCTTCTGCATATCGGTCTGACTGTTTTTTTTAGTTCAGTTGTAACAGTACCACCCCATTGTACCGCTCACCACTTATCACATCCAAGTAGTTTTTCTATTTTTCGCCTCATGGGAAAGAATGAGCAGTGATTGTCAGTCATGATAGCACTTTCAGAGCTTCTGCAAGTACGATCCTGTATCCTGGACCAGGGCCCCATCCAACTTTAAACTGTGAGTAGTGAGCTAATGCTTGTGTTAGCATGTTGAGAGCTGACAATGTCCTGCTGAGAGAGAAAAACCAACTTTGGGAATGATACGTATTATCTTGACTATTTGCTCACAGTCTATCATCCTGTGCATTTTTACCACTTTTTCTGTAACCAAAAAGTTGGAGCAGCAGACTGGAAAGAAAAGATTTAGTCTCATATCTCACATACAGTAGCTACACTTGTACTTCTCAGTGGTACTGTATATTTACAATGTCACACTAATGTTCAGCTAGATTTTCTGCACTGATAAGGTGATACACAGGAAATTTGCCTGAGTAAAATTAACTCAAATTGAAGAAAAGTTTACTCTACTCAGATTACATTTGGTCCCTCTGTAAAAAGAGTAAAAGTTACTCTTTGGGTAGAACTGTCCAAACTCAATAGAGAGCCAATTTTACTTTTTGAGGAAAATACTTTGGACTCTGGAAAAATGCTCATTAATTTTTCCTGTGTAGAAGAGAGAACCTGCAACCAGTGGCAGAACATTTGTATAATTACACATGTACTCATGTAAACCTAAGTGGCAAACCACAGAAATAATTAGAATCTTATTGTTTTATTGTCTGTAAATATTTAACACATTCATTTGTTAGTAAATGCCCTACAGGCCACTTTCCTCTAACATGATAATTGTGTGTTTGTTTGTAGCCTGTTGCGGCAAATCATTGGTTCATGTTCAAAACAAAACGCTTTTCCTGATCTGGTATCTGTT
>JAQQZY010000019.1:37858968-37875003 GCA_030068375.1 Ostorhinchus rueppellii | reverse complement strand
CACACAGTACTCAATGTATAATACATTCTCCCAAAATAGAGTAAAACAAGCTTACTTTTTTGGCCAAAACACACACTAAACAGTGTAGCCTGGAGAAGCACACACAATGACATGCCCCTGCATGGCAGCGAGGAAAAAAAGCAACACTATCCTTACCTTACCATGTAAATCTACTTTGAGGGCATAATTGAAAACTTGGAAAATTGAGGATATAATGACTGATCTCCTGCCAATTCTGCAATGTTTTAAATGAGTGTCCTACACCTCAGGGATCACAGTAACAACAGTAGCAAAGCCAAACTAGAGAGGTGTTTTGGCAACATGTCACAGAATATATTGAGCCGAGAGAGAGAGAGGATGAGAGAGAGAGAGCACACACACTTAATGAATGTATACATATAACAAACTGCCAATCTCCAAAGCACTCTCTTTACATTCTGTATGCAAACAAGTAGAAGAGAAAAACAGCTGTTTGATGATGAAGCCAACATTGACTGAACTATTATCGTAAAAGTGCTCCTTCTGAGAGCAGTCTGCTGCATCCATCCTGGTCAGTAACAGGAAGTGGCTTGTGGTTAGCGTGCCCTGGAAGCCTGAGTGAAAGCCAGAGGCCAGGTTGTCACTGGCATTCAGCACTCTGTACTGTGCTGTATGTGTGGCCGATCGAGCTGTAGCGGACTAAACTGGGCTTATTTTTACAAGCATGATCCCACCAGAACCCCCTAAAAGTCCCCAAGCCCTAAATAGACAAAAATTCTGCACATATTTTCTTTTTAGTGTCTGAACATGAGAGGTCTACGTACTATAGTTAAACATTTTACAGCAGAACTAACCCTGGCTGTATGATATCTTTTAAAGCTTTCTTAAATAGAGTGGATGTTTTTACTTTTTCACTTGATTAAAATCACACATAAAGTACAGTTTTATTGAAATATTAATGTCAGAACTTTAAAGATTGTAAAGATGAATGTAAAGTAATCTAAAATAAATAATACATAAAAAAACGGAGGAATTTCCACTTCATATTATAGTTTATATAAAGGTTATGTATTATAGTGCTCACTATAGTTGAACAGTTTCATGTCAGTCTAGGGCTGTGAAAATGAACAATGGCATTAAGTTCCCTGATTATAACATACTTAACAGGCGGGTGCAGGCTATCTCTGAATCATCAGTGACACACACACACACACAGCAAACCCACTTTTTAATATTCCACCCATTTAGTTGTTTTTTTGTTCGCTTGCCGTCATGTTGGTGGAGTCATGAATCCAACTTGGAGACGGAGCACTGAATCTTCTCAATTTTCCAATTATAAAATGAGAAAAGAATGTAAAACCATAGTGATCAATCCAAAAGCAAAAAAATGTAATCATCCAATTAAGTCAATAATGTTCTCCTTTACTGGCAGTAGAATTGCATTACTGACTGTTTGGTCTGGTTGCTACTAAAACACTCGCATTGATATTTTGCTTCAAAGATGCTGTTCACTCTCTGGCTCCCTGCTTTAGCCACAACACTTGGCTGAAGTTAACTTAGGGCTTTTGCCAGTGAACCAGTAAGATTTCAATTTGCCTGACAAATTCTAATAGCTCCCTACTGAACCACTGAAAAATGTCCGATAATAATATCAGTGTGTGTTCAGAGAATGTATGGAACACAATGTATGTCCTTCAAATATGATCCTCTTAAAATGCTTAAGCTAATTACGTTATTATTCAGTTTACTTGTTTTTTTTTTTTTTTTATCACTGAAGTCATCTGTATTATGTAAGTCACACTCAGACATGATGGTAAATTGTCATGTGATAGCATACGTCATTTACCAGTAGTTTGGTAGCCACTACAAAAATGTTTATCTTTGCCAAAATTATCATATTAAGTAAATTTTTTTTGCCAAGCTCTGGGAAATTAAGCTCATTGATATCTAATTTCTAAAAAAATTACACAGTATATAGTATAATTGTATATTCATTATCCCTCACATCAATATAAACCAGCTTTTAGAACTTTCAGACATGAGCTGTCATCATGAAATCTCATATTTCTTCAGGGGAAGTAAGATAAGATGCACCCATCATGTTTGCAGCTTGCAGGTTCCTAGGTGTTTTAACATCTCCCCACCCTGGAGCATTGGGAATGAAACCAGGGAAGGGCAGAAAGGTGTGAGTTAAGATGTGTCCCAACCTGCATTGTTGGATCACAGCCCTCACAGTCTTTCCTCCTCCCATAACGCTTGTTATTCTAACCGTGGCTGTGACATCAGATCTCCCGATGCTTCCCTTTCACAAGAGTTAGCCAGTTTCCAAGTCATGACATGGTTCCTGAAAGACTGTGAGTAGTAATGTGTCAGAGATCTACAGGGAAGGTTTCTTTATCTGTGGAAATCCTACATGAGGAATGCATTGTGAGAAAAAAAGTGAGTGTTGAACGATGGTACAGTTGGCAGTGAGAGTAGGACTAGCACCCGGTATCGCTTACCTGTAGGGATCAGACAGACCTTTGAGGACCAGAGAGGAGCTGTGAGATTTTTACAGGTAAGTCTGCGGTAATAAATCTTGCTCAGCATGATGCTTTTTGTGTGAGGTCTGCCGTGATTCTCCTCAAGTTAGTTTGATTATGTGGAAAAATCTACAGTGGCATTTTAATGTAGTCTGTATTTCCTTTGGCATTAGTTGAAATCTTTTGCTGCCAAAGACAGAATACTTTCCTGTGGTTATTCTAAATAAGTGGCTCAGGTTTTCATTTTGTCTTTGATCTTGGCAATGAAGTCAAAATTTTCAGCTGTATTTTTTAGTTTTCTCCCATCTGTTCCCCATTAAGTTTCTGTTATTGTTTATTCAGCAGGGCTTAGTGGAGTTGGTGCCAACTTTTACAACTTGCTTATTAGACGTAAATATGTCCTTTTCTTGGTCATTTTTCTGATGAATTTAAATGCTTACACCATTCTTTGCCCTTTCTCTTTCTGGTTTCAGGTGCCAGTCTACATCACCTGTTCTCTCTGCCAGCCAGGGTCAAAGCCAGCAGCCACTCCTCAACGACGGAGAGAACTCAGGGAAGCAGAGTCGGTACGTCAGGACTGACGGCAGGTTCCTGGTACGTGGTGGCTGGAACAGCAAGGCCGCTACTCTATGCGGTGGTACATCTCTGACAGGTGACCCTGAGTCCCACGGTCTTCTCACCAAGTCCAAGAGCATCAGTTGCCTAGACAACAGGCTTTCTATCTATAAGCCCTCACTTCAAACCAAGGAAAAGTTTCAGGAAAGCCACAGCGTCCAGGATTTGAAGGAGAAACAAGCAGGGGATCTCTGTTCAGGAGATCGACTTAATGGTCGACCTCTGAGTTGGAGCACACTCTCATTGGGACCTCCATCTAACCAAGGCCACAAGCGCACCCTCTCTGTCTCTGTGACCAGTGCCCCCCCCACTGCCATCCGCAAAAAGATCTCAGAATGGGAGTGCAGGAGGGTGGCTTTGCCTAGGATGAGCTTGTGCCTTGATAAAAGGGCAGGGGGAGAGCGTGTTGGGGGCAGTGAGGGTTGCCCCAGTGTGCTCTCCTCTCCCTGTAGTGAGAAAAATTTTGATTTTAAGGGAGTTCGCAGGATGAGCACAGCATTCTCTGAATGTTCCTACACAGAGACGGAGGAAGATGAGCGAGTTTCAGACAAAGATGGTCTAGGTCGTTTCCAGAAAAGGATAAGCAAACTGGAGTCCTCAGGAACGTTTGTGCGTTCCTTGTCCGCTCGGAAGGAGACGTCGGCAGTCCTCAACAGGATACAAAAGATAGAGCAAGCCCTGAAGGAAAATCCCACAACACCCCCTCCACGTTATCTGAATAATTGCTATGCCCCAGATAAGACAAGACAAAAGTCTTTTGTTGTAGGTGAGGATTTGGACAGTACATGCACCAGTAAGCGCAGCAGTATTTGTTCAGTTGCCACTGAACCAGATGCTCTTCTGGTGTCTGATAAGCTCTCTAAACTCAGACAAAGGTTTAGTGTGAGCTCAACCAGGTCTGAGAGCCCAGAGCCACCCTGCCCACAGACCACTGTTGGCACACCAGTCAACCCCTTACCCAAACCCAAACGCACTTTTGAGTACGACGCCAAACAAGACCAGAAGGGCGTGTTGCCAGCCAATGGACTACCTCCAGACAGAGCCTCTGAATCTCCGCCACCCCTGCCCTCAACCCCTGCACCCAGCATGACACGCATGGGAAAGTCAGAGGGGAACGCCTCCATGAGGCTCCAGGACAGGTGAGACATGAACACATAACGTGGATTACATCACATTTAATCAGGGTTTCTATGGGTCCCTGAAAAGTCTAAATTCTTAATATGTCTTAAACATGATTTTTACTGATCTTAGGAATTTATTGCACCATGAAGTTAGTATTACTTTTATAGTGTTCCCTAAGTTTGAGTCTTGAATGTGTCATTGGGAAAAAAAATCTACATTAATAATGCTATAACAAATCTATAAAACAAAACCATCATGGAACTAATAACAGCTCTGGCAAAATGTCCAACATGATCAGATAAATAGCAATGTCTTAAGTAATAAGTTACAATTGTTTCTATTAGTGCTATTCTTGTCCTAATTTGGGGAGGAAAAACTCGTATTCGCTAGACATTCTTTGTACTTTTTGCCAGTATTGGTGTGCAATAGGTCTTAAGTAGCATTAAGAAGAATTCTGCAGAACCCCTGTTAATATATGAATACCTTCAAGAGTGTATACCATTTTGTTTTAATGCATTTTCTGACAATGAAACATGTTCATCTTTGAGTCTGTTTCATAGTTAACAGCATGTAATCTAGATTTACTAAAACATAGTATAGTATACAGCCTGCTTTCTGCTATGAAGAATGAGCACAGTGAATGTGTTGGGACCTATTTGAGGAAACCCACAGTTGTGGTCTGCCATACTTTCATACATGTCTAACCCTCTTGTGAGGAATTTGGATCACAGTGTTTACTTTGGTGTAGTTAAGTTACAGATCAATGTGTGTCATTATGACGCTGGAGGAATCCAGTCTGGCTCGCCTGGTTTTGTTTTTTACTTAGGATTAGAGATGAGGATTTGGGATCTTAAGCAATGTAGTGTCCAAAATAATGACGATTTGAATCAACAGGACTGGTTTGATTTTGAAATATTGGACTAACACTAAAACAGATGTTTGATTGTGTTTTTTACCTAAATGGGCCTAATGTATTTATCTGTAAAGTACAAGACTTCTGAAATATGCTGGTCTTGTCACTAAATGCCATAAACTTGTCAAAAAGTTGTCAACTTTTTCAAAAGCTGTGACTTTGAGGAGTAAGACTTATAACACTGGGCTAAGGGCATTATGTCTTACAGTTTTTTGCTAACATAGCTTCATCTTGAATTTATCTCAAGATAATTTTATTTTGTGATAAATTGGAGTTGATTGGATATATTGGATATAATTTTGGGGAAAAAGAAAAGATGATTTTATGCTAAAACATTAAATAATTACACCTACATACATACATGCCAAATCACGTTTGAAATATTGATAAAGATTTCTGCTTTCATGAATTCTTTCTAAAAAGGTTTTCTGTCATAGATATTTGATTGAAGATACTATGCCTATACTAGGTACCTATAGATACCTATAAACAGTTTGCAGAAAAGAGTATCTTATTAAATCACACTGAAGACAGTGAATTACTCTTCCTGTCATGGTTATTACAGCAGTTGAATTCTTGTTAGAGTATTCTTGTTTTTATTCATATTCATAGCCTTTGGGCTCAGATGTCCTTGGTGTGTGGGTGGGGCCTCATCAGAATGTCCTTATGTGAAATGGGGATGAAAATCCTTAAACATTCGTCCCTTGGACTCTGTGTTTAACATTCCTGTGGCTCGAGCAGTTTCAGACCAAGCTTAAAAGCCACTAGCTGTCGATGGCGCGACATGACCGTACTGTAGATCCCTGCGCAGTAAAGTCCCTCTGCAGTGCTTTGACATTTGATGTGTGCCTTACAGTGTGCAAAGAACACTCAGAAGTAGTAAGATATCTGCATGTTTACTTATGACTTATCAGGAATGTCAATGTGAAAGGAGTACATGCTGACAAAGGTGTCAATGTAACCTCTAAAAGTACTTAATACTTCACAGCTTCTGAGGAACTAGATTATATTTTAAAAATGCTGATCTCATTTTTCTAAACACTAGAAATCACCTGTTCAGCCTGGTCAGTCCTTGAGCAACTTTACATCTGGATTATTTCTTTTTCTACCTTTTTGGAGTGACACTGGCTACTACTGCTTCTTTATTTGTGTGCAGTGTTTGTCTCTATGTTTTGCCTGTTTTGATTTTTTCATTTCTTTTCAGAGAGTCGTGTGAGTCAGAGGATGCTGCAAGCCTGCCGTCTTCATACCCGTCCTCACCTACAGAGAATGGCACATTAACTGCAGAGACACGGAGTCGACCCAACTCCAAAAGCACTTTAGAGGAAAATGCCTATGAGGACATTGTAGGTAAGTAAACTAGTCGCTGGTCTCCTTTTACTTTGGGATCTGTCTGACTTAAGCCACTCTTACATACAGTTTAACTCACACTGATGATACACTGATTCTATAAAATAGATATAGGAGACAATATTAGTGTGTGAGCTGTCAGGTTTTAGTTAATTGCTTAGTTCCTTGTTTTTTTTTTTTTTTTGGATAAAAACATGTTTGGATAATTATATGGTAATTATAGCCTGAAAATGATGATGACCACATTAAATGTGCATTAAATGAAATTACATTTAAAATATATAGTGTAAATAAAGTGTTTACTGGATGCTCCTTACACTTGTCATCCACTTCTACAGTATGCAAGTGTTTAGTAATTTATATTTTAGTCTGAAGAGGTGAACAGTTCAACATGATCAACTCAATGGTTCTTTGAGATAAAGTGTGTTAAATGTGACATATTAAAGAGCCAAATTCCTTTCCGCTAGCAAAATTACCCCCAACCTTCTCTCCAGCTCAGCTGCAGGTCAGGAGGCTCTATCAGTACATACTTAATGTAGTGGAATTATATGTTACTGAGTGACTTTAGATTAAACTCTGTTGGGTAAAACAAAAGCTGTGAGTATTTTGAACTTGCTTAGTATTGCCAGTTCTCTAGCGCCTCCACAATAGGCCATTTAGAACATCCTCATCTTGTGATGTATTGAAACAGCCCCCTTTTCAGTTCAGCAGAGCAGTTGGGAAATCTAGCTAAGAAAAACATTATGTAGAGCTGAAGCCCCACCCCTCCCCCTGGTTGTGCCTAATTAGATCTTATTCCAGAAAAAAAAAAAAGTATTATACAGTAAGATAATTTTACAAGAACAGAAAATCAGTTTAACACAAACATAGATGATATTATTTTACTATTTTTACCACAAACTGTGACTTTCTTGACTTCTGAAATTATCTTTCATCATATACATCATGTATGTAAATAATGGCACAATTCAAACAGGAAAAACTAATTATTTGTTTCTCATTATCGTTCACGTTTTCCACATTACAATGTATACATCTAGACTTCTGCCTAGCCTTCCAAAGTAGAAACACATTGCAGACCAGGGGATGGATTTTACTTTAAGAGATGTATTTCAACTTATCACGTGTCTTTTTGGATGTGCTCCTAATTTCGTTGTTGTTAACAGTTAGATGGCTGTTTGTGTATGGTTTTATTAGAACATGTTCTGTTAGCTGTGTGCATGTTGTGACACGAGCACAGACCGTTTCGTTAGTTGTTTTAGAGAGCAGAGATCTCATTCCAGAAGTGTTAGTGTTTTATTTACCTCTTGTTCAACTGAAGTGGGCAGGTTAACAGTTAATGCTAATGAGCTCCTCAGTGCAGAGATGCATGAGGATAGTTCACGATGAAAGCAGTTGTACTTGTGCTTTACTTGATGTATTAATCACGTGTTTAAATTTGTTTTTTGTTTAAATGTGACACCAGCTTCCTTGTAGGCTGATCTGTGTTTGTGGATGGTTTTTGCTTCTGAGTGTAATATGAGGAATTTGTGGCAGAAGTGATGGGAAATCAAATCTATCCTCCTCAGTTTGTCAATACCATTACAGAAGGCTTAAGTATACATATATAAATAGTATAGATAGAACTATTAATGTTATGGGAACTCTTAAGTTAACTGTATCATGATGAATCTTGGATTTGAAATACAATACCAAACGATCTGCAGTGTTGCAAGATGCATACTGATGACTAAGTGATGGATGGATATTTTTCTTTGCTATGCACATGTTGCAATGTCCCATGGTATTTCTACATGCATAGAAGCCACAGAAGCCATGTTTTCTTGAATCACTGTCCAGAGCAGCGCTCATCAGCATTTTATTAAAGCCAAGGATGTGCGGAAGAGACTGTAAGGGCATGACTGATTTAATGTGGAAGCCCACAAAGCCCCCATTGTTCACCCAGCAGTGTGAGTGGAGAGTTTTCGGTCCACAGGGCTAGTTTTGCCAGAGACTGTTCATGACAAAGACATTGTCTCTGAGTGAATTTGAAAGTGCTCCAGCTACTTAAAAAGATGGTTTCCAATCAAGACCAGGAGAAGAACAGTGGTCTTCATGACTGCCGTGGTTTACAGGTCAGATAATCCATCTAAGAGGTTGCCTTAGCAGTGGGAAGTGACTCATGTCTTGGTCCCTCTGTAAGCCTTGTTGAACAAGCATTTTCTGCCAAAAACCAGAAGTCCCCACTCATTTCTTGGCCTCTGTATTAACATATTGGCATCATTGCCAGTTGACTAACACAGTGACATTTTGGCACTTATGCATGATGTTTACCTAATAAATGCAAGTCATTTGTAAAGTATATGGAGGGATTACTCCAGTCTGCTACACTGTGATATCAGGGAAGTGTGTGGGAACTTTTGAGATGAGCAGCTGATAAATTATGAATATAGTGCTATATAATATAGTGAGGGATATGTTTACAGGCAGCTGAATGACTACCTGTGTAGTACAGTGATGATTCATCTGCCAGTTTCACTAAATTTGACCTCAGAGCACTGTTAGACAGTAAAACCTTCCCTAAACACATACCTGTACCCACACTGAAGCAGCAGACCGTTGAGAATTTTGATTTACTGGGTAAATCAAGATGGACTAAAACTAATGAAACAAAGCAGGGACTGTTAAACAGGCTGTTGTCTGTACACTGTCAGTTTGCTATTAAACATCTGGGTATTGATTTTTAAAAATCACCACAATGGAAAAAAACAAACATCCCATAAGTTTGCTGCCACTGTGAATAACAGTGGCTTTACTTTGTGCCCAACAACACCCTGTAGCTAAAATCATTGCAAACCCCAGCCTCTTGGGGCTTATTGCTGCAGTCTGCATGATACCTATAAATAAACCCTTTACCTTTAAATGATCTTATGCTTAATCAGGAAAATATGCACATTTTGGTGCAAAATGATGACAATGCTTTGTATACTTATAATTAATTGAAAGAGTTTATATTGAATCCAATCTTCAAACTTGATTAAAGTCTGAGAGTTCCTCAGAGTGTGGATTAGGCTTAGTTCATAAACCTCACATATTGTTCATTCTACTATGTCTGTTTACCACTGGTTTTCAGTCCTGTTCCAAATGGGTGAGTCAGCTCTTAAAGTCAAATGAACCGCTGTCTGCACCCCTTTCTTGTTGGTGCCATGGATATCATCATGTAGACATCCTCATAAATCATCCCAGGGTTCCTGGCTCTGTTTGGTCCAGTGGGTCCTCGAGGACTGGCTTAAGGTGGTATTGTATAGCTGTAATGTCACAAATGTACAGAGTTACGAATGGCTTATTTCAGGTCTAGAGAGCTGGGTGCATTTTAATAGTTGAACATTATTTTTAGAAAACCTTGTTTTTCATGTCCTCTTTAACCTTACCTACATTTTTTTGCAAGCAGATTGTCCCCAGGATAGTGTTATTCCCTTGGTGTAACCTATTTTTCCCACATTACACTGTTTACTGTGGAGTGTCCACTTTAGGGTAAGCTGATATTGACATTGTTGGTATGTTTGTTCTGTTCTTTTGCCCTACCCAGAAAGTCCATTGTGTGCACAGAAATGTACAATCACAGTGTGCAGTCGAGGTGTGTCCACTCCCTACATAATACTGTGTGTCTGGGAGTGTGTTAAAGAGAGATGTGGATGCTTGTAATCAGAGGAGTAGATTAGTACCCTCCAGTACATAAGCAGCCATACAGACATATCATTTTCCCAGCAGGCTCTCATTACAGTACTACTTCATTTTAATGGAGTAGTGACACAACATGGGGTCAGACTAAGCCCTCTTATTCGACTCCTCAGCCTTAATGATGCACAGAAAATCACTCTAGCGATCTAATTTACTGTGTGACAAAACAAAATGTGTTAATTATCTCTAGTGGTATGTTTTGACTTCATGAGTGTGTACCTGGGCGTATGTATTTACCTCAAACAATTTTCAATAATTAACCTAAAAATAGATAACTGAACAAAGTGGTATGTGTAGGTTAATGTTTACACAACCATACACACACACACACACACACACACACACATACACATACACACACACACACTTAGTCATTGTTTAAGATCCTGAGTTCACTGGGTTGCTCAGGAAGAAGGGACACAGCTACCACCAAACAGATTTTGTTCTTTTCCTTTCTACTGAGAGATAGCGCTGCTTTTCTTTCTGTTAAAAGTTCCCCTCATGCATTTCAACGCCATCTGGCTCTGTTTTTATTCTTCAGTGTGGTTTCTTCACTTTCTCACAACCTTTTTCAGACCCTGCCAAAAAGCTATTCTCAGAGCGCATGTCTGAATAGACATGGACTGTGGTGTTACACAAGTTTTCTCTTTATTTAAGTTGGCGGTCTGCCAGGTGACATCAGTGGGAGCTGTGCAGTATGTTCCTATTCTTTCCTTTTCTGCCATTATTCTTTTTCACTGAGATGCATATATGAAGCTATCAGTAGCAAAGGTTGTCTTGATCAAGTTCATTTTTTTTTAAACTTTCCTTAAAATAATGTAAAAGTTGAGACAGTCTTAGTTTAACTTGTGGCCTTTCGATGACCAGATATTAGCAACGTCATATTATATATAAGAACATGTCAAGGGATGAAACATATTATTTTCCTTCTTCTTATAGAAATATCTGCTATTTTTAAGTCATTTTTAAACCTTGAAGCATACAGTATTGCTAATTTCTGTTTATTATGGGGGACTGTCCCAGTTTTTAGTCAAGTTTGTAGTTTTGTGATACCTGTAATGAAACTGAGTGCATTGTAATATATGACATTAAGATGAACGTATACTATGAAATAGTCTTGACTAAAAAAGAGAAACATGACCGTCTGAGCAAAAACCAGATTTTTTTTCCCTTCAATTTGCATTGTGTATTCCTAAATAACTTCAAAAGTTGTTTAATTATACAACCTGCCTGTTCAGACTTACATCATTTGAACAGTTTAATTCAGTAGAAGTAAAAGAAGATGACCCTCTCCGTCATGTTTCACAGCAGACAGTTTGCATGTCTGGACAGTGACTCACCAGTGGTGTTGTGTCCAGCAGTTTCAGTTCGACCCATAGAGGCCTATGGGGCCCAGTGCCAACAGTAATTGTTTTGGAAAAAGTTCAAAACTTTGTTCATTTGAGCCAGTAGCTAGAGACCTTTCACTTACCTTTTATGATTCATCTGTGTTCAGGCTTTAGGGAGGCCCTCTTGTGCCCCTGACACCCTTCACTGCCCCCTGTGTGCCCTCCTGACCCCTGCATTCTCTGTCTTCTGTCAACAACAGCCTCTGTCTGTCTCTGGACAGATACCAGCTCTAGTGCTGACATTGAGCTTGAGCTAAACTGAATATCATCCCCACAGAGAAGGAGAATCCATATGAGGATGTTGACCTGAAGCGGAGGAGTTTGGGTCGGAAGTCTTGTCTGTCGGAGAGCAGCAGATCGTGGACCGCTATGGACAGGAAGCTGAACTCTCCACCTGAGGTACAGTATAAACCTGGTGGGATTGTCATTTTTTTCCTGAGGTGAAATGAATCCCCTCTCTGTGTGTCAGTGAAGATACCTGGACAAGCTCTCCTTACATTTCATTTGTGGGACCACAGGAAACAGTTTGATGTGTTTACATCTGCTGATGTTCCACAGAAAGCCCAGCCTGCAGACTTGGCTCCCTCACATTAACATTGAGGGACTTTTCTCTTGCATCTGAAAAAAGGGGATTAAATATTGTTTTATTTAAAAAAAAAAAAAAAAGAATAGTATTAGTGTGCTGAAATAGAATATGCTGTATTAATTGACTGTGACTGAAATTGACCAAATCCTCTACGTTTGTTTCCTCTTTTATTAGTTGCCTTCCAAACCCAGTAGCCAATCCCTGCGCCTGACGGGCGCCTGTGACAGGAAAAGCCACCGGATCTCACAGTTGTCCAAACGCCACAGCCATGATGACATGCTTCTCCTCCCTCAGCTGGGTGTTTCACCTGTTACACCTTGTGGCCTGCTGGACGACAGCCTATGTGGCACCAGTGATACTCTGGCCTCACACAGGCACTGGAGGATCCCCAAGGTATATACCACCAGATCCTACACAAACACCTGCACTAAGTCAGAGCAGATCCTGTCTCTATTCTCAGTCCGTCCTGCATTTCAGATCAGCTCAGGTTTCTGTCAAGATTCAGTTGAGAAAGTAGCAGCTCTGGATCACTTATAATGCCTTTAGTTTGGACGTTTTACAACACATTGCCCCTGAATGTGTGTAATTGCTGCTTAGGCTTTGGCTCTTTCAAGTGTTTTTTTTTCTAGAAGTCTCTTTGAAGCTTTTCAGGTTTATTTCTAAGCAACCCTTAAAGTACACGCTTAACCTTTTTACACTGTTACTTTTGGACAAGGACACTCTTCTCAATGCTTACCATCAAAAGAAACTAAATTTAAGATTCCCCTACAGAGAATATCTTTTTTCCTTCATCCACAGCTGGTCCAGAGGATTAACTCCATTTACTGCACTAAACGTGGGAAGAAGAGGCTGAAGAAGCTGTCCATGTCCAACATTGAGACAACATCTCTGAGAGGTTAGGGTTATCTTTACGCTCTTCATCCACTGGTGAGCTAAGTGGGTAAATACCTACACCTCAGTGAACCACATAGCATTCTAGCTACATCTTTCTCATGACGTAAATATGTTTGTGAAATTGGCCCTTAACCTTTGAAAAACATTCTTCTCTGTCTCATGTTTGCTTCCAGATGACAACAGTGAGAGTGAAAGTGACTCTGATGACAGGTTCAAAGGTGAGAGACCCCAACATTCATCTGATGTCCAGGGGTGAGGTCATGTTAGCGCTGACATATTTTTCTCAGCTCTGGTATGGGCCAGAGAAATGGGACACAGACAGATTAAGGACATTTCTCAAACCAATTTGTATCGAGAGACTTTAGCTCTCATAGTGACTTAAGGCTAACATGAGACATCTCAACTGGAGTTCCTGACTTTGAGAGAAGATAATAACTCAAAAAATACACATTTCTCTGTCCTACAACAGATATCAAGGTTGTAATAAAGTTAAAGAAAATTCCAACAGTATCTATTTTTTTTTACGGTGGTGCAGTGGTTAGCACTTGTGCCTCACAGCAAGATGGTCCTGGGTTCGATTCCAGCACCAGTCACTGGTGGGACCTTTCTGTGTGGAGTTTGCATGTTCTCCCCGTGTCTGCGTGGGTTCTCTCCGGGTACTTCCTCCCACAATCCAAAGACATGCACTGATAGGTTGATTGGCTCATCTAAATTGCCCATAGGTGTGAATGTGAGGCAAGGGAAGGAAAATTTATTTATATAGCACATTTCGTGTACAAGACAATTCAAGGTGCTTTACATAAAAACATATAGAAGTCCCAGGAGAGGGATAGAAAGTATATTAATTATATGAAATAGAAAGTTAAAATGAAAAACATTAATTATCATATTAAAATACCCCGCTGTGTCTTTAAACAACAGTTTTCCCAGTGATGTGAGTTTGGAACACAGAGAGAGAGAAAAAAAATGAAGAAGAGTAGCCTCTCTGTCCAACCCCCCCGTTACTGCGTCCCGATTGGTTTCCCATTTTACACTTAGAACATCTTCTAAATGGTTTTTGTTCCTTATGGCGTACAAAATACTAAAAAAGCCTTCTCAATTTTTCTTTGTGGTTGGCAAAAATTTTTTTCCAAAGATGCCTTTCCCTGTGAATTTCTTCACAGTGGCAGTAAAAGACAGTTAAGAGTTTAAGAAAAAGCTGCAGTGCTTCACATAAAGACATATAAAAAATTTAAAGACAATTAAGAGAAAGTTAAAATTAATTTAAAAAGTAAAAAAAAAAATTAGAAAGTTAAAATGAAAAACAGTAATTATCATATTAAAGTGCATTAAAGACTGAGACTGATTGTTTGTCTCTATATGTCAGCCCTGTGATAAACTGGCAACCTGTCCAGGGTGTACCCCGCCTTCGCCCTTAAGTAGCTGGGATAGGCTCCATGTGACCCCCGTGACCCTAATGAGGATAAAGCAGGTTCAGAAAATGAATGAATGAGTGAATATCTATTTTTTAAGAGCGAGGAAATACAGGGTGATCAGCTTTTTTTTTTGCTCCAAACTCCATCATATCAGCTGTATAAGATCCGCATCAATCTTTAATAAAATCTAACTTAACCCTAATAGGAGTTTCCTTTTGTCTGATTTTGGCACTGTCTACTATTGTCAGTAAGAGTAAAGTACACCAAAATATGACATTGTCACTGACTTACTAACTTTGTTTGGACAAAAATGGAATTGACTAAAGCTTCCTTCCATCCTCAGCTCACACCCAGAGGCTGTTGAAACTGCAGTCGATCCTTCGCCGGGCCCCTAGCTACCGCACATTGGAGCTGCAGCTCATTGAGTGGCAGGAGAGAGAACTGTTTGAGTATTTTGTGGTTGTTTCCCTTAAAAAGAAACCCAGCAAGAACTCCTACTCTCCAGAGGTCACCTATCAGTTCCCAAAGGTAAAAGCTTGACAGTAATGAAGAAATCCCTCTGTTGGTCCTTATATCACTTTTACACCTGATATAACAAGAAAAAGCCCATGTATTATACACAGAAGCATCACATAAGTGGCCCTAAATGTATTTAGTTTATTACTTATGGCTACGTCACCACTGACTATGTTCCAAAATATACTGAAGGTATTTAGATTGATGAATACAATTTTCCTGCCTTTCAATTTGAAGATTGTTTTCAGTTCATGTTAACACAAATTAAAGCCTTAACCAGAGACTCAGGTCTTTCCTTACATAATTAATCAATTAGACTTGACATTTTGTAATTTGTAGGGTCAAAGACACAATACAATTATGTTAAATGCTGATAAGAGCTGAGCCTGTTTCATTCTTGAAACAGGCTCAGTATACAGTATATTCTTATACTGTAGAGTTTTGTACATTCAAATGACTGGTGGAAGTAGTGATGTCTAAGATGACAGACTGTAATAATACAAGTTTGGCAAAATATTGAGAAGAATGGACTGGTATGTCAATAAGTGGAATCATATTTCGACACTATAACATAAATGTTAAGGCCAATGATAAAGTTCTCATACATAGCATTCTTTCATGGTTGTATATGCATTTTGTTGGCAAGACAGAAATATTTTAGCAAATAAAATTTGTAATGTATCACATAAATATTCCTGGGAGCCTGCTGACATTTCAACAGAACCAAATTTATGTAGCATGAAGTCATTTAGCTTTTATACATCTTAAGTTATTTAAGACATAGTTCAGTAGAATTGTCCCTTAGAAAGATGTCTGGGGACACATTCAATAGGCTGTGGAGCTGATGAGGATTGGTGGGGCAAATATTTAACCTTGAATGGGAGAAATGTTAATCATTTATTGGTTTCTCTGAAATCCACTGGGATTAAAAAAGGAGGACAGAATGAGCCAATGGAGACTCGACTCCTCTCCTCTCCTCTCCTCTCCTCTCCTCTCCTCTCCTCTCCTCTCCTCT
>JAQQZY010000019.1:37817244-37854072 GCA_030068375.1 Ostorhinchus rueppellii | reverse complement strand
GGGAGGAAACCGGAGTACCCGGAGAAAACCCACACAGACACGGGGAGAACATGCAAACTCCACACAGAAAGGCCCCAAGGATCGCCCAGGAATCGAACCCAGGTCCTTCTTGCTGTGAGGCACGTGTGCTAACCACTGCACCACCGTGTCGCCCTTACTTACAAATAAAGAAAGATATTTTTAAAACCAGAAAATAATTTATGGTAAAAGATCGTGACACATGCTTATCACAAAGAAGTTATTATTTTGGACTGAAATGTCAGTTAAAATATCTGCAGTAAAACAAAACATATAATAAATCTTCAAACTGCAAATTACGTTACGAGAAAATAGCAACAACAAAAAAAAAAAGAAAATTACAAATATGAAATGTACAGTATAATCATGTGGCTTTAACATACAGCCAGCATCCATGTCTGATGCTCTTTACTTTATGGTCTGTCCTTGCAGTCTGTGTGTGGCATGTGCATAGACGTTAATGTGCAAGCATGTGCACAGACATGCAGAGCTCCTGTGTTTGGGTTTCTTTGGGAAACAGTGACAGGGTTTGACTGCAGCATTAATGACTTCTTTGATAAAAGGGCTGCTCCCTCTGGAGTTCTGGTACATAATCTCTTCCCAAAATACCTCCAACAGAACATGATGTATGTTTCTTTCCCTTGAAACATATATTCAGTACAAGGAGGAATCGAGAGGAAAAGCCATGTTTGGCAGCAGGTCTCAGGGGGGTCAGCGTCTTTGAGATCTTTGCATTCACGTCATTTTTGCTGTGTTGGAGTCAAGACTTTGTTATTTTTCCAGGAGGTGGTTGCTTCTACTGTAAAGTCAGCACAGGCAATTTCTTTTGAAGTGATCATTCACGATCCACTGCCTGTAATAACATGTCCGATGTGTAATCAGACAAATTCATCTTCGGCTATGTCACTCTATAATTGCTTAACGCAATTGACCTGCAGATGCTGAATGAGTTTTGTCAGCACTGTAGACTTATGTAAACAGTTTTTGTCAGTCCTCGGGGTGGGGTAGAGGACAGTTACCAAAATGTGTGAGCATGTCAGGATTTATCTCTTGGCATGACAGTGAAATGCCTCAGTAAACGTCTTACCTTGTTCTTTTGGATCTAAATGACTTTCCGTAATGTGACTCAGTGGTGAAGATGATTCCAACTAATCACCACAGCATCATTTCAGTAATGTTTGCCAATATTTGACTTCATGTGCGTCTGATGTCGATAAGGTCATAAAGGAAAGATGAGATGTGTTTGAATCAGAAGGAAGGGACCTCACTGCGGCACTACTAAAGCTTTTTTCTCACAGCCATGGCAAATTAATCAGGCCCATTTTTCTTCAGCAAGCTGCTTACATTTCCACATAGACACTCTGGTTTCTCCGTAATGTAGCTCATTTATTAACTTTGGTCCCAATTTGAGCCAGCAGCAAACTAGTTATTAAACAGAATGATAGAAGGTGTAATATAAAAGGTCCTGTGTATAATATGCGTACTGCTCTGTTTTGCTTTAGTAATAATGTAGCCCACCGAAAGTGACGGCATGTAAAGCGCCAGCATGTTTTGCAGCTGCAGTATTATGATCAATGGTGTCTGTAACCTTCAGACAGGTAGAATTATAGCCTCAGCTGCTGCCGTTTTTCTAATCAAGGCATATGGCAGCATGTTAATTTCATTTGCTCCTCGGTTATTCTCAAACATTTTCTGTAACATGCTTTGCGGTGCTGGCACGAAGCCAAAACCACTTTTAACAACTTAACCGGTTTCCCATGTGGTATTCAACTCAGAGTTAAGAGTGAAATCCACACTGTAAACAACTAAAATGTTTCTGTTTTCCAAAGAGAAAAGGCCATATCAGAGCCTGACCAGCTGATTTTTACATTACTGTTGCTGTCGTGATGTTTACACCCCCATGCAGACACTCACATACTCATGCAGACAGTCACACAAACACCTGCACGTTTTCATCTGTTTTCTAGACAGCTGTGATCAAACCTAGACGCTATTGTGGTTTCAGTAAGGACATGTGTAGAGTTCCCCATTGGGAAGCCATTTTTCTCTATAAAATTGCTCCTGCTGTTGCCTTCTGTGGAGCCAAAGAGCAGAAACCAAGACCCAGTGGCTGTGGATCCTTATAGACAGGAAGTGAGGGAAAACCATTTGGGGACTAAAGGAGCTGTGAAAAAACTCTGCAAACAGATAAAAATACATCGTCTTGTCATAGAAATGCTATAGGTCCATATGTATTCCACTGCCACCCTTTCTAGTTGTTATTTTGAGCTTGGGGAGAGTTTTAATGTTAATGTTAAAGAATGGTTTTGTGAGGCTCTGTGGCACAGCTGGTATCTGACAGCTGTGCTGAGCTGCGACAGCTCCTCTACCTATGAAATCAGACTGAGCCATGCCTGGGTTGCTAGACGCTGTGCTCCCTTTTTGGAGAATAGGCAAACATATGGCGATGCAGGTTTCTGTCTCGCTCTTTCTCGGACACTAAAATTTTCCCTCCTCCTTTGGGTTTCACAGACTAAGCCCTTCGATCCCATGTTTCCTGGAGTTTCTGCCAATTCAGCCTCACACACACTAAACCAGGCCTGGCAGACTTAAGAGAGTTAATACGTCAAGATTAGCTCCCAAACCTCAACATGTAACAGCTCTACTCAGACCCAGTTCCCTTTTGCTTATCCTCGGATAAGTAAAAAAATAATCACATATGTGAGCTCATATTTTCTTTTTTTTTTTCTTTTAGATTTATGTGAGTTTTTGTAATTTATTAATCTTAGTTTATACTAGTGTAGCCCTTTTTTACAGGTTATATTTGTTGTAAGCTGGGGTTCTAAAGGGTGATTTTGTTCAGATTGTTCAGTTTAAGTTCAGATTCTGCGACAGACTGACATTTCACAAAGTTAGCCACTTACTGGAAGACATAGCAAAGCATTTAGCAACTAAAGAACTAGACTTCTAATAAAGAAATTGGTGGAGAACCAAACAGAATGAAAAGTGCTTTTTTGTGGACAAATAGACAACTCAAAATGATTAATATTGCTGTGTGTCTACTAAAATGTAAATAATTTAGCTATTACCTTATGATATGATATAATACAATACAATATACTGTTTTGTCCCCTTGGGGAAATTTTCCTTGGGCATAGTGTTTTCTGCAAAAATAATACACAAATTAAAAACAGTATAATAGAAACACTGGCTAAACAGTGCCCCATAAAAGCACCCCCATTCTCAGAATAGAATAATTTATTTATAAGTGCCTCAGAGTTGCCAGAAATGTCAAGGAATACATGCTTAAGGAGTAAAACAATCTGTTTTATTAAAGCTACAGCATGTTCTGTATAAACCATTTTAAAGGTTTGTGGACACAAACCATTGGAATTGATTTAGTTCTTCAGCTCAGTCTTATTACATTCGTAGATAAACAGACACAAAACAGCGGATAAGGGTCAAATATAGAGGTAGAAATGCTTACTTACTTTTTAAATGTAATCAGTTTTTCATTATTTTCACCTATTTCTAAACACACACACCAGCTGGAATGCTTCTCCTTTATGGCCCATGTTAGATCTGAGGGTTTATAAAGCTTTGGTTGAGAACTAACGGGAATGTCCCTCTCTTTTTCCAGAGTTGAGTGGCAACCTCTGGTAGTGCAGAGTGTTTTCATAGCAAGTTCATCTTCTCCCTGGAGTGTGTGGTTAGGGAATGAATGTAATCGATCCTTTTGGTATCAGTGGTGTGTAGGGCCGCGTGTAGCCTGTGGCGAAGGTTTCTGAGATCTGTGCCCCTTCACTCCCTGTTGGAACTCGTCAAACCCAGGAGACGGGATCTGTTAGGAATTATCAAGCCCTCCTCAGGCAAATGGAAATCAGACCGGCCAAGGCAGAGCTGCAAGTGCTTCATGTTATGAGCGAACTGGAAAAGGCCTTAAAAGTCTGAAAGCTGTGGTTATTGTAGCCTTTGGGTTTTCACTAGTGTAATTCTATTTTACCCTGTCAAGAAAACACATTTTAATCTTGGCAATTTGACTCATGGGAAGTTAAGATGAAAAGGCCTGTGGCAAACATGTAGCCTGAATGAATGAAGTGGAAAAATCAAGGAAGTTTAAGTTATTTATGTCAGCACACTGATTATGGCGCTAAGATTTGTACACTCTGCGTTCATTTCTCCAATGTTTTAGTATGAATAAGTACAAGGGAGTAACTTGTGTGTGTTCTGTGTGCTGTTAATGACAGTGATCATGGAAAACAGTCCTCATTAAAAGTGTATATATCTCAAGTGGTCTGCGTTTGCATACCATGTTTGATCCCAGGTCTTGCTCTTGATCCATACTGATTTAGTACTCCACTGTGTGTGTGTTTCTGATTGGACCCACAGTTTATTTTCACTCTCTTTGTGTACATGGATTGGACAGTATGCAGAGGACAGAGGGGAGGAGGGTCAGCCACTGTCAACAAGCGACAGATCGTGAGAAAGACGGGCAGTTATTTGTGATCTGGATGTTATACCACAGCTGTCGAAATTAAACCATATTGGTGCTTGTTGGTGTTGCGTCAACAAGCCTTCAGCTTAACTATAGCAACATGTCAGAATCACACCACCCCTGCACACGGAGCTGAGTAACATCACAATAAAGATGAAGCCTATTTTATTTGTGCAGTCGATGACGTTAAACACTGAGTGGGAGAGATTAAAGTGAAGATCCTGTGGTCTAGAATTTGTTTTAGTGTTAAATCTTGTTGAGAAATCCTTTTGAGGAACGTTTTGGTGGATCAGCTGTGTTAGTTGAGCTGCAGGAAGAACAAAATGTCAAAGCCAGAGTACATAGCTGTGCTGTTACGCCTCATATAAAAGTAACTGTTTCAGGGAAAAGAGGATCACAAAGTCATTAAACTTAGGGGGAAAAGAGCTTAGATGATGGAAATACAATATCGTTCAGTGTAACAGTCGTAATGATTTAATCGTAATACTTTTAAACCATTAAAACAGCTTGTTGTACTATATTCAATTTGTGATGATGCTCTGTTGTTCAGGAAAATATTACCATATAAACATGCCTCCCCTTTAGTAAACACAGTGATTATTATCTGGTGAAACATCTGCACCGTTGTGACCGTGCTCAGTTTATTCTGGTGCGGCCCCTGCAGGGTGGTGTTGTGTGAGCGTGACAGTGATTGATAGTGTGCATCCTTTTGTTTCCTATCATCAGCACTCTGTCCAGCTGCATGCATGCAGTGGTGGCGCTGCTCTACCCCTTCTCTTGGCAGCACACTTTCATCCCAGTGCTGCCCGGCTCCATGTTGGATATTGTGTGCTGTCCCACACCCTTCCTGGTGGGGTTGCTGTCCAGCTCACTGCCCAAGCTGAAAGAGCTGCCTGTAGAAGAGGTGAGTTTCTGGTCATCTTGTAGCATTAAGTGTCCCTTGTTAAAAGTATTTTCCCAGATTGACAGTAGTTCTTCAATAGTGTGGCTACTTTTTTTTTTTGTCTTGACTCACATTCTACATCAATACAAATAGTTTTGATGTAAAATTCAGTTTAATGAGGTCATGTGTTTAATTAGTTTTAATGTTATTAGGCTGCGAAATAATTAAAGCTCCCTCCTATCAGAGGCACAGAATAAAAGGGAGTTTCTGAAGAAAAAAAGTTAAGTTAAATAAGTTAGTCACTGTTAACTTTTACAGTATTTGTGCTTTTGCTCATAGTTTTGGAGAAAATCACTTTACGTGAAATATATAGTAAATATATGTCTGCATGTAAGAAATGAGATTTCAGAGTTTCCTTCTTACTACCTGTTTGTTCCCTTGTCTCAGGCTTTAATGGTTGACCTGGGAACTGACCGCTTCATCCGGCAGGTTAGTAAACCAGCAACAACAAAAAGACGCTGACCTTCAACATGGTTGTAAAACATTTGGTTCTGTGTTGTAAGCCGCAGCCTTTGAAACTGATGCTGCAAACACTGTTGTTTATGACTCCTAACTGCAGTGTTTTTGCATGTTTATAGATGGACGATGAAGCTTCACTGTTGCCTCGGAAACTCCAGGCGGCTCTTGAGCAAGCTCTGGATCAGAGAAATGACATCATCAGTCAGGACTCTGACAGCGAGTCAGACGAAGGTGAATAAGTGACAAATCATGTCTGCCCACAGTGACATATGTTTTCCTTGTTAATTAGTACAACAGTGTCTGTACCAGAACATGTAGAGTCCAGGCCTGTGAAAGTCTGTGTGGGATAGTGTGACGTCTCCAGACACTGTTAAAAGTGAGTCACGAGGCTCTTGTAAGAGATGAGCTAATGCAGCTGATAAACAGTAAGTGTTGGGCTGAAAGGTGCTGGATATTCCTTACTCTTCTGCATGTATTTTATCATAAACAGAACTATAGGAGAGCGTACAACACTGAAGTAGTTCAATTGGATTATTGTCAGTATCAGACTTCATTGGAGATTAGATTATGTTATGATCTTTGGTATTGATCACACAGGGACTTTTATTTCATCACAACTCCCATATGGTCTAGCGGTTAGGATTCCTGGTTTTCACCCAGGCGGCCCGGGTTCAACTCCCGGTATGGGAATGGGAATTTGAAGGACTCACCCTTCTGAGAAATATTGTTCATTGCTGCATATATGTATTTCATTGTGATTAAGAAAGCAAAATGTATTATTAGGTGTCTTTAAATTACAGAATCAATCCATATAAATACTTCCTGTATTAAATGATGTTTATTTTGGGTTCATCCAGCAGGAAGATGAAACAAAAAAACAGTGGAACTACTGTATGTTTACAGTGACGGAGACTCAAAAACAATTTTTGATCCAGCCTGAGATGTAATTCTGACCATTATATCAGAAAGTTAGGATGATGATCTGATGAAGTGGGACATACAATAACCAGTAGAGGTGCTGCATAAATTGACACACCAGCGTAACTACAAGCTTTTTTGGCTCATAAATGGATGCTCATCCTCCTCTTCCTCCTGATTTTGGATTATTTTTATAATTAGATCAGATAAATAGAGTTTTTAGAGGAGCATGATCAGTAACTTCATTGCTTACAGCCAAAATATGGGCGCTGATGGCTCTGATTACTGATACTAAGGTTATTTGTTTTTGTTTTAACCTTTATTTAATCAGATAAATCACTAAGAAACATCCTTATTTGCAATAATGACTTGGCAAAAGACAAATCGTTTTGAGGGAAGGGGGTGAGAGCACTACAGGATATATTTCGTAGGTGTTATCATCCCAGTCTGCATGGTGTTTTTTGCCAGGGTTCGATTCCCTCCGTTTGCATAGTGTTACTCATAATAAAGTTAGGATCCTTTTTGCTTTTCACTTTTCTCTATAATGAAACGTAAAACTTGCAGCTGACGTTGTTGGTGGTTGTGTTAGAGCTACCACTGCCAATCATGGCCTGTTAAAACTAATGTGCAGACCAAACCAAAACATAGGTGCAGCATAACAATTCAATGAACTTCAAGTCTAAACTGGCCTGTGTGTTTTAACCAGCTGAAGAACCAGTCGGTAAATACCTGGCAATCTAATGTTTGCGTAAACCTAGCTAAAGTTCAACTAAAAACAACATTATTGGTAGTTTTAGGTGTGGGAGTAAAATTCCAAATGTCCAATCATCCATTAAAGTCTCTTCAGCGACAGATTTTTTTCTTAATTCTCTTATATTCATGGATGATAGTTAACCATGCACATTTCCACACTTTTTCAGCTCATACTCATACTTTGAGAGAGTGTTTAAAAGTCGTAACATTCATGGTCTGAACCTTCTTTTCTGTCCCTGAAGGTTTGTGCCTCTTTCAGCTTCTGCAGCTATTAATATAACTCAAGTGTGATAAATGTTTTGCATCAACAGTTCTTTGACTTCACCGATGTAGAAGCAGAAAAAAAGCAGCAACCACATTATTATTGTTTCTTATTTTGTGGTTAATTTGATTCAGGCTGATTTGACCATGAGTTATGGGATATGCTCCTGGGTCTCTGTAGTTAACAATAGCAGTGGGTAGATATGATTCTGTTTTTATGGCTGTAAAAGTAATGCCAAACCGTCATTCCCATTTTTAATGTAATTCTAACTGCTCTCAAACTACTGTAGGTATATCTGTGTTTTT
Organism: Ostorhinchus rueppellii; assembly: GCA_030068375.1. Lineage (NCBI taxonomy): Eukaryota > Metazoa > Chordata > Actinopteri > Kurtiformes > Apogonidae > Ostorhinchus > Ostorhinchus rueppellii. The sequence goes on along the minus strand of JAQQZY010000019.1, from coordinate 37,845,940 downwards.
TAGGTCCTTGTGCCAAACACTGTGACATGTCAGATTTATAACTTATTATGTCTTCTGATGTCAGTTGTGTAAATATTCTCCTGTCCTTTGTGTCTACAGAGTATAACTCTCTGAACAGCCTTGTGTCTGAGGCCTTCATTCGCTTCTTCCTGGAGACCATGGGTCACTACTCCCTGTTTATTACTCACAATGACCGAGGGGAGCGCATTTTCCAGAGGGAAGCCTTCCGCAAATCTGTGGCGTCAAAGAGCATCCGTCGTTTCCTGGGGGTCTTCATGGAGTCTCAGATGTTCGCAGGCTTCATCCAGGATCGTGAGCTGAGGAAAACACGTGCTAAAGGTAGACATCCCTGTTGTTTCTACATATATAATTTTTTTTTTCCTTTTAAGTTTTTAATAAGAACCTGAAGATTTAAAAAAAAAAAAATTTCCACCCCATGCAGTCTTTATGGCACGAGTTGCTGCACTAATACTGACCTCTAGTGGTTGAAAGTAATTATTTGTTTTTTTTCCACAGTATTTTGGAGCTCTTTGGCAGGCAACAATAAATTTAACCTCTTAGCATGAAGAAATGTCAGATTCATTTTTTTCGTCTGTCCTGTTGACAGGCCTTTTTGAGCAGAGGGTGGACCAGTATCTGGAGGAACTACCAGACACAGAGCAGAGTGGAGTCAACAAGTTTCTCAAAGGCCTTGGTGAGTTATGGAGTAGACACATGAGGCTGGACCCAGACTCCAGGAATTTACCTCCATAGACATATTATGACTTTACCTGTAATCTTCAATAATTATTTCGTTTAACACTAGGCCATAGAGATTTGACATAAAATCACTTGACCATCCAACTTGAACACCTTTGACTCAACCTCCTGGATGCTTAACCTGAATAAGAATCCATACATCACTCTGATTTTCCCCTGTGTTTGTTTTAATGAATGTATTGTGTTTGCTGTTTTCAGGAAGTAAAATGAAGTTTCTCCACAAAAAGAACTGAGAGGAAATGAGCTCCTGTTTTCAGCTCTATACCAACAGACAGTGTACATCAAACTAACGTCCCTTCATCATGATGCCTCTTTTTTTTTTACCTGCCTTATTTTTTTTTTTTTTATGTAAACATGTACATACTCCACTGTAAGCTGGCTGTGATACTCTTCAGTGTATGTTTATAGTACCTAATATGATAGTGATAGGAGGACGGTACACAACGAGTGAGCCGTAGAGTAACCACTGATGTCCAGGTATGAGTGTGGAGACTGTTATCAGGATGAGTGAGTGTATGTGACTTGATGCGGGCATAGATGTACAGTTCTTATGTTTAATTTTACATTAATTCACAACAGTGTGGTTCTCTGTTTAAGGAGTATAAAACCTATTCCAAACTGTACATGCATTGAGACAATGAAGAAAATGATTGTAAGTGTTCATAAAGTCTTTTGCAATCTTTTATTAAAAAATGTAATTAAAACGCTTTAAATGACTGACTGAATATTACTGAATTTATTAATTATATACGGAGGGCTGGGTATAACTTAAGGATATCTGACAATATCATATCATTAATAAAATGTGTAAAAGCGGTTCACACATGCTGCAAGTACGGACACTGATGAGATACAGTAAGTGTTAGGCATTAACATCTAACATCTGATAGTATCTAAGCAACTCTCCTGTGAAAATATTGAAGCCCTGAATAAAATTGCTCTTTTTTTATGCTTGTTACATAGTCTTTGAAGGTCTGTTTATGATTTAGATTAATTTTATTGGCTTTTATTTTTTTGTTTTTTGCATTGCAACTCCAAAAAGAAATGGGATAGGCTTATCTTAGTAGTGGTGAATGGATTATCTCCTGTTTAAAACAGAAACAATAATGAAGAGACAGATTGTCCTTCCATTCTTTGCTCCTTCACTAGTGTTTTGTTTTCTGCTAAAAACAAATCCTGAAGCCCGCTGGTGTAACTACTTTAAACAGTGCTATGTACTTCACATTTTGCCAGATGATATAAAATCACCTCTTTTTATAACTGACATCTCAATGACAGCCTCCCCCAAAGCCACGCATTAAGAGAAACTGGTAAGATCCCAAAAGGCACAGTTAGTCTAGCACCAGCTACCACATGCTGCTGCTAACCTAATTAAGTCTACGCCTATCACTCTGGCAGCTGTCACTGCTGTGCTGCTATTAGACTCACCATGGAATCCATCCACCATGTTAGTTTTTGTCATTTTGTGTCCTTTATAGCAGTTCAGGTGTTTATTGTTAAATAACCATGCAATGTGTCTATGATAAAAAATGAAGTTACCACTGTGTTGCCCTCTTTTTTTTAACCTTTGACCTGTAGCATCTAGTCCTGTTTCAGAGCAGCAGAACCATAAAGTTGGAATAATTTTGTTTTCAGTCACATTCCTCTTTTATACACATCAGTAATCACTTTTGACCAGGTGTAATGAGTCCCAGTTACACAATAACAACAACATTCTCAGAATAATTTTATGAGAAGAGGTGTAATGTTTTATAATGTTATAAATATAGTGTTTCCTACTTTATGGGCAAAAGTGTATAAAACATAGAAATAGAAGTATTATTTAAAAAGTGCTGCTCTGCTTCAATGGAGTGACATTTATGACTTTAAATTCAGTCCTACCTTTTTTTGTTTTTAGAGGTAAGTCTATATTTCATGCTTTATATAATAATTTAGACTTCACAGCATTAGGTCATCTGATAAAGAACTTTTTTATGTAATAGTATCTAACCTCTAATAATGTTTTTTTTTAATGAATATATATAATTTTTATAGAGAGTAAAATTCCTCGAATCACAGTATGACCTTTAGACGTGTGTGTGTGCTTCTAATCTGTTCAATGTAAAACGTTCTGAAATAACAGGGTAGGTGTTTCCAACCGTGTGTCATTCTCTCTCTTTTGTGATCTTCACCAGATGAAACAGTCGCATCTCTCAAGTCACACTACAGCTTTGAGAAACGTCAGAAGTCTTGCATGAGAGCTAGTATAAAATCTCACGATTAACTGCGAGACTTGCAATCTCCAAAATTTGGCCGGGCTAAAAGAGCGACGTCGGACCGGGGGTATCGGCGCTCGGTGATGCTCGGGTCAAAATAAAAGAAGAACAAAAAACAAAAAAAAAAGAAAAAGAAGAAGGAGGACTGGTGCGCTCCGGACGGACTCTGCGGAAGCGCCCTGACAGGACAGACAGACGGACAGAAGTTGAGTGTGTCGGCACAGTGTCGTCTCCTCTGGACTAAAACATCACTGACAGCCTCACACGCGCGCACTCTGATGGGTAGGATGTTTTGCACGAGCCGTGCACTTCAGAGCGGATTACATGTGTACACAGACGCAGTTTGGCGGATGCGGAGTCTGTCTTCCGAGGCTAAAAGTCCCCTGGTGTTGACTTGGTGTTGTGATGTTGTTGTGTTTCAGATTGCACCATGATGCCATGATAGGGGCGGAATCTCATGCGCACTTTCTAAAAAATCTTCCCAGGCTCAGTGATGCGCTGTAGGTGAGGCTGCTGATGCGGCGGGGATGCGGGGGCAGACTCTGCAGCTTGACTGACATCCGTGTTTGTATTATTCGAGCAGGCATTAATAAAGTGCTGTCAGACTGACACACACATGAACAGCTGGAACAGGTAGCCAAACGTGAAACGTACCATAAGGAACATCAGGAAATCCCAGATTCCCACAGAAAAATACTTATACAGCCGTGACTGCACTGCAATATTAAACAAGAGTGTTTTGCTTTACTTCAGAACACTTTGAATACCAAAAATGACAGTAAAATGACCAGTTTTAACCAGATTATTGTGCAATATTTAATAGATTCATTACCATTTAAAACCCAAACAGCCACTGGTGACCAAAACCATCTACTGATGTAAAATGTTTAATAACTTCTCATCCATTCATCCTTTCAATACATGTCAATAATATGTGTAAAATACAGTTTGTCATGACATCTTAATGAAAACACAGGGGTATGCTGGGAAATATCAGCTAATGGAATGATTGTTAAGTTGCTCTTCATCTTGAACCCATAAAGACCAAAGAGCCACTGCCGACCAAAAGCATCTACTCATCTACATTATTTAATAATTGTTCAACCACTATTCTTAATAAAATATGGACATGATTGGTGTAAAATACAGTTTGTCATGTTTTCATGGTCATCAGATATGACCCATTTGGACGTTCAACACCTTCATCTTCTACAACACTGATTCACCAGTAAAACCTAAAGCGTTTCTGGATGGACACACTGGGTTTATGTTCATTTAATGATGTATTTGGTGAAAAAGGGACTTTTTCCTCAGTTTTCTCTGTTTCTGACTTTAAACCTTTAAATTCACTCAGAGCTTTTATGAATGTATATGCAATAAGTTAATTAAATATTGGAAAATACATGATTTTCATTGAAAAGAATGCAACTTACAGAGGAGAAAATTATATTAAATGGGTAGTAAATCACTTAAGAAAGGTTAACTCAACAGGAAAATTCATTTGGAAACAGTAAAAAAAAAAAAAGCACTGGGTTTTTATGGGTTAAAGGTGAATGAAAGCAGAAACTATATCAGATGTCTAATAAAGCATCTGACTGCATTTTTAAGACTTTATGTAGGTTTTCTCAGGCCCCTATGAATTACAGCTGCACCAGGACTGAACTCAGAATTATATGAATATAAAGTTTATATTCCAACGTTATTTTTTTTTTTCTGCACTGTCTAATTTTAATGGCTCTGTTTGATGCACAGTCCTTTTACTCTAATCTACTGTCTGTACTTGTCTTCTTTGAAAGAGCAGATGTAATCAACACAGGACCCATTTGTGATGTCTGATTGGTGGTATTATTTTAGTAATGTCTGATTCTTCACTGACATCTTAGTTGAATATCAAAGAAATGTCAGAGTTGAGTTAGTGTCAGCTTGTTTTGGATGACTCCTGCCAAAACCGGGCTTTGAAATTACGTTATATGTCATATGTTGCATTTTGATCAAGTTTGAGTCTAAAATAGCTCTGTATGTTTAAGGGTGAGGTGTTGCAGCAAACAGAAAGTAAAGTTGCAGTATTACCACAGTGTGCACGATGAGGTGTCGTCACATGTTGCAGTTGACACCTTGAAACATGTTCTTAAGTGAAGTCACAGAGAATAACCCTGACAACTTAAAAGCCCAGTGAGGTTCTTCAAATATTTTCAATTCTTTTATTTTTGACATCTGTTTAATTTTTCACATCTCTTATGGGTTGAGACTGATTAGCTGTTCCTTTCATCTGAATAGGTGACAGAACAGTAATTTATGTGTGAAGGGAGACATTAAAATGACTTAAGAATGGATTTGATGCTTTAGTTTAAGAAATCCTCCCTCCTCCGTGATCCTACCATCATGGTGTTAATAGATGTTACTTAGAGGTACTTTCAAGGGAGCGATCGCTGTGCATATTTCTATTATTATGACATCTCCTGAGATAGCATGTGAATCTGGTGCCATCTTGCCTTAGCGGGGAGTCTGGCGGGTTGTTTCAGTGTGAAAGACGAACGCGCGGAGGGTTCAGTGAAAGCAGATGCACAGTTTGAAATTGCAACCGAGCTGAGTGAACAAGAAGCAGGGTGCACTATGACTGACTAATTGTGTTTCAAATTGGGTCTTTGAGCGCACAATGGGGAATGGGATTGCTCTGAGCTCCCTGCTGAAGCACCCAAGGATGAGAAACTTGTCAGATTTGTAGGTCAGGCAGCCTGCAGGGGTTGTTGTTAGGCAGACTTGCTCACAGCTCCAGATGTCACAGTGATTTGATTTTTTTTATTTGGTGAAGAATGTGTGTGTTAAGTTGTGATTGCAGTTCTTTTTTTTTTTAACTTCAACATCACCCTTTGAAAAAAAAAACCTGCGCTTCCTCTTCTTCTTCCTTTTCCAGTGCGTGCTCGTCATTCTCTCTGACATACTATGTTGAAATCTTAATTGATTTCAAAGTGGTAGAGGGGATTGCAGGAGTGTATCCTGGTCCCATCTGGAGCTTATCAGAGCCTGACCTGGTTTTGGTGAGCTAGGTTGGCATGTAGATCCACTGGGACCTGTCCCCTCCTTGTGCTGACAAAGGGATGAAGAAGAAGGCCACAGCCGGCCCATCATATCTCAACAAATCGAGCCCTCGTCTTGCCCTGTGCTACCTGCTCCACAGTAAAAGAACAGTGCTTACAATACAATTCTTCCCTCCTTCATTGTAGGTCACTTGGTCTTTCTTTCTCCATTTTGGAAATGGCTTGCGGGGATATTTTGCCCTACAAAAAATAATTATCTTATCTCCCTAATTCCCAATTATTATGCACAGGCTTATTTAAGAAAAAGGATTAGATTTTCTCTCTTTTTTGGTGGCTGCACCAGCGAGCTGGGGATGAATATGAACGTGATATTCCTCTCCTCCACAGCAGTGAGGGGGTCCTACATGGATGAACTGAGGGAGGAGAGAGCACAGTGAGGCTGTCATGTAAGCCGTCTCCTCTGGGGCCACCTCTCGGTGTGAGCGGCTTCCTGCTTCAGGTAGAAGCCTCAGTGTTTCTACTGCTGAGGCATCAGGCTGTGTACTCTCTTCTCCTTCCTGCTGAGAAGACAAGCCCACTCAACAGCTCCAATCCTAAAGGCACTGCAATGGAGAAGGTAAGGTGTTTCTTTAAAGATCGTCTCCTATCTTGTTTTCCTCCTTTTCTTCCACAGCCAGAGGTAGTCAGGATTTAACTGATCAGCAGATTTTTTTTTGTTTTTCTACAAGCAGGCTTATGATCTATTGTAAATTCTACACATGAGCTCTTTTTAAAACCAGTTTGAGACCATTTCCATCTATAGTTGACATGTTTCCTCTGTGTTGTTCTTGTATCACCACAAAAGATGTGTTAGGCGTTAGGAATATCCCAGCCATTTCCTCTCACAAGACCCTGGTTTGGAAACTAGACTTATTCCCCAGACTCTGCTCACTGCTCCTAAATTGGTACCATAGGTCAAGTGCAGTGGATGAATTTCCCTGCTGGGATTAATAAAGTATAACTTCGGAGAAAATAGCTCTTCTTTGAAATATTTGACTAGATTTCTGTTGACAGCTTCTGTCCTCGTTCAATTCCCATGTCACAAAATTAGCTGTAAACACAAGAGAGTGATGAGAAGTTTATCATATTTTTGCCAAAGTCTACATGTAAAATAATGCTTTGACTTTTGTCTGTAACACTCCTTCTTTTGGACCACCTCTTCTTTTAAATATTTCCATTCACTAAGATGATTAAATGCTTATGCTGAATAATTAAATCAGTGTTGCAGTACAGGTTTAGTGTTATCTACATGAGGAGCTCTTTCATGTGCCTCTGAGACTCTCTGAAGCGTTTGTGAGCATGAGTACAAATAACAACTCTGAGGAGTGCGATTTAGCCCAGAAGAAGGTGGCAAGACAAATGTTTCAGCATATGTCACCTCATCTCTTTATCACATGTTCCTGAGTGTGTGTTTGTGTGTATTTGTTGTAGATTTTGAATACAGCAGGTTTTTGTCTGTGATTTCAGAGCTGCTCTGAGTGTTCAGAGCCAACACTCGCTCAGAGCCTGTGTACTCTGTGCAACAAGTGGCTTTGTTACCAGTGCACAGATGTGCATCAGCATCAGAGAGCTTCCACAGCTTCCCAGTACACAGACGTGCATCAGCCACCGAGGCCCAGTGCCAACCAGTGTGCAGACCTGCACCAGAAAGGATCCAGTTCTCTGCCTCCGACTGGCCAAGGTCAGGGTGGTTATTTATTATTTTAAGACTCTTCTGCTTCTGCTAACCGGGCCGGTACCACAGTTTATTAGTGGGTCACTGAGTGTGTCTGTGCTTTAGTAAACAGCAAAACATGTTTGGGTGTCTGTGTTTTTCTTACTGTGTTTTCCTGTTGGTTAATTGGTCTCAGTGTGAATTGTTGCAATTAATTATGCATTATGTTGGTGATTGTTAAGAATGATTCCTAGAGATCTCTGTGTCATATTATACCTCTTTTTAACCATGGCCCAGATTCTAAAGAGCTTCCATGATTTCATCCTTGCTAATATTAGTATGTTACTATTTAAAGAGCCTCAAGTATGCCTGGCAGCTTTGTTACCAGCTGCTTTTGCAGGTCTGCAATGCACAAATTATCAAATCCTAACAAGAAAGACTCTGAACACCTTTACTGTGAAATGTGAGTGGTGCTGTTTGGTTTGTGCACTTGTGAGAAAACTTGTGTGACTGTGCTGATAGACAGGATGTGGTCAGTCAGGTTAGGGTTTGTGCATGCAGGATGATGCTTGACTCTCCACCACAGCCATGTGAAGGCAGTGGGGGGTTGGCTGAGGTGAACCGGCCAGCAGAGAGCAGCAGGGCTACGTTCATTAGCCTCATCCAGCTATTGTTAGATACATGTACTGTGGGCCAACAGTTTCTACAGTGACCTAATTAGAAATAAGTATAAGACATATTTGACTTTTGATATGCCTGTGTGGTTATTGGTACATCAAATACTTGCTTGGACAATAATAGTGTTTGTATCCTTGTCTGTCACTGCTCTTCATATTGTGCTACTTCATTCTGCTTCTGTTTCCTGCTCTTGTCTTGCCTTTGTTTTTGTGTCAAAGACAAGAGAAGCCATTTTTAGCATTGCACAACAGTATAACTCATCACATTTTAGTCACTTGCTTGCAGGATACAACCACTGAAGATATTTGAGAAACTGTTCATGCTATCATATTATCAAGATCATGCACAATTTAATACAGTTATTATTCTATTGTAAATCCAATTGATAATGTGGGTTTTATTTGACTTTATTGAACAAAGCTCTTTAATAAACTTTTATATTCGATATATTGATCATCAGCAATGTATCTTTTGCAGTATAACCCAAAGTAAGGAGTTGTTGGCACATTATGGAAATGCAAATTTAAAAAAGAAAGTAATGATATCAACATGTATTTCAACTTGTATTTCATTTTAGTCTGTATCAGACCAAAATGTTTCACCTTCTGTCTGGTCAGCTTTATTTCATGTGTAAATAAACATCTGTTCCTGACATTCAGGAAGTATGTGTATATTTACAGGATATTTCTACAGTGTTAGATGCAATATCTATGTCTCTATTTTGTCATTTATAAGATGTGCTTTTTCTATATGTTTCCCGCGTTAATATATATGAAAACTTTTTGACTTTATTGGTTACCTAATCATGTTGTGGTTGCAGTGTCTCCTGCTTTCTTCTTTTGCTTTGCACACTGATAGCACTCCTCTTGCTGTGGGTGTGAAAGTGCTTTGCGATAGTTGCTAATGTTCCACCCCTCCACCACCCCCACCCCTCTCTCACCCTCCGTCTGTCTTTTAGGCCCGGGGTTGTATCCTTGCCCCCTCCTCATGTGCCATTCTCACAGACAGGAGCCCTTGGAACTGTTTTGTGAGTCATGTGACCTTCTGTGCTGTAGCAGCTGTCACCTGTCCTCCCACAAAAACCACAGGTCAGTGCTCAGACACACAGCACAAGGACATTGCCGAGAAAGGCTAACCGCAGGTTAAAAACTTCCTCTGAGACACAACATTCTCTAAACGCCTTGTCACTTTTATCATGTGTATCTGCATACACTATCCTTGGCCCGTCTAATACCTATTAAGTATTCATACACTTTGGTTTTCAGTGATGTTACTGTACAGTAGTTGACTCTAAGGTCACCTGCATAATGTCCCTAGAGGAAACAAATTTAACTCCGGAGTTCTTCATGCAAAAAGAATACATTAGTGACCATACGTACGGGCACTGTGATCCTGTGTCTCTTGTGTTTGCAGGGTGGTGCAGATTGGGAAGGCCCTTCAGGATCAGCAGTGGTTGTTTGAGAGCCTGATGGTGCAGGTAGAAGAGAGGAGGTCTGCAGTGGAAAACAATGCCAAACAGATAGAGGACAGGTCAGTCGGAACACTCAACTATACTCAAATCTTAACCTCAGCCACAGCTACTCAATAATTTAACAGTGTTTAATACAGAAAGCTTGTCTGAGCTGATGGCAGTGTCTATTTTCTGCTGCATTTTGGAGTTTTCTGCCAGTACATTTATTTTAGCTTTTCTGTCTTTGTAGACTTCATGGAGTAAAGATTGCACACAGGAAGGCAGAGAACCAGATTAAAATGGCAAAGATGATTATGATGAATGAGCTTAACAAACGAGCCAACCTATTAATAGAGCAACTGGAGGTAATTACTTTCTCTCTTTTTTTTTTCTTATCGTTCAGCCAACCGTGAATCTATTTGCAAAGATTCAGCAACCATTGTGATGTGATCAGTCCTGAAAGCAAGCAATTGAAGGCGCATACTAATCTGTCAAAACTGCTTAAACTAACATCTCAGGACCCACATCTGTCAAAAGTAGCTGTAGAATAATGTACCACAGTCCACCGATGACTCTGTGTGGCAGCAGTTACCTCTAACTCTATGCATTTTCATGGGTGTTTTGGTAGAAAATCTCAGAGGACTGCCAGCAGCGTCTGGAGGACCAGCTGCAAGGGGCAATAGAGATTTGTGGCCAGCTGGACCATGTGCAGAAGTTCACCACCTGGGCTACAACCCACCATTGCAGAGGCCCGGTGCTCTTCAGCAGGGCGCTGGTACGCTGACAGGACAGAAGTTCACTGTCTTCTGGAGTCAAACATACACATTGCAGACATCATACTGTTTTATTAAGAATCTCAAGTATCTACTGAGCTGTAAATGCAGGAGCTTTAAAGACTCAGATGTTTAGCAGAAGATACAACACCAACACATTGCAGAATGAAAGTGAATTATTTGAAGCGTGCTATCTACTCATTTCAAATCTTACCCCAATAATCAATACCTTTCCATTGTCATGTTTTGTGTAAATTATTTCCACTGGTTCTGCAAAAGATATAACGTCACTGGAAACAACAAAACTCCTTTTTTGCACTTACTGTTAGATATAAAATAGAAGTGTATTTGAGAAAACTGTAAAAAAAAAAAAAAAAAAGAAAAGAAAAAGAAAAGAAAAATCTACTACACTTTGAAATTTCACAGTTTTCTGCTAAAATGTGGTCTGATGTGCATCTAAGTCACCAGTATAGACAAACACAGTGCGTTTAACTGAATACCACACAGACAATTATAATATTTTGTATCTTTATTGAACACACACTATTAACAGAACAGATCACATTTTCTGACCAACTCATGCAGAAAACTAAAACACTCTACAATATATTGTTTCTCATTGTATATTAAGAGATTCTAAGTAGTATCTAATGAATGTGTATATAAACCTGTAAAATCTACTGTATATTTATTCTTTCAGATTTCACTTCAGATGCAGCAGCTGCTTGAGCCATCACTCCACTTGGATTCTTGGAGTCCTGTCAAGATTAAATTCAATTGGGATGCTAGTTATTGGACTAAGCAGATTTCCACCTTAGGTAAATACATCTTACTGGACCAAACTGGGTAAACTGCATATGATGTTTAGTATGAACCACTGACCTTTTTCAAAAACACGATTATCATTGATTAATTTTTGCAAAAACAGAAAGTATTAGTGGTTCTGACTTTTTTCCTCTTGTGTGTTCTGCAGGTCAGCTGACTGTTGAGGGAGGAAACTGCCCCTATCCCCAGGGTTTGGCCTGTTCCAGTATCCTGAGGCCTCAGCCCATCACTTGTTTGGCTGTGCCGTCAGTATGTCACAGCAGACGAGACCCTGGTTGTGGCTACCAGGCCTGTTGTGAGCCCCAGATGTGTTGCCTTCATAGCATTCCCCCTCAGCAAGACTTGCCCACTCTGGATAAGAACCAACTGGATGCTTCTCTTTACAACTCCAGCCGTGTTCAGTCTGCGCTTATCTCGGCCTCCCTGCACCAGAACCAGCAGCTCCAGAGGTGCTGGGACTTGGACAGCACCTCAGTCCTGCAACCATCTGCGCAGTGTCCTCCCCTGTCATCACCTGTACCCACCACAGAGTCCATTCAGCTTAACTGCACACACGGAGCTACGTCACATCCACAAGCTGCCGCCACCCACGTCCAATCTCAGCTTAAATCCTATCTCCATCAACAACAACACAGTGAAGCTCTTCCAGACAGTCAGTCTCAACCGGACCTGGGCAGACCGGGCCAGGACCAGTCGCACGGACCATGTCAGGGGAAGCAGTCGACCGGTGCAGTTCTGCAGCTGGAGCTCAGCCATGCGCCGGACAGAGACGTGATGACCGAAGACAACTGGGAGGACAGATGTAGGCTGGTAGAGACCTGTGGACATACAACCTTGAGTGAAAACAGGGAGCGTGAGGAGCTGCAGCAGGACAGGAGAGAGAAGACTACTATCCCAAATCAGCAGCATTTCCAAATGTCCCCAGCAGCTGAACTGAGAAAAGAGCAGCAGAGGACACGAGCTTCAGTGTCGCCCAGAGACCAGAGAGACGGCAGGGTGAGGCATGACGTTATTAGATGTCGGCACATACACAAATTATTAGACCACCCTTGTTTTCTTCCATTTCTTCTTCATTTCAATGCCTGGTACAACTAAAGGCACATTTGTTTGGACAAATATAATGATCCCAACGAAAATATCTGATAATACTTTAATTTTAGAGCTGATATCTATTCATTTTCCACGTTTTCTTGATAAAAACCAAAATCACTTCAGTTCTTATATCAATATCTATGGCATTGTACTGACAAAAGCACTGCTTTTAGGGATTCCATGTTTTCTTTTCTGTCTTTTTAGTCACATGATACACACAGGAGTTAGTACTTAATCGCATAACCATAATTTTTGATGAATTTGATGGTCTAATAATTTTTTCCGCCTGACTGTATATATGCTTCAGCCTTAACATGAAATACAAAGCAGTTTTAGTGCAATGTCTAAAACCTTCCCCAGAAATATTTCCAGAAACTTAGGCCTCAAAATTCATCCTGCACATGATTTCTACTTCACAGTATATCAGCATACACTATAAAAAGTAAAACATTGAATCAACTTAAAACATTTTCTTCAATAGGTCACACATGAAAAAAAATTAGCTGAGTGAACCAAATTAAATTATATTGAATGTAATTTAATGTGATTTGATTTGGTTCACTCAAATTTTTTTTATGTGTGACCTATTGAAGAAAATTTTTCAATTTGATTCAATGTTTTACTTGTTATAGTGTAACAACTCACAATTTCTTCTGGTTGAAGTCGTGTAGTAAAGGAGGCGAACATATTAAAAACCTAACCCTTTTTGTTTCAGCACCAGTAGCCACTATGAGATCAAAGTGTGGCTTTTGTGCACCTCAGGCTGTTTTTTTTTTTGTTTTTTTTAAATTTCAAATGTGGTTCTGCAAATATCTATGGGCTTAGAAATGTTTCAGCCTTCCTTGCAAAACATGAAATGGTTTACCACAAAACTCTGTTTATACACACCTTTCAGAAACCACATGTATTGGTTTGGTTCAGGCCTGTTTCTGACAAAACACAGGTGTTCAAACACTTTATCAGAAGAATGTGATAAACAACAGACAGTTAAAGCCTCACTCACACATTATCTTATGCACTGACAATTTTTTTTTCAGTCACTCAAACCTATCAGGAATATATCACCCCAAATGCGATGCAGTTTTACCGTATTTCCACAATGTTAGTGTTTTTCAGTTTTTAATTAATATCCTCAAACAACAGAAATGATGCTGGTTATTTTAATGCCAGAATGATCACTTCCCATTGTTGACAGCTAGCCTGGAAACAGATGGTGCAACAGAAATATGCTCCTGCTTTTATGAAGAAAGACTGATGGGAAAACAAAGAGCTGCTCTGACAATTAAAGCTGAGCTGTTCATAGTAGTGCACCCTAAAATCCAAATCTAATCTACTGTTCATCACATTTCACACTTGATGCCAGAGGTTTGAGCAGCCACACAGTCATCAAGATGCATAATTAAAAGGAGAAAAGGTCTTATTTATGTATTTTCAAGTCACAGCATCTGAAAACTAAGTCAAACCACTTGGGTGCATTCATTTATGTACTTAACCTGTTATTAATGAGTCACTAAGGGAATTGTGGGCGCTGCCAGTTTGATTTCAGTTATGGTTAGCACTTTGAGATAAATTTCCGCACCCCCCATCGTTTAAGAGAGAAGGATTATAGTCTATTTTCCTCCACAGTCAGAATCCCGCATACCTCTCCCAAGGGGCAGGATCAGGTAAAAGTGTTTTAATCGCATAATACTAAGGAGCACGTGCTCGTGTCAGCCTGGCCTGAATATGTATGATGGTACACTAGAAAACGAAAGAGAAAGAAGCATGTGTTAAAAAGAAAAGGAAAAAAAAGCTGGCATTGAAGGATTTGTCAGTGCTTCTGCTTACATTAGCAGAGGACTCAGCTGAGGTGTTTAAAGGAGATTTTCAGGACACTGGCATTAGTGAAATTGTAATATAAGAGAGAAAGAGATGTGCAGCATGTGATGTGCAGTTGTGGCTTAATCAAAGAGCTGCACTGCTTCCCTGATGCTGGATTTACATATGATAATTGACGTGGTAACCAGTCTTTTCACTGACGATACAATAACAGTAATATATGCAGCTGTGTGGACCGTTCTCCGTGTTTGTCAGGATGGTGTTGTTTTGAATTAATCCCCGAATAGACTGAGTGATGTTTTTGTTCATTAAGTGTATTCCTCTGCACACATCTACTCCTTTTTTCCTTTCTATTGTTAATGACTTGAACAGGTGCATCTGTGCATACAGCTTGTATTCCACCCTGTTCAGTGTGTTGGTGTGTGTACCTGACAGAGATCCACTTCCCTGGAGGTGTCTGTGACAGCCCACGAGTGTGGATCTGACGTACAGAGGAGCCGGCTCAGCCCTAATTCAGTGTGTGTGAGGAGGAAGAGGCGCTCCCAGAGCATCCCAGCAGAACTAGCAGCTGCTTCCACCAACCCTTACACTGAAAAGCTCCCAGGATGCACTCAGAGCCTAGAGGCAGGAGCTGCAGATAAGGTAAACTTAAATCAGAATATTATTACACATGGGAAGGAACTGAAGCTCTGCTGTCAAAGGATATAGAGGTGATCACAGTTAAGATGTGCTTATTCCACATGTACATGCTTGCATTGCAAAGGAGCAGGAGTAATAGTACTACTGGCTCCTGATTAAAAATATGAATGTCTTACTAACCAGTTAGTCAAAGATCCATTATGTTGCTGTGAGTTTTTTGAGTACAATGCACAGGCTTTATCATCAAACTTACTCAGTTGTCACATATTTGCAGAAGTTAAGATGAACAGATTACACTAATGAGAAAACACAGTTCAGTGACAGTGAAGCAGCTCTGTTAATAGAGGTCATATCATTTGTTAAACAGATGAAATCGATATCTCCTGAGATTTATTTACTTATTTATTTAATTGAATATGACAGAATTCAGATTTACATATAATGATGACAGCTGGTATCAAGTAATAATTAAATAATTCAGCAGTGCAATAGAAATAAGGAATGTACAGACATAATTCCATGGTCAATACCACCTATTCTCTCCAAGCCAACCCACACAACCCCTTTCTTAATCTTTGTAAACAGGCAGGGCTCAGCTAAGCCATAAATGGCCCCCAGATATCATCAAATTTGAAAGGCTGAGATTTTTTTTTTTAACAAGACGTAGGTACGCACAGCTTCACAGATCCAAAAACATACAGTACTTTTGTCGGGTTAAATCCCTCATTACACCACAAAACCAACTCTAAGTCATTGTTGGAACGGAGCTTAAGTTTTAATGTAGGTTTGTTGTGTGTTATTACCCCCTCCACCCCGGTTTGTTTCTTTGTTAACACTCTAGCAGCAAAACTACTGGTTGAATTCATACCAAACTGGGTTTATAGTTTGACAGTGACCTAGAATAGATCTCATTACATTTCCGGAAAAGTAGGTCAAAGTTCAAAATTTTAATGAATTTTTAAAATCTTTTTTTCTCCTCCCATTTACAGTGGGGGAAATTTCACATGCCTATACAAACATCGATTTTGTTTCAATTTACTTCAGACTTGGCACATGTATAGAGGCAATCAGCACACGCATAGAAATGATGACATCAGCTGAATCGGTGCCAAAATAAGCTACGATATGTGCAACGGCTGGGGTTTGTTGTGCCTGGCACCACTTGTTTGATATGTGGTTTATTTCAGCAGTCCAACATGGACCCCAGGCAGCGGAGGGCTTCAGATGGGGTACTGTGTATTGTCAAGGAGACATCAGCAGCCTCACACCCCCCCAGAGGCCACCGGTCTCCTTTGCTCACCTATAAGACAGAGCCAGGTGCTTGACAGTCATCTCATGTCTTATATAAAGTGCAAAAATTGTAAATACACACTAATCATCTTCATTTTTTTTTTTTTTTTTTATAGATCCTTCTTTTATCTATGTCAACGAAGACATTGATTATGAAGCCAAGGGGAGATGCAGGTTGCCAAATGGTTACAGGTGTGTATAAACTTCAGAATAAAATATCTGCTTCTGTAGAAATCCTGAAAAATGTAACATGAGCATCTCTACTAATGTTTAAAGCATCAGAGAGATTCAGAAGGATACAGGAAGACACAGGGTTCCAGTGGTTTGCTTGGAGCGGCTCAAAATCCTCGTATCTCAGCTCCCTCCACATGGACGACGGCAGAGTGACCCTTTACCTGCCAGCGCCGTGGACAAAGCTGAAACTTTGCCCCAGCAGGAAACCTGGAAAGAAGCAGCACCTGAAGTATGACTCATAACAACACAGACATCACATTAGACACATATTGTTCATACTCAGTGTTTGCATATGGTAGATAACAACAGTCATTATGAACAAAGTGACTTAGGAGACCCCTTGAGAGAAGTTTAGCAAATTTGGCATAAACATTTTAGAGTGATCAAGGTTGTGATGATTAGAATTTGGAGGCTGAAGGTCATAGACACAAAGCGCGTTTTTGGCCAGATTTATACGCTAATTGTGAAAATGCTTAATACAAGTGTGTCATAGGATAAAAATCTGAAATAATTACTTTTTTTTCCTCAAATGGCCATAGGTTACCTTTACTGTGACATCATTATAGTATGTCATTATTCAACATATTTCTCCATAAACAGTCTCTAAGTGAAGACAACATGCTAATTCCTGTTTAAATGATGTATTGAACCATCGTAATTATTTGAATATACAATAAAATTTGCCAAATATAAAAAGTTATTTTGTTTTTTAGACCTTAGGGATAATTTTACAGATGTTTGCAGTGTTTTCTTCATGTATAGAAAACACTGGTTCTGGTATCTGCATTAGTATCAGAGAATATGAAGTGGCTCAGCCCATTAATAATTTATACTCTCTCTTGTTTTCTCTTCTCGTTGCCTATCCTCTTGTTTCGTCTCCTCTCTTTTGTAAACACAGGCACTCACTGGCAAAAGCTCTGAAACCCCGAGGACCACCCACTCTCCCTCAGTCAAACAACAAAACTGTAATCAGTCAACCACCAATTCAAACAAGAGCGACTATAACTATCGAGGTCAAATCAGTGCTCGTAAACCGTCCACAAACTCTAAGTACATACCACAGAGTTACTCTGGTCTGGACTCTGACTCTGATCCCAGGTCAGTTTCAGATGAAGCCTTTGTTTCTCAGAATGACCCACACCTGGACTCAGACACATCACCAGAGTCTGACCCAAATGCAGAGTCTTCATCTGAGGCTGAACTTGAGTGTCTGTCCAAGGAGACATCAGTCGCTGCTGGAGAGACGGGGCCGTGCAGAGACAGCGACACTGCAGGAGAATCCGAGCTAAGTCTGGAATATGAAGCAGACCCAGAATCAGATGTAGCAGCAGGATCAGAAGATGGCCAAGAGCTTGACGCTGATGCAGAATCAGGAGATGGTGAGACAGAGTCAGACCTCCAGCCTCACTACGATCCCAGTTTCCAAGCCGAGACTGACTCAGACATTGTCTCTGACCAGCCGCCAGACTCTCAGGGCTCTGTGGAGTCTGAGTTTGACGTCGAATCTGAACCTGAAATGACGAATGATGACCCGCAACCGCTTCGCTCTGACCTCGAAGATGAGTCACACATTGGTCCTAGTCAGAGGCCTCTTTTGATTGCAAACCCTGTGGTTCAAAGGGGGGTGGAGGGAGTCCACATAGAGGAGGACAATGCAGAAATGGAGAGTGAGGACTTCTGCGCTGTGTGTCTGATTGGAGGAGACCTGCTGTGCTGTGACCGCTGTCCTAAAGTCTTTCACCTGTCTTGCCATATCCCATCTCTGCTCAGCTTCCCCTCGTAAGCTTCTGCACCAACCTGACATTAATGTATTCACCATCTGCATGTGGAACTGTTATTGTTAATGTGATCCTCTTTCTTATCCTGTCCAGAGGTGACTGGGTGTGCAGCCTGTGCAGAGATGTTGTGCAGCCAGAGATGGAGTACAACTGTGAGAATGAGCGGACATCTGGGGGTCACACATCTGCTCATGGACTGTCTGCATGTGACCAGAGAGTAGGTCCATTTAAGGATGAAGGATGGAGACTCTGATATTCCCTCTGATGCATTTTAAACATTGGCTTTTTCTTCAATGTTTGTAGAAATGTGAGCGTTTGACCCTCCTGATCCTCAGTAACGTCCTGAGTGCTCCCTTCCATGAGCCTGTCAGTCCACTTGTGAGTCATCACCACTTTCTTACACTTTGGATACACAAATCCAGTACATATGCCACTATGTTTTTTATTGTCATTATTTTATTTAACCCCTTGATGCCTGAATTTATTTCCAATTATGAAAATAAATTGAGGACTCAAGGGGTTAAAGCCAGCATGGTCAATTCAATTCATTCATTTGAAGCAGTCTGATGCGAATTTGCGACAATCGGTGTCAAGGGGTTAAGATTAAGATCCTTTATTTTCCATGTAGGGTCATCAGGGTGATTCAAATCCAGTCCTCGAGGGCTGGTATCCTGCATGTTTTAGATATTTCCTTCTTCCCTCAGTACACCCGGTTCAATTAATGATCAGCTCATCATCAAGCTCTCCAGAATCAAGATAACAACGCAATAGCTTTCCTTCAACTTCAACTTTATTATAGTCCCAGAGGGAAATTGGTTTGCAGCAGATCAACAAGCTACATCCAAACACAGAACAAGACAGAGCATACAATAAAATACAATAAGAGGTGTGCTGTAAGAGGGAAAGATCTAAAACATACACTGGCCTACACTTAAATCCTGCCCTCAAGGACTGGATTTAAATACCCCTGCAACACATACACTGAAATTTAACACATCACTAGAACACACTACATACAGTACTAGGAGCAGCGGGCTTACCATATCAGGCACAGTGTCTTGCTCAAGGGTACATCAGCCAACAAGTTTTTCTGCCAGTCTGTGGAATCAAACCAGCGATCTTTCGGTCACAAGCCTACTCTCCAGCCCTATCGGCCACAGCATATTATACGAATGTTTGCGATAAACACAATGCAAAAGCCTTGAACATGATAATAATAATGATGATAATTTTACTTAGAAGTGCCATTGATTCACCTTCTAACATTCAACCAATCAGATGAAGCCCTTGCTACACATCAGATCCTCTCAGAATAACTGCTCTCCATTTGGTGGCAACTGTGAATGTAGTTTGTTTATTTACTCATATCATCATCCCAAAACTGAACAGACCTAAAAGCAGCTGCAGCAGAAGCATCATGACAATGTTTGACAATATTGAGATAAATCTTACAACCCCTTGTAGGTTAAGATGTACAAGAAAACACAGTTAGGACTGACACTGCACTGGAAAGGAGGTTTAAAGGGTTTACATGTAGTATTGATTTTTCAATCTTCAAACAGCAGGACGACATCAGGAACAAGAACACACTTAGGACTCCAAAAACCACCAACAAATCAATGCTATGTATCCACAGACTGCATCACTCACTGAATAAAATACAAAGCTCAATGTTTACACACATCAGGATAATGGAATCAACAGGTTTTTTTCTTCCAACTAAAACTCATCTTTTATCAGGCTATTTTGGTAGTTTGTTGGAATTATTGTGTGTTGTCTGATCTTCCCGTGCTGCATGAGCTGATAGTTTACATTATAGCTCTGTTAGCTTAGCTCTGTTGTTAGTTAGTTGGACTGTTGGTGTCAGTCGCCATCTGCCGTCCATCTGTCTATCAACAAACAATTTTTAAAGACTCTTCTTTGAAACCATCTGTCAGAATGACTTGATATTTGTTGTAGAACATCTTTGGGGTAAGGTCTACCAAATCTACTCAAAGAATTGGGAAATATTCATTTTGACATTTTTTTAAAATTAATTTTTGAAATTTAAAAACTCCACATTGGTTTATAATGGGACACATTACAAAGTGCTATGACCTGAAAACAGTTGAAGATATTGATATAATTACTATTGGTAATAGATAGGAAGTCACATATGGGCTTTCATTTGGTGCCATGACCTATGACCTTGAGTGACTTTGAAAGGTCAAGCAAATGCCAATTAATGTCTTTGAATATGCCGTTGGACTACCGAAACCTTGGTGCTTTTTTTAGACAGAAAGCAGCCACAGGAAAACCACCATGGTGTTGTCAATATCTGCTGTAAAGATCTGTTGGGAATTGTCCAAACAAGGTCAGAACTGTCAGTTTAATCAGAACCACTGATCAACAAACACCAAATGTATAATAGAATATCACATACTGATTGAATACCTCCATATGTCACATAATCAAACTCACCTGTGTAGAAGAAATGTTGGGATTTCTGCATCTTCATTTCATTCTGTGTCCAGTGGTGAAAACAACCACAGTTCTTCTAGATTTCATCACTTTGTCGCTTTCTTTGACTCTAGTTTCTTAATGGTTCTCATCCCATCTGGTCACTGTCTAATGCTTTGGTCAGAGGTCCTGTGGTGATAGTTTTCCTCACCATTTCAGACCAGCAGAGTGACTCACTACTCTCTCTAGTGGTAATATGACTCCCCTGGTCCACTGGTGTAAATATATCCACTTCATATCTCTACAGTTCAGGACACTGGTGTCTTCAGCGTGACTTCAGAGCTCTTTATTCTAAACACTCAGGTCATTTTTTGATATATGAAAGTAGAAAGGCTATCTATAGTCCCTTTAAAGTGACTACTCATGTTTGAGTTTTAATGTTTTGTTGTTTTTCATGCAGGCTCGTCATTACTACCAGATCATTAAGAGGCCCATGGACTTGTCCGTGATAAGGTCCAAACTCAACAAAAGGAATGTCCGGCATTATATTTCACCAGATGAGTTTGTTGATGACGTTTATCTCATGTTCCGTAACTGTGCAAAGTTCAATTATGTAAGTGAAGAAGTCGCATTTTCTGTCATTATCATAATTATAAGCAATCAGTTTGAATTATGCTTATACTCAACCATTTCTTCATTAACTGAGTGTCATAATTCCTTGTGTGACCACAGCCTGACTCCGAGGTGGCCCAAGCCGGCCGCAGCCTGGAGGCGTTTTTTGACTCGAAGCTGAAAGAGGTTTTTCCAGACAGAGTTTTCCCTGTGGCTGAGGCTGACTCTGACAGCGATGAGTATGATGAGGCGTACAAGACTGCAGAAGGCGGTTTCCCTTGGCCAGAGAAGAGGGAGCAGTGCCACAGGAAGAGGAAGAGGAGACACTCTCTGAAGTCCAGGAGACATCACTTCTAAGCAGAGGTTAAAGGATTGCAGCCATGGACACATTAGCATGAAGACAGTGTCTCCATGTTTAATTACTGAGTGATTTTTTATTTTTATTTTGTAGAGCAGCTGATCATGTGTTTTCATTTTGTTAACTCAGAGTAGATGTGTGGATTTTTTTCTGCACTAATGTCACAGTGCTGCCATCTGATGGTAGCTGAATGCAATGAAACAACAACCAACTGACATGAGAGTTATATTTACGAGTATCCCAACAGATTTGGACTAACGGATAATCTGAGCAGATGGGCTGAAATGAAATGTAAATTATCCCAGAGTTTTGTGTTCCCTCTGCAGCTTCTACATAACTTATAGTGAAGTGATGCTGTATATTACTGCATTATATTCTGGCAGCTGTTGATTTACCCTTATGCACTGGATGTTACTGCATTTTCCCTTTGGATGTCCTGTTATCATATACCTGAAGTTATATGCTATAATGCACTCAAGGGATGCTGTAGTGGGATGTTTATTAAACCTGCTGTGCAACTTTTCTTTAGGTGAAATTCTGGATTTTTTTTAAAGTTAACATAACTATATGCAGCACTTTTTTTTGGACAATTTGATTATAATTAATATTGTATTTACCACCTTCATAAATATTCAACATATTCACATGTGCGGACCTGTAGAGACCTTTATTTTACTATATCTGTCCTTTTGATTGTAGTGACTAAATGATTGCAGGCAATTATTATAGCTTTAATGATTTAATACTGTATAATTCTATGTCTCAGCAGCTTTTTTGTAAAGCAGCAGTGAAACTTATTCAAAGACCAGTGACTGACAGAATTCTAACTGGGGCACGTATGTGTTTATTAGATGATGAAATATCAGTTGATCCAAATCAGACGTTTAACTATTAAATAGGTTTGTGCGACATATGTCACGTCATGTGTTTGAACAAAATGTTTTACTGTTATCTTAAGTATCTCAGGCTTTGAAAACTGCATTAATTTCTCTCTCTACTGCTGATTATAGAAATTGTTGCTTCTTGGAAAGCCACTCTGTAGAATGGAAACATATCATTTTATACTACCTGCTGTTATAGCGCACTTCCAGTTTTTAAACATACGTTAAATTTGCTTCCTGCAGCTTAGGTTAAATTTGACATTATTTTTAGTGTAACTGTTGCACAAATTTGTCTGTGCACTTCTTGAGTATTGTAACGAGTAGTGAATATACAGTGTATGTAATGCTACTTCCATTGCAATCGATATGTAATGCAGTGTAATAATGTTTCTTATTGTATGAGGGGAGACTGATTAACTGTACTATTGTCACTGTTTCAGGAGAATAACCTCTTTTGGTTTCTTTTTTACTGTAACAGTCAGCCATAAAATAAACATATCTTAATATCAATAAAACTGCATCCATGATATATACTTAATTTTATTTTTTTTTTCAAGCTCTTGCATATACTTGTCTATGAGGAATGATTACGGCTACAAAAAATGTCAAAAAAATGTTAGTTGGGTACAGTTTATAAGATGCAAAATTATATTATAATTATAAAATGAATATATGTCTCTGAATTAGTGATGTCTGCACATCAGAATACATTCACTTTACAGAATCCTTCCAGTATAAGTTTTATTATTCTGTAAAATTTATGTGTGTTTATGTCACTATTTATCATATACCAGTAAAAACATTAGCCAATCGGCACTTTTGGTCTCTTTTCCTATGTTTTCCTGTATCCATCTTATTAAAATTCTTACTATTTAACACATTTTATGGCTGGAGCAGACTATTTCCATAAAATTATAGACCAGTTTTACTACCAGTATATTTTACAAGCGATAGATAAATGCAGCAGAAGCATATTTTACAAAATCTCTGTTAACGATAAACATTCATCCAAAATAACCAGTAGCTATTCACCGGATTTGTATATTTTCAGCTTTGACAGAGCCATGTACAATTCATTAAAAACACATAACATTAAATCAGGTTTGTTAATATTGTGTTTGGATGGTGTTTTCACCTCTGGCTGCTTTAACGTGTTAAAAATGAAATGTCCTTGAAATACTTCACAAGTCACAAATGCGTTTGACAATATAAGGTGTCAAATCCTTCGATGGGGATACAATTCTCCATAATTTTAAAGGCTTCTGACAAGGTTTGAGGGTCAATGAATAAAACATCAAACATTTTCTCCCTATGAAAACATCACATGAGCTCCATCTTTCACTCGAAATCCATCGCGTCTGCTCTGATCAACTCACAGATGATGATCGAAATATCTCATGCTGAAATCCTTCTCTGAGGTAAAGGGATAATAAACCCAGTGTGTTTGTGTTGGATGATATAACATTGTCTGGATCTCTGAGTGGTGAAAGAAGAAACGGAGGCCTAAATGGAGCTTGTTATTGTAAGGAATGACAGAAGAAGATTTGTGCAGGTTTGGTAGGAACGTGTCCAACAAAGGTGAATTGCACAGGCAGAGGTTGTTTTTTTTTGTTTTTTTTCCTCAAATTCAGCAGCATAAGCATCAAATATATGGACAAACATAGACGTAACAGTAAAAGCACACCTAAGATAATAGTGTTCCTGCAGCATCTGAACTGTCTCGGAGGCTTTCTCCGTTGGAAACATTCCGGAGTAAGAAACACAAAAGACTGTAATAGAAAACATTTTATTACGTGTAAAACAATGAGGTTTTTGTGATTCACATTCTAAAGGAAATCACTCCCAAGGACTCTGAGCAGCACAAAATTCCTGTCTGCTGGATTTTGCTGTCTGGATATCTGTTTTAGATTTGGTTAAACAATAGCAGGAGGGTTTAACAGGTTAAAAACTGCATTTAAGACAAATCCCTGGTACTGAGCTGATGTTATTGTTGAATTGTACTGACAGGAAGTTAAGTTTTATATAGTGCTGTCAGAGAATATTGTCTGGGGCGACAGTGAATAATATCAAATATTATCTTTAATAAGGCTACGTGGTTTGTTTTCTTAAATAACACAATAAATTTAGATGTAATATGGGTTTTTTTTTTTGTTCTTTTTCAGCAGACATGGACTAAAACATTACCCAACAATAATTTACACACAGCAGAAAAGGCAGACAGAGAAGAAAAATGAGAGCTGACCATTAAAGCAGGTTTTAAAATCTGTATTTGAAGGTTTTTTTGTGCTGTTTCATTCATTGAAGAAAACTAAGTTTGGCGTCTCTGTGAGGTCATCTGACATTTTACACTTTCTGCTGCTGTGGAAAATCCTACATGATCAATTCATAATGTTGAAAACAGAAATGTAATGTTAGTAGATTTACGTGTTACCACTTTATTTTATTCACAAAACAACCAAGCTCTATTACTTTTCTCCACCCACATAACCAGATTCAGTACAATTCAACTTTATTGTCTCACAAATTTCAGTATCTTCTGTTCTGTGTCTGTCGACCTCTTTTTCTCTGCTTGAAAACCTTTTTCTCTCTGGCTGAGAAGGGGCAGAGACTTTGCGTGTTTTCAGTTTCATCAGAGACGTCTGGTGGAGAGGCAGGTTTTCCAAACACATTTCTGAGCAGTTTGGATCCAGAGAAGGAAGATTTGAAAGAGCTCACACTTTCCACCTATCGTCATGACTGACATCAAGTTGGCTCTTCTGGGGAGTGAGGGCACTGGAAAAACAGGTGAGCAACTGGATTTTTCAACCATAAAGACAGATATGAATGTGTTAATCTGATGCTCTCTGACATATGCTAAGTAGCGAAAGAGGCTTAAACATTATGTCTCTGAGTTTATGTGATGTGCTGATGTGTCAAACCAGGACAGACGCAGGAAGAGATGAAGTGATAATGTAGTAAAACCACTGATGAACTGCTGCACATGATTTACTTTTGGAAAAAAAAAATTAGATTGCATTGTGATTAATCTGTTAAACAGTTTTAGAGATCATTAAATAGTGTTAAAAAGGGAACAACATTCATTCAAGAGGAAAATATACTTTAAACTGAATCATATATTGAACTGAAATGAACTATATCTTTTGCAATAACATCTTTTTTCTACATTATATTTGATATCAGTTTATATCCTGTGTTAAAGTGCCAGTGTTTCAACTTCACTTCTAACATAACGATGCATTTGTAAAACTCTGTATTTAACGATGTGTCTGTGTGACGACAGCATTCATTTTTCTAATGTTTGCTCTATACAATGATTCTTACTCATTCATACTGAGTCTCGTTCTTGCTGTTTTTCCTCCAGCTGTTCTAGTGAGATTCCTGACAAAACGTTTTATTGGAGAATATGCTTCCAGTGCCAGTAAGTACACTAAATAGACTCATTAACGCTGCAAAGTTCTCATATTACAGTAGGATAGAACATATAGTGCCCTCATGGGTTTTGCATGGTGTTTTTGTTGGCCCCACACTAATCATATTATATCAGTTAAAGACGACTCAACAAACTCTGCTTTTCAGTCTTTTTCAAAAGAGTTGAAGTCAATGTCATGCACATTTTACATCACTCAGTGTTTATCTTACAGCCTGGATGATGACTGACTGTAATGGAATTACAGTTTGCAGAGGGGTATAACATTTCAGACTTTCCAATTCGGCCTTAAATTAATTAGCTTGTTTGCCCCCTCGGAGAGATCCTCCACCACAGGGATTATAGTAATAGTTATTCCATAGTTTGTCTAAACTGGCACCATGCAGTGGGTATTGCCCCTCTTAAAAGGTTTGCATTCTCTGACTTACTGTGTTGAACCCCCAGCCTCGCTTCACTCATGTTCACCAGTTTCCATGTAATTCACAGCATATGATATGTAATCTGTTTCAGACTGCTTATACCATAAAAGGCTGTCCATCGATGGAAGACAGCTAAACTTGGAAATATTTGATCCATGCTCACAGGTGGGAAACAGGAGATTTTATTTTATGTTGAAAAGTCACTTTAAAATATAGCTGGAAATGAAAACATGTCAGAAAACACTGGTCTATATGGAAGATGCATACGGAATAAAAGTAGTGACGTGTTACCAAGTTTGATCAGCTAATAAAGAAAACTGAAGTCAAAAATGCTGGTTCGCTGTACGATCACTGCCAAGGGATGTATCTTAAAATTATGGAAATCAGTTTGAAGTTAGCCTGAGAGAATTTATGGGAATACTCCACACTGAAAGGATGAGATACCCAGATAAATTATTTATCTTTTTTTTTTTTTTTTTTTTTTTTTTTTTAATAATTTTTTTATTGAGCAGCAACAATACAAATGTAGAGTTTGAAAACAGCACTGTAAAAAAATAACCCGTGAAATTTACGGTAAAATACTGGCAGCTGTGGTCGCTTGGACTTCACTGTAATTTTTCACATATTATGACGGTACAAAAATATAGTTCTGTTCTATTTCTGGATGGAAGGTAATTCAACATTTCTACAACAGTGATATACTTTTTGTGATTTATGGTCCATTACTGTTGACATTTCACAGTTTTCCTCTGGGATTTTTAACAATATTTTTTTTTACAGTGTAATGTCACTGTTTAAAAAAAAAAAATCGTGTCGTTTTTATGGAAAAAAAGCTGACAAGGTTACCAGTAATGGTGGGAGTATCGATACTAAGTATTGATACAATTGATACTACGTTGGATACTTGCGCTATGGAATCAATACTCAAGTTTTAGTTTCTGCGTTCAGCTACATATTGGAAAGGGTTTTTTTGTTTGTTTTGTTTTAATAGCCTAACTCAAACTGAAAAAAAAAACCTCAAGTGAAAAAGTAATTGTTTAATTTAAAACATCTCTCACTTCTCTAATATATTCATACGATAGTAAATAAAAAGTACTTTGATGTGTCTATCACCTTTATCTTGTTTTTTTTTTTTTTTTTTTTACTGTGGTCGTTATGGAAACTAATTAAAAAAAATCACAAAACCACTTAATCATGAAAATGATCATTTCATTAGGCCTATTTTCATTCAAATCTGGATATTTATGGTGCATAGCTTACACTTAATGATAATCCATTGTTGAACATGAAAAAGTAAATAAGCTGATTTTGTAAATGAAAAGTATCGGTAACTGTATCAGTATCGCAATACTGGCCTTGTATTTACTTGGTATCAGATCAATACCCAATTTTGCAGTATCGCCCACCAGACCCATACTGTAAAAAAAAATAAAAAATAAAAAATACATTTAACCGTAAACACATGTAGATTTAACATTTTAAACATACATATCTAACATTGGATTTAGGTGATATTTATGTTTAAAATGTTAAATTGACTTTTTAAAATTGTTTTCATGTATTTATTTAGTTTTTTTACATATGACAATAGGCTGTTACTTCAACATTATGGTCTTGCAATTTAAACAGCACCACATTGTTTTTCAATTTACAGTTTTATTTTCTTGAAACAATACAAATACATAATTTCTTCATACAAGTCTGGTTTTGTTCACATCATATTTCTGTAAAAACTACAGCTGTATTTGATTTAATCATTGGCACAAAAGTCTTTTCAAATAAACAATGTTACATTATATTTTCACTCAGTTTTTTTATGTTGCAATTTTACAACTTTTTGATGTTAATGCTACGGTCATTTTTTACAGTGAGGAAAAAAATCCCACATGGAACAGAAAATGCTCACTTTTTTTTTTTTTTTTTTAGTTGAACAACCCCCCCAGTAAAGTAAAATAAATAAACAAATGAAAAAAAAAACAAAACAAAAAAAAACAAAGAAAAAGAGAGACCTTCACCCATCTACTGTAGGAAGAGGGTAGGGCACAGGTGTCAAACACAAGGCCCGGGGGCCAAATCCGGCCCGCCAAAGGGTCCAGTTCTAGCCTGGCGAATGCGCAGACCCCTCGTGTGTTTCCGCTCAACTTCGTCAAATTCGTGAGCTCACACGGGGGTCTGGAAACTCTTCGACAACGCTCTTCTGCTAAAACTTGAAATGTGTACGGCCAATCGGAGTCGCTG
>JAQQZY010000019.1:37799304-37817144 GCA_030068375.1 Ostorhinchus rueppellii | reverse complement strand
TTTTCATCATGTAAATGTACTTTTTTCGCTCTAAAACGTAGAGAAAAGGTTCCAGTTGACATTATTTATATATTATTTTGTTATTATTTTACTGGTCCGGCCCACTTCAGATTAAATTGGCTGAAGGTGGCCCCTGAACTAACATGAGTTTGACACCCCTGGGTTCGGATATGTTTCCAGTGAAGCAAAATGAGACACCTGGCCAACCCAGATAAATTTGACAGTAAATGGAAGTCCATCTTGGAGCAACTTTAGATGACCCCCAATAAACACCTACTATTTTGTGATTGGCATTTTTTGGTGGACATTTAACTGTGACACTAATAACCTCATTGTTTGTATTTGTGTGTATTTTATTTCATGTGATGACGTTTTGTGTTTTTTTTTTTTAAAGTTTATTTGTGTTCATGTTTATCTTTGAGCTCTATAAGTACTTTGAATAAACTTTATGTTAGTTTGGTTAATGTATTTTTGTCTTACTGTGTTATATGTAAAATGATAAAACATATAAATAAAGTGTAAACACAAATAAAAAATACAAAAATGCGGGTTATTTGTAGTTTGGAAGATACAGTCTTGAGTCAAAATATGATGTTGTGGGGATGAACGAGAGAATGGGTTTTACACAAAAGGAATATTTATCGTAGAACTACAGGATCTACTTAAAAACACTGTCTGAACATTACAATTCATTCACTTTATTGGTTATTTGTAGTGGAAGATTTATAAATCTGTTATATAATTATACATAAACCAATATATATGTGTAAAAACACTTGATCATATACACAGAAAACATTAAACCAACACTTGTGTCCTTTGTTTTCCAGTTAATAATACAATAATACAATAATACAAATTATTGACCAGAGTCATTATATTTTCCGTTTATGTGCTTCCCTATAGACTGTTGGTATAGTTTTTCCTACGTTTCCACAGAATATCGACGACCAATTACTTTCTTGTCCTGATCAAATCAGCTGACTATGTGCTGTTGAACTTTATGTCCATGTTTTTCCGCGTCAGACCGAAGGCAGCAGATGTATTTTGGAGGAGCCTGTGAACTGGGCAGATGGATTTGTGGTGGTGTACAACATCAGTGACCGAATGTCCTTTCTCCACGCCAAAAGCATCCTGCGGCAGATCAAAGAGACCCGAGAGGAGCACCGTAAGGGGTGAGTGACCGTGGCCTGCTGGGAATGAAGCCGAGCTGAGGGATTTACTTTGATGAACTAATGAGTCCCATTCCTGAGATGAATTTATGGTCCTATCAAAGTAAAGATCAATGTGGTATGCTGCAGGTTTCATGTCTCCCTTCCAACACATTGTTCTGTAATGGGACAGTTTCACTTTGAGGTCTGATCTAACCAGTATGAAACACGTGTAAAACAAGTAGACTGTACTGACCCAGTGGAACAGACTTCATCAATGTTAAAATGGAAGAAAAAAACAGTAGAAAGGAAGAAAAAATCAAGTTCTTCCCTCCTTTTATGCGTTATGTGAAACAGATCACTTATTTTTTGTGGCTTCAGTGGCTCTCTTGGCCATTTCTCCACAAGCAAAACTCAAGTGAACTTAACTAGAGTAATTTCCTGACTTGAATTTTACTTCTCTGATGTCGTATATACACACAATCTAACATTTCACATTGTCGTTTACATATTTAACTCAGCCAGTCATAGTTATTATTACAGAAGTATATTTAACAATAATAAACACAAAAAGTGCTAAAGCAAAGTCTGACACTGAACAATTTAAAGTGAACTTTTCATTTACTCGACTATGGCAGCTTTTATAATAACACCATTCAAATGTTCTGGATAAAACCATAGTGCACAGGTGTCAAACATGCAGCCCGGGGGCCAAATCTGGCCCGCCAAAGGGTCCAGTCCGGCCCGTGGGGTGAATTTGTGAAACGCAAATATTCCACATCAATCATGGACATTAAAATCATTTTAGTTTTGGTTCAATATTCAGCCCAACTCAACCTCAAGTAGATCAGAACCAGTAAAATACTCCCATAATAACATTTTAATAATGAAAACCCACTCAGTCTGCTCTTTGTTTTACTGTAAAAAAAACACAAAAGTACATAAAAATGTTTATATTTGTATACTGTTCTTTTACAAAAAAAGGGAATAACCTCAACAAATATGCACAACCTGAAATGTTTTAAGAGACTTAGGTGTAATTTGTATCAATATTCTGCCTGTTTTTAAATGTTTTATGTATTTGTAGATCCACTGTGATCTGTGAGTTTTCATGAACATTTATAAATGATAAACTGGGATCGAATATTGTTCAAATTGCACTTGTTTTTCTCAAGAAATTTCATTTTTTTCAAAGTTCTTCATGTTGTTCCCATTTTTTAAAGGATTGTAAATGTAAAGTTTTTGATAATATCATTTCACTTTTTTCACTCTAAAACATATGGAGTTGGCATTATTTTATTTTATTTTATTTTATTTTATTTTATTTTATTTTATTTTATTTATTTATTTATTTACTTTTACTGGTCCAGCCCACCTCACATCATATTGGAAAAATGTGGCTCCTGAATTACCATGCGTTTGACACCCCTGCCATAGTGCATCAAACTTTTGTAGCTTGTGAACCTGATGAATTGTTGCTCTTCACTGTCATGAATCTGGTTGCACTAGTTCAGGACCTGGTCTACTGTTTGTTCTTTAACCACACTGCACTCTGCCGTGACAGATTGGCAGACGTCCCAGTCTTTTTGATCGGGAACAAGCAGGACCTGTGCAACGCTCGGCAGGTATGTGAGGAAGAAGGCCGGTCCTCAGCTCAGGAAGACCGATGCCATTTCCAGGAAGTGTCTGCAGCTGAAGACTATTTGGAGATATCCAACCTCTTCATAAAACTCATCCGTCATGTGATGGAGAACCTTAAGCACCGTGCAGACCGCAGACGCTACAGTGGCTCCAAATCAATGGCCAAGCTCATCAATAATGTCTTTGGCAAAAGGCGGAAGTCTGTCTGAGGGACTAAATCAGTTACATTAATGGATGTAACAAAACATGTTGCCTGTCTGGATACTCTAAGCATTTTGTAGTGGTAACATTTGTCGCTCAATAAATATTGTAATAAATATCCCAAACAACTGAAAATGAATTTATTCTATTCTACACTTCATGATAAAAAAAAAGAAAAATTGATGATATTGTTTGCTTTGGTCATTTTCAGTTGCATTTAGATGGAGATGATGTCAGAACAAAGATCATTTTCTTCACCA
The DNA here is from genome assembly GCA_030068375.1 of Ostorhinchus rueppellii. Classification (NCBI taxonomy): domain Eukaryota; kingdom Metazoa; phylum Chordata; class Actinopteri; order Kurtiformes; family Apogonidae; genus Ostorhinchus; species Ostorhinchus rueppellii. Next base: position 37,813,891 of record JAQQZY010000019.1, on the reverse strand, counting down.
GATTTTGCATCAGATTTCCTGGTATAAAGCTGTCAAATATACAACAAAAAGCAAACATTAAGAAGGAGATTCAATTCTTGTAGAGCAACTTAAAATATGGTTTGCTAGGGTGTTGTTAAATATCACACCAAGATTAAACTTCAATCTGCCCAAATAACAGTTGAGGTTAAAGATTTACAGAGGTCTCCTTTCAAGGATCACCATAAATCCCATGCAAACAGCTCCAGCTAAATGGTTTTGGAGGTTTAAAACGTTTTCCCCCAGTAAATTTCCTATTGTTCCGTGAAGTTGTTGGGTAAAAGTAGTGGCATAGCTATAAGACATGACTAAAAGAGTGTACATTATGTTTTATGCATTTATATAAAATTGTCACAAAAAGAAGCAAATAATTAACTAAAAAATAAACCAATGTAAGGCAGCATTATTCAATAGGATGGATAATTTTGGGAACAGTTTACTGTGAACTTTGTGGTAGCGAAAGTCTTATGTGACTGCTAAATTGCATTTTGCAAACCAGTTTATGTAAGTAAAATAGAATATTGGAATGAATGAGACATTCAAGTACACAAAATGTTTAACCCATAAAGACTCAAAGCCATTGTCGACCAAAGCATCTGACCTAAACTGTTTAATACCTGTTGATCCACTAATCCGATCAATTCATGCAAATAATTGTTGTAAAATACAGTTATTCATCTTTTCATGGTCATCAGATATGACCCATTTGGACGTTCAGAGGCTCTGTAGTTACCATGGAAACACCGTCATCTTCTACAACATTAATTCACCAAAAACCCATAGAGTTTAATAAATAACTGTGAATAGAAACACTTATTTTATGTTCAGTTAATGATATAGTTTGCAGAAAAAATGGTCTTTTTCTTCAGTTTTCTCTGTTTTTGATATAATAACCCTCAACTTTAATATGAGCTTTAATAAACGTCTACGTAATCAGTACATTAAATATAGGAAAATACTGATTTTCACATCGAAATGCAAAATAAAGAGAATGATATTACAGTAAATGGTGATAAATCACTTAAGACAAGATAAAAATAATGAAACACAAAAATAGCATGGGTAAATGTTATAATGTATTTGTATTTACCTAATTTTAACAGCAACAAGTATCGAAAAATATCTGCAGAAATTCACATTTTTAACCCATAAAAACCCAAACAGCCACTCACAACTACTATAATTTACCGATGTAAAAAGTTAAATACCTGTTGATCCACTAATCCTATCAATACATATAAATAATTGGTGTAAAATGTAGTTTGTCATCTTTTCATGATCATCTGATATGACCCATTTGGATGTTCAGATGCTCCATAATGAACATAGAAACACTATCATCTTCTGCAACATTGATTCACCAGTAAAACCCATGGAGTTGGAGCAGTAACAGCACTCAAAAAAAATCAAACATTGACTTTAATTAAATTTATTTTGTTAACAGGTTACATGAAAGTGTATTATGTTAGTTAAAAGTAAAAATATTAAGGTCATCTAACTTTAAGTAATACTTTTGCTTTAAACTAACATAATACACTTTCTTGGAACCTGTTGACAAAATAAATTTAATTAAAGTCGATGTTTCATTTCTTTGAGTGAGTGGATGGACACACTGGGTTTTATGTTTAGTTAATGATAAATTTCTCTGTTTGTGATATAATAACCCTCAGCTTTAATTTGAGTTTTAATGGACATCATGATCAGTAAAAAATGCAGAAAAAATACCAGATTTTCACATAAGAATGCAAAATATTGAACATATTATCAGAAAAAAAGGATGATAAAGCACTTAATAAAAGGCACACAAAAAAATATAGGGGGAAAAAATCATTTGGGATCTGCCACAAAAATAGCACTGCGTATTTATGGGTTAATAAATGTTCAGGACAGATGGACCCGAAGAAGGTCGTGGATAAAAGAATACTTCAATCACATGTTGAGCGCTTTAACAATTTTGTCCACTAGATGGAGACAGTGACCAAGCCAAATCCGGAAGGCCATACCTGCTTCTCATTCACACATATGACGAACTTCATGCTTTATCGCACACGGTGGACGACGGGAAGTTCTGTAGCTGCTGTTTGTTTCCTAAAATAGAACACAATGCATTTCGCTGCTTCGTCTTCAGGCTAAGGGACCAACAGGGGCGCTCCAGGCCTTTGTGTCCCACATATAACCTCCATTCATTCTCCGTTTGGCCCTCTTCGCTTTCCGTAGTCACTCGCCGAAAAGTTTTTACCTTGAAGACCCGACGGGACCTGATGTTGCACCGATGAACTGTTCCACCAGGTGAGAAACTTTCGGTAAATTAGCTAAGTTTCGATTTCACCGTGCTCTCAAAGTAGAAATACAGTACGTTTTCAAAGGTTTTATATGAAGAGAAAACGTATATACAACTTCAGGCTTGGTTGCCATGACAACGTGCACTGTGGGTCATGATACTTGTCAGAAAACTTCATGCTTTTTGCAACATTTAATCATATTTTCCTTATATATATTTTCAGCAATTTCGCAAGAATATCATGGGTAATGTCACAACTGGTTAGCTTTTAGCATTTTGTGTTAAATATCGTTTGCTTTTTAGATGCTATTTAGCTATAAACAACATTATTAGCTTGCTAATGCTGCAAGTTGTATCTCGAATGACTAGTAATTCATATTAAAAAAAAAGCTAATTTCATTTTAACCTGAAGCTGTTAGATAATCACACATGGAGTATAAATGACATTAATACAGTACAGCTCATATGTCAAACCCTGTGATGTTAGGTGAGCAGTTGGTGTCAAATGAATGTGTGATCTGATGATAACACATCATGATATTGTGTGTCCATGCACCTCCTGGCATCTGTATTAAGCCTCTCTATGTTTGCCAGATTAAACTAATATATATTTAAAGAGTGATGGAAAAATACAGCAAAAATGTTCCATTTTTTATTTCTAATATTTGTACGCATGCTGTCGTATGCTGGGTTTCCAGAGAACTCAAATCTGGGTTAAAACGCATCTTTTTTTTTTTTTTTTTTTTTTTTTTTTTTTGCAGAGTTAGGTGAAGACTGTGTGAATTGAGAGTGTACCTGCAAAACATATTTTTCTATATTTACCATTTTAAAGTTTGGACACATCTTGTCCTTCGATACTTTTCCTTACACTAAAATAAATAAATAAATATATTTTTAAAATTTTCTATAGTGCTGTTGAACATTAAAGGCATCACATCTATGAAGGAGCACATATGGAATTATGTAGAAAACAAAAAAGTGTTACACCAGAATATGTTTTCTATTTTAGATTCTTCGAAGTAGCCACCTTTTGCTCTGATGGGTTTTCATATTCCTGTAAAGCTCGCATCAGTCTTAACTAAGCATAACATTTTTTTTTACCCATTATTACCCATATACCTGTATAGAAAGTTTTGAAAACATTGGAGCAGATAATAAATGGACAATAGTTCACTGTTATATGTAATAAAGTCATTTAGTCACTGCTGTCCACATTAATTTGACATTACTTTAGTTGGGTAGGTATTGTTCAAAATGGTTTGAGTCCTGCACCTATGTGTTACATTTTAAGAAACCCTCCTATATCTATGTTTTATTCACATTAATTAACAACATGGAGTAAAATATTTATGTTGATCATTTGATTCTAAACTGAATTCACTGTTTGATGTTGACCATGGATGTAGAATTACACCGTAGACATACACAAGCTCTGATATGAATGTGCTGAGCGTTTCTCCATGTTTTCACTGAAATGAATTTGATTTGTTCTTGTTTCTGCTGTGGCCTACATTTTTTTTTAGATGTCTGCCCTCTTTGCCTCCCAAGGCTGAGACCAGCAAGGGCAGAGATTAGCTTTAACCAGGATTAAACCAATGAGAAAATTTAAATTTGTTGGCCCTTATCTCCGAGCAACATGTGGAGTGCTCTGAGCAAATGGCAGGATTTGATCTTTTGCTTCCTTTTGGCAAAGCATGTTTTCATGCCAATAGACACTTATCAAACATGACCACTGAAGACAGAGGGGATTCTTGAAGGGGCATTTAAAAGATTTGTTTACAGGAATAGTACAAGCATTATTTGACTGCTGAGTGTAGAGAAGCAACTCCTGTTTTGTCCATCATTCTGTCTGTCAGCTGACAGGTAACCCAGCTTCTTAGAAAACCTCCTTATGCACTTTAATATCTTAATGTTGATGTGCTCTTGGTATATTACATTTATACCACAAGCTTTAATAATCTCTTTGCATAATATTAGGATTCACCCCGTAACTTAGTGAAGTAGATGGGCTCCATATTTGCATTCTAAACATGCAATTTCTTGCCTCATCAGGTAATGTAATTCCATGCTTCATTAGGACTGTGAGGTTTATCATTTGTCATCAAAGCCAAGCTGTCAATAAACGATTAAGTTTCACATGAGGAAAATGTAATGTTTGGGCTCAAGCAAAACGGATAGAAATGTACATTTTAATTGCAGTTAGTGAGACTTTTTGCTTGATTTTCAGGTTGTATTGGAGTGACTGCTGGTTACATTTGCCAGATCTGCTGTCATTAGAGAGCTGCTTAAGACCAATTAATTAAACTATTTGTGTAGGCAGACAGACACTTTTGACACATATTGATTTTTTGATATTGATTCATTTTTTAATTATAGAATTTTCAATTTACTGACTCGTAGGTAGTGCTAGAATCCTTCCTCTTTTGTACATCTGTATTTCAAGGTGAGGATGATTTTGTGTGTTTAGATTTCACAAAATCTCTTCTGGTCACTATATACTTTTCAGTCTCTTCTGTAAATAAACAGGAATTATTCTCTGACAGGATGATGGAGAGACGAGGCAAGAATGGACTTGTAATGACCCATTTGCTCTAATTACTTCCTGCTGAAATAGGAGATGAGACAGACTCGGTGTTAAAGGTGGACCACAGTCTGTGTCTTCTCGGGGTTTGGGTGTGAGGGATGTTTGCTCGTCTTTCAGCATACATGTTTCAACAAGGCTCATTATGTTGTCACATTGTTAATTTATCCTTTCCAGTCGAAGGTAGTCTTTTTGTTAGTTTTTTTTTTTTTGCCAGTGAGTGAAGAATTCATAATCATAGAAGTTCATTCTGAGAAACACAATTGGTCTTATTTACAAGTGGGCAGTGTGTGATCATGTCCCAGTTACTGCATTAACCACCGTTGCATGTTGGTCAGGACACCTGCACTGAAGGCTGTTGGGATCGTGAAAAGCCTGCATTAATCTCTTGCCTGGTTCCTCCTCCTGGTGACATTCTTTACTGGCATAGTGGAGGAGAATTATTAGCTTTTGGCTCTGACATTTAAAATTCACACCATCATGTCCCTGTGCTAATTTGCAGCTGTGCTTTTCTGTCTATAGCTGTGATTTTTCACCTGCAGTATTTCTTAGATGAATATTTCAGTCTGGGGGCATTATTGGATAAAATTTGGAGAATTTAGATCGTAAAATATTTTAAAGTTAATAAGCGTTAGTAACCAAATTCCTTTTAGAAATGTACAACCTGTTTTGTGCCTGAGTTGTTGTTGTAGAACCACAGGTCTGGAATTTGTAGATAGACACCTCCAGGCAATTTAAGGTCAAGCTTCTCACCCTGACCTCAGCCTGATATTGCATTTCTGTTGTGCCAAAGATCTGAGACATGAAGCCTACGTAGATGCACACAAGCCTTATCATCTAACCCCTCAATCTTCAGTGATACACTTATCACATGCCTCTGTCCACCGCAAATGAGCTTTGATTGAGGTGATTGGAATTTCCAGAGGCTGTCACAATCGTTTTGATTGGAAAATAGACGGGGGATAATGGGAGAGACAGGCCTGTTATGAGAGGCCTGTCAGGGCTAAAATAATGCATCAGAGTGAAGAGGTTAAAGACACTGCTTCCTTGTTAATAATTAATTGCTGTGCGTGTGGTGGATCCACTTCATCGCTCCCAGTCATCACTTGATAATTGCTTTACATTTAATTTGGCTTTAGAGACTGTTTTTCAAGCTGGGTAAATTGTGCTTAAAGTTAATATGGGCTCAGACAGAGACAGCACTTTGGTCATAGACCAGTGATAAAAAAAAAAAAAATGACAAGTTAAACTTGGAGAAGTAAAACGTCAGCAGTTCTGTATACTTAAAAAAGTAGTGTTGAGAATCACCACCAAAATTACCTCTAAAATATGCAGGTAATGTGTTACCTCGCAAGAATGACCACTTATGCCACAAAATGTTATCTTTTATTTGAATGTGATCTATGTTTAAGCATATCATTATTAATTTATTATGTTTCTACTATTAAATTACTGAACTATTTTGATCATCAATATCTGATTTGACTAATTTTTTAAAGAAAGATTCCAGTGCCTTAAATGTGACTATTTTCCTTTTTTTCCCTCTGTGACTTGAACCTATAGCTCTTGGTTATAAAGCAAAAACATTTTATGATACCATCCTGCGTTCTGTGGAATATTTTTAATAGACCAAATGATTAAGTGATTGATGGAAAATGTAGCTAATCAACAGAATATACAGTGAAAACCTGACAAGGAATTATGTAGAAAGATTACTTCTTAGGTGATGGTTAATTCTCATACAACTAAATGTGATTAAAGAGTAATCTTTTTTTCCCCGTTCAGTACAAGTCACTAGTTCCTGATAATAGTTTAAGAAGAACCATTTATTTGCATTGAAAACTGGAAGAAATTCATAAAAACTTTGCTTTTTTGGGTTGTTTCAAACTAAGTCTTTCTTCATTATTGCGATTTCTGAGGTAAAAGTTATATAATGATAACCATAGCATAACAAGAACATGAGGTGTGAGATAATCAGTGTGTCAGTGCTATCAGAAGTGAAATGGTGAGTAATTTGTATAGATGTTGTGTTGGTGCAGGGCTGAGGAAATGATTAGTGGCCGAGTTACATAGACTTTGTGTGCAGCTCCATACAGATGACTGCAGAGGAGGAGGAGGATTCTCCCCACCTCCCTCTCCTCCTAAGATTTCACAAAATTCACTTAAAAGTCATGTGTTGAAATATACAAAGAAGTGACTGATGATGACAAGTACCAGTAGAAGTGAAGCACCTTGAAATGAAGGGGATGCAATGAAATGATGTGGTTAAAAGGATGTCAGTCAAATCTCAAATAGTGAAAAATGAACTAGAAACACTGATAAAAATATGACATTTGTGTTTCACAATGTTGTTATCCAGTTTGAGGATTCTCACAATTGTATAGTTGTTGGTGTATTAATCACCTTCCAGCAGTTCTTTAAGGTGATTGTGTTATCATCATAAATGGTCTAATGATGACTGCATTCTGCCGTCTCTATCTCTAGGTGACACAAGCAGATGTTAGTGGCTTAGGCATGAACCAGCAGACTGGCAAGAACACATTTGAGAGGAATGTGCCTTACACACGTCTGGATAACGATAATGACCTCAGGGTAAGGAGAGCATCTACACATGAGTCTACTGAAGTCTTGTGTTCAGCTTAGGGACCATCACAAACACGCATACTCTGAGCTGACCTCTGCAGTACAATCTGTCTGCACCAGAAGAGGATCAAACTTCACTTTGCTGCTGGTAGGCCCCTTCATTGGGGAATTTGACTGTTCCCTATGCCAAATCCAAAGCAGTCAGTGCTCAGCCTTGCATGCACACAGATAATGATCAAGTTAATTAGACCTGAGATTGAACGAACTGCAGCAGCAACTTAATCATTTGTAACTTGATTAGAAATACTATATTCTGCAGCTCCAGAGACTTTAAAACTTTGTTTTTAGAAAGCTTGAAATCAGGAGGTTTGCGCAATTCAGATCTTGAGTGAAAACATAGTGTTTTTATCATTTAAAGCAGTGCAATACTCCAAAAAACACTGACTGAAAACTGTCTCTGACCAAGGTTTTAATTTTTATGTTTTATTCCATCAGGGTATATATTTATTTGGAAAGAAATTAGGTAAAGGCACATTTGGGGTTGTGTATGAAGCCACCCACACGGAGACACAGACAGTATGGGCGATTAAGGAGATCTGCAGACCAGAGGTGAGTGTGGTGGGCATCCTTCCTGAAGGCCTGTTTTGTTACGTTGCTGTACCTTGGAAAGAAACAAAAGGATATAATCAAGCAGAACAATTAGGTGTGATATAACTTTTTGTCATTTAGCCAGGAAATTCACAGTTCAAGATGCTGGATCAGGAAATGAACATTCTCAAACAAGTGAATCATGCACACATCATACATCTTAAGGAAATCTTTGAATCAGCAAAGGTGAGCCTTGGTTTTCTTTATATAACAAACGGATATCAAGGCCAGTTGAGTGAGTGTGTGACATTTAGTGGAGGTGCTGTATTTTAATCTACTTTCATCTTCACTTTGCATTACTGCTTAAGTAGTACCAATTACCTACTGTATGGTGACGTGCATTATGTCTTCATGTTTCCAGATGACATATCTGGTTTTTGAGTTGTGTGCTGGAGGTGAACTGAAGCAGCTTTTGAAAAGGAAGAAGTTTTTCACAGAAGATGATACAAGGCATATCATCCGCTGCTTAGCAGACGCTATTGTCTACCTGCACCGGAAGGGTAATGACATTTTCATCATTTTATCAATCACCTTAATTACCTTAAATGACAAGGATTGTTGTCTTTAAAGTATTTGTCCATGTCCCCAAAGTTATGTTTACCCATTTGGCTTGGTCACATAGTGGACATTTTACAAAATAAAAAGTGAACCAGTTTTTTAGGTTGGTGATGAGATTCTCTGATATACTTCATATCCATCACAGTACTATTCACTGAGTAGTACGATTTGAATTTATTGATTACAGATATACAATTTTTCAAGCTCCCACGAACCTGTTCAAACTGTGTTATCTGGAAAGTTTATGTTAAGTAAGTTTAAGTTATAATAATCCTGTAGTTTGGTTGTAATTGAATTGTTTTTGTTTCAGTCGCATTACATTTTTCGTGGGGGCATGGCTCTTTTTGATTAAAGACCAATAATAACAACCATTTGCTTCAAAAACACATATAAACATTTGAATGAAAATGAAATGAATGATGACACTTTCCCTTTTAGTGGTTAAATCAAAGATTAATGCCTGGGAATGAGGCGTGCTTAAATATGGCTAATGACATTAATAAGAAATCGGGGAATAACACTAATGAATACATCTGATTGCACATAGAATGTCCCTTTGTTTTTCTTACTTTGATACATACAAATGAGACGAATCAGAAGGATAGTTTGGACATAGTGCAGGCCACCAAGACATTATACATAGAAACAGACACAGATGGACTCGAGGGGGGAAGTTCACTTTTTCCATTAGTCCAATAAAAAGAAAGAAAGAAAGAAAGAAAGGAAGGAAGGAAGGAAGGAAACAAAAAACAAAAGTAATGAACAAGCAATCATCAGTCTATGAATCATCAGACTGAGGTGAACTGAATGAATACAAACAGTCATAATCTACAAAATCGAACCAAACAAACTGATTTGGTCTCTCTTGTGTATCACTCTATAACTACCAAAAGCAAACATCTAAGCTCTTATATGGCGTATTTTGAATTACTACTGATTACTACTAACTACAGCGGGTAGTTTGTGCTCTTGAGCTGAGCTGTAAGATGTCACAACATGACCAGGAAATATTAAAAGGAAAAACAACAAAGTATGAAAAAGGGACATTTGCAGGTGTTTTGTGCACAACAGTTGGTCTAACTTACCTTTCACACACCATCAACACGGTTGCATTGTATAATTGGTTGCTTCAAACAGTGCAGTGAAAAGCACTGCCCAGGGCAAATTGTATTTTTCCTTCTGCCTTCTCTCACTCCACCACGTTTTGTTAACGAGGCCCTTCAGCCCAGCCTTGTGTAAACACGGTAAACAGAGCACCGTGTGCAAAAACACTGTTTACAAGTGACATTAGCAGACACGTTGGACTTTTAATTTCATTGCTGGTCCAACTCTGACTGCATTTATGATTGTGTTTATCTGGTTATGTTTTGCAGCAACATGCCTTATTTTCTGATATTTTATTTTTGACGACTTTATAATGCAGTACAAATTCAGTGGAGCTGCTTTGTATTATTTTTAATAGTGTTTTTACAGTATTATGTCATGTTCGTGTTTATTAATTCTTATGGGAAATTTATCCCTTACTCGACTCAGCCTCTCTGCACCACCTGGAAAGTGGTTGTTGGAGAATGCCTGAGTTCACACATGGAAAACATTCAAACATCTACTGTGCTTGTCAAATTGTAGTTAATTATTGAAAAATGTTGCGAAATCTTGCAAGGGTAATAATACATGACTTAGGTCCATCCTCAAATGATCTGAAAATACAGTATTACCCCTTTGATGCCAATTGTTGTGGATTCACATCAACCCCCCCCGCTCCAAATGCAAACAAAATACTATCTACTTGAAAGAAAAACGTATTTTTTTTTTCCACAATTGGAAATCTATTCAGGTCTTAAGGGGTTAAAATACTCAACAAATGTTATAAATATATATTGAAAATGTCTCCTCTTTGTTCGGTCTACAGACATAGTGCACCGGGACTTAAAACTGGAGAACATTCTGTTGAAAAACCCTCTTGATGATGGTAATAATGATGAGATCATTATCAAGGTAAGATGGAGACACAAAACTTTTCATCACCACCTCTTCAGTCAATCAGTTTTCTGTCAACCAAGCCTCTGATGGGCACTTTTTTGCACCGACATCTCTGTATGTACTGAAGGCTTTACTACCTCATTATGACAGGCTCCCTCTGGTTCTCCTTTATAGTCCACCTTTACACAGAGACTCAACTGTATCTTTAAGCAAATTACCAGCTAAGCACAGCATGTTGTGCACATTGACAGTAAGCCAGCCAAAGCAGATACATGGTGTGCAAGCTGAAACAGACTAGGGCCCAACATAAATGGCTCAAATGGGTCTGTTTTCTGTTTTTCTTTGTGTCTCAGGCACACAAAAACAAACAGCAAGACAGGCTACATGTTCAAAGAAAGTGTTGTCATCGCACAGCATAAATGACACAAATTTTGGAGGAACAGTTGTTCTGTTTTCTTTATTTCTTGCTTCTGTAATACTGTGATATCCCTTTACAAATACGTGTATGCATAAGCCTTGAAAGCACAGTTTGTAGCCAAGATCTATTCTTGTTTTCCTCACAAAAGCACCTTAAACAAAGGATTTAACATTGGTCCAGTCACTGGTGTACATCTAAATCCTGTTTATCTGTATCATCTTTTTCTACCTGATGTCCTCCACCTACTCCAGGTGACAGACTTTGGATTATCAGTGAAGACGGACGGCGTTGGAATTGAAAACATAATGACAGAAGTCTGTGGGACACTTACCTATATGGGTATGATGATACTTGTATCTCCTACAGCATGATAGAGGGCTGCACAGATGACACAGTGAGGGGGTAGTTAGCACGAGGACCACTCATTTAAGCCCAGCAAGATGTATTTCAAAGTGGTAGAGTGTCTTTTTACTTGGCCAAAACATTCTACTCATAGTGGCTGTAGGTTTTGAAGCAACCTTCTGATGTGGAACATATCACATTTTCTATACTCTACCCTTGTTACGCTGATAATCATAATTTAGTTTTTTTGTTTGCATTAACCCATAAATACCCAGAACTATTTTGATGTCAGTTCCCAAATGAATTTCTCTCTATATTTAACCTTTGTTAAGTGATTTACCACCATTTACTCTAACATTATCCTCTGTATTTTGTTTTTTGTTTGGTGTAAATCATCTTTTTTTATTTTTTTTTTATTTACTGAACTCATGTAGATGTTCATAAAAGCTCAGATTAAAGTTGGGGGTTATTAGATCAAAAAGAAAAAGTGACTTTTTCTGTGAAGTCTATCATTAACTGAACACAAACCCAGTGAGTCCCATTCACTGTCATTGATCCAACTCCATGGGTTTTACTGGTGAATCAATGTTGTCGAAGATGACGGTGTATCCATGGTAACTATGAAGCCTCTGAACGTCCACATGGGTTATATCTGATGACCACGATAAGATGACAAACTGTATTTCACACCAATTATTTCCATGTATTAATAGGATTAGTGGATTAGAAGTTATTAAACATTTTAGATCAGTCGGTGCTTTTGATCATGGGTGTTTGGGTCTTTATGGGTTAACTCGGTCATCTTTTTCTTGTATCTTAACTTGTCAGATACTGATGCTTGGCCAGGGAACAAAAAGCTTCTTGAGCATCAGTTTTTAACCTTTAGTGTATGTCTGATGTCTGGTTAGGGTTTGGAGTGGGGGGGAAAAAAAGAATGGGGGAACGTCTAAAACCAGAAACACAAAGAGAGAAAATGCAATAATCAACAGCATAACAACACAAATTGCTTAACTATGTGACGTGGCCCTCGTTGTCAATTTCCAATGAAAACTGACGCTACAGGGATATCCATGAGCACTGAAAATAAACAAAACACCAGTATGTGACGACTTGAGAGCGAGAATGGGCTCCCTCAACCTTTATCTCAAATAACGTAGGTGCCTTTTATGGCTCATTTCTGGCTCCAATATTGGGTATGCATCACTGTTTCACACATCGCTCATGCACTTGGGATATGTGTGTGTGATTGTGCTGTTACTGTAGGACATGTGTTTGTTTAAGTGATTCAAGATCTGCTCACTGAAATATTACTAACCTCAGTCAATAACCGTCAAAATTCAGTGTAGTTTTAAGGCGTCAAATAGTCATAAACAACACATCTGTTTGTCTGTGTGTGTGTTTCAGCTCCGGAAATGATGAGCGGTCGTGGTTACACCGAGTGGTGTGACGTGTGGAGCATCGGTGTCATCATGTATATGCTGTAAGTAGACACACAAATACTTGAAACGAACATCACAACGTACAAACTGAACATCTGTCCTCGATGTTTGTCATGTAGACTGTGTGGGAAGGCCCCATTTGTGGCCAGTACCAAGGAAAAACTGCTCGAGAAGATTAGGAACGAAGGAGTCACATTTTCTCAGCCAGTCTGGGAAACAGTCAGCGATACAGGTGTTCGCACATTTCACCTTCACATCTTAGAATTAATCGTACCTCCCAAACGTTTTCACCCAGGTTTAATGGGCAGGTCAGAATGTTACACCTTTTTTCTCCTTTTCAACAGCAAAAAAAGTCCTGACTTGTCTTCTAAAGGTGGACCCTGCCTACCGCATGTCAGCTAATCAGCTCCTGGAAAATCCCTGGATTACAGTAAGGCACTAATTCTTTCAGCTGCGTTCATTAATTTTGCCAGACGAGTCACAGAAGGAGGACTTATTGGGTGCTTTGTTCACCAGGGTGACATGACTCTGCCGGTGACACCATCCAATGTGCTGGACATGATGCGTCACTACCTGGAAGAGGAAGACGGTAAGGCAGTGAAAATAACTGAACTTCATTCCAACAGCAGAATGTAGAGGTCAACCTGTTATCAGAGTACAATATTCCAGCTTTTCACGATTATCTATGCCATTATTTTATCATCTGATATTAGATGAAAATAAATTCAAATTCATACTTTGCCTCTGAAGGGGAATGCGTCTCCCTGTGTGAAATCACCACTTTGCTGAAGCTCTCCTTTTTTTTTTTAATAACATTATAATGCTGCTGATGGATGAGTACTAATAAAGCTGTAAATTTCAGTATAAGAGTCACTAGTTTTATTTATTTACGTGCCATTGCATTTGATTCAAAGTTCACATTCAGTTAAGTTTTCAGTTAACCTCATAAGGAATGATCCTGGGAACTAGTTAAACATATACCTGAAGGCATTGCAAGGAAGTTTTTTTTGGTGTGTGTGTGTTCTAACATTTGACACAGAGATTTTCACTTCTATGGCAAATCTACAGTACTGTGCAAAAGTCCAAGGCCAACATTAGGTTTGTAGGTTTAGTAAAGTTAGAATGGCCACACATATGCATTTCTTAATCTGTATTAAGAAAAAAGTAAAAGTGGAAGTTTCAGGTACAAAAAACAGCTTCTGTAAACCCAAGTGATAGTATTTAGTGTGACCTCTTTTTGGACTTAACATGTCTTCAACCCTTTCCTTCAGACAATGTAAGATTTATTGCATTAATTTTCTGATGTTTTTTACCAGGTTTCATTCAACACGTCAGATGTTTCTAACTGTTTGCACTGTTTCATTTCATGGGGTCAGGGGTCACAATAAAAAGTCCCTTTAACCTTTAGAACCCATTTAGTTCAGTTTACTATGTGTCTTTTAAGACTGGGCACATATTTCCTGTATTTTCTTGTTGTGTCCGAAGAAAAGAGAATGAGAAATAAATACGTATGCATATTTCAACCCTGCAAAACCTACAGAGTTAAAGGTGGGTGAAGACATTTGCACATTATTATGTACTGCGCTTAACAAATTTATTAGACCCAATATAAGGTGTTTGCCACTACTGCCATAATTTAACAGTATTTTTATTTACCAAAATATCTTTTTATGTTTCTATAATGGTTAATCCACCAGTATATGCAAGATCTTTTTTTATCAAAACCATATCTTTAATGC
>JAQQZY010000019.1:37787372-37798086 GCA_030068375.1 Ostorhinchus rueppellii | reverse complement strand
GCATTCCTGTGTAAAACTACATAAAAACAATGGCAGCAAAAATGCAAACTGTTATCTGCACCAAAGGTGGACACACTGAATATTAACATTTTTGGTTATTATTTGTCAACAAGGACTATTTTGTTATTCCAGTTGGTCATTTTCTTAATGAATAACTATGAAATTGTTCATTTGAAACCAGTTTTTATATACTATGACATTATTTATGTTTTCTTATATTCATGATAGGTGGTCTAATAAATGTATTAAGCACCATATGGTTTCCAAATATCGCCCTCCTCTGAAATTGATGGATACTTTGAGTTTTTACATTTCTAATTTGATCACTTTCAATGTCTATTAAACAAAACGTATGACATGTAAAGGTGTTATGTTAAGGCCATGATGTGTTGATATTGATATGTTTATCTGCAATTTAATAATTGTGCAACTTTGTGCTCATAACCTTGTCTGTTACTTTAATTGAAATCATGACATTTCTGTAAATGGCAGTGGTTCTGTCGCAGACACCGCAGTGGGATCAAAGTTTCAAAACAGTAAAACATGCAAAGGAATTGGTTGGAATCAGCCAATGTAAAGCTTTGGATTATCAGTTAATATTGTGCAAAGATGAACAGAGATACGTAGAAGCATAAAGATAAGTTAACCATATGAGGTTATTGATATTGTTTTTAATATATACGATCCAAATAATTCACAATAGACACCCAGGCTGACGACATGTTGGTCCTGCCCCTGGTCCCTAGTGAGTCTTCTACAGACAGGAAGTGCAGAAGCCTAACCAAGTTCGGCTTAAGAGGAGACAGCAGCCAGAGAGGCACACCATCCTCCAGTCAGGTACTGGATGTCTTTTAAGTGTTATCACATTATTACAGATGTTTGAGCACATTCAATGGGGAACTGAGTGTTATAAAACTCACAAAAAGTAAAAAATAAAAAAAATTCTCAAGTCACTACATAGTATTATTTAGTTATCGACTAAAAACTATATCAGCTAAAATGTTAGGCATAACTCCAATATTTTACAGTCTTGCAAATTTTGTCCAAGATTCCTAATTAATTCCCTTAATTTCCATAATCTACATATGTACCACATCAGAGAAAAGACTGAACGATAATTTATGACTTATGTTTGATCTGAGTTGGTACTTTTTCCTTCCATTTCTCATAATTCAACATGATTTTTTTTTTTTTTACTGTTAAACAAGCATTTTTTGGGTGTCGATAGCCTGGTTAGAAATCATGTAATTTACATTTTTAAAACATTCTTGTATCATTATAACTTACAATATAGAGGTGATAATTAAAACCTTTTTGAAAAAACACAGAGGAATATAAAACTGTTACCTAGAGGTCAGTTCTTATCTATTATACATGGTCACAGAGTCAAGGTATGGATCTCTCGTGTTTCTCTTTTGTTGTTCTCTTTGTATGTTTGAATTAAGAGCGAAGGGGTCTTTGGTGTGTACCTGCAGGACCAGCACAAAAATGACACTGAATCTAACAGACTGATGCAAGCCACCACCACAAAGGTTAGTTTTACCCAAATGGTATTCAAGTTATTCTTCAACTCATGCTCTGATAATATTACCAGTAATATATATTAATTTTGATGCATCATTTCTGTTTAATGGTGTAGGTTTTGATACAATATATTAAAATATGCAAATAAAACAATGAGTTATGAGTTGCATATACACACACCTGCTATACACTGCCCTCTCTATCTGAGTCACCACTAGATGGTGCCAGATTTACCTATTACAAAAGACTGCAATAGTGATGTTAACATCTGTTTTGTTATATATGAGGTAGTTAATTCTGTTATGCAAGATAAATATATGAGTCGTTTCCCTACAGTTTCCATGTGGTGTCACACCCTCAACGCAGCCAAGTACAAGGCAGTGCAGGCTTCAGGACAAAAAGAACGCCAGTGCTGTTAAAAAATCAGCCTCCATTCCAGGTAAAGCAGGCGACCACAGACCTTCTACTTCGAAAACCCATAGAACTGCCTCCCTCAAATCACCTGACCAATAACCCGTCTGATTGAGGGGTCAATTAAAGAACCCTGATTGTTTAGAAAAGGTGAAGGAGCACAGAGGCGGCTGAGCAAAGGGATGTGAGCAAACACAAGAGGAAAACTTCACTGGAACTGGAGTTTATTTGATATGACTTTAATATAATTCTGGTTATTCTTTGTGATTCTGTTGTAGGACAGAAAAGTGAATGTAAATACTACAAATGGTTCTACATTTATGATGTTGACCTTAGGTTAAGCAGTGACTGTAATGTCAAAAGAACAGCTGGGAAAAAAGTCCAAAAGGTGTCCGACCACTGCAGCTGAGGCCCTCAGCTCACTGCAGCCTGTGCCAAAGGAAGGAATTCTGATCTATGGTGTTTCCCTGAATGGGGCAAAGCTGCTAGCTGTTAGCCAACTGTTTGAGAATGCCAAGCAGCCCAAATACAGACAGATACTGCTCAGATATGACTGATGGCATCTGATTAAATGCTTTTGTAATAAAGCTCTGAACTGCAGTCAGACGAGTAAAGGGAGTCACCCAAGAGATTTGAGCACAGCACAGCTCATCCTTTATAATAAAACAGTTATTTAGTGATTTACTTACTACCTAGCAGCATATCTTGTCATTATTAATGTCACCTCTTTATTAAAATGCACTATTCTTTTTCCGCATAGAAAGTAATAGTCACTTGAAACTAATTAAATCTCTTATGTAACAAGAATGTTAATTTATTTCATTGGGAAGAATTCATTATTGGGTACAGGTTTACAGGGATGTAATAATATAGTCAGTGAACTGTAAGATATTTTAAAAACAAATGGAAAAAATTAATTTCCACAGAATTTGGATATGTGATTACAACCTGTAGTGGGTTTTAAATATTTAATATTTTAGTAGCTGAGGGATATTTTAAATAGGTA
The DNA here is from genome assembly GCA_030068375.1 of Ostorhinchus rueppellii. NCBI lineage: Eukaryota > Metazoa > Chordata > Actinopteri > Kurtiformes > Apogonidae > Ostorhinchus > Ostorhinchus rueppellii. The sequence goes on along the minus strand of JAQQZY010000019.1, from coordinate 37,795,145 downwards.
GTGGTGTTTTTGTGTTTGTGTTAAAGCGTGCCAAATATAATCACAGAGATCAGTATAAACACTGCATATATTTCATATTTACTATAACAGGAAATCGTTTTGTCTGATAATTATATCCTAATTATATTAGTACGTGCAGGAGATTTTATTGAATATTATTTCACAATCCTGCAGTTAGCAATAGGGATTTTCTTTTTTCTCTTCTGACCTCTCAATTCCAAAATGCTTGACTGTACCCACTCAGTGTCAAAACAGAAAAACTGTCACACAGACTGGTTACGCTCCATCTGAATGCAGAGGATTGGGACCGAGGGCAGCCACGGGTCTAATCTCGTTTGGAGGCCATTGAAAGCAGTAGAAGCTACTTTGAGGGCACTGCCATTCAAGCACAGGTTTTTCCGCTGTAGAGAGAATAATCCCTAGCATAGATACAACATTAAAGTAGCCAAGCATAACACACAGAGGCTGAATTTCAAATCCACCTATTTGCATCTTGAAGTGAATGAGTGCCAACAATGGGGCCCTGCGCTCATGCATGGGCTCTCTGTTTTTGTGCATATGTGTAAATGTACAGCACAGCCGTTCAGTCTGTTTTCTCAAGGTTTTATATTTAGTGAGAAGGTATATAATTAACAGTTTACAGTTTATGAACAAAATGACATGAGTTTTTTTTTTTTTTTTTTTATTTAAGCTGCTTGCCAAGAAGACTGCAACAATATTGACATATGCCTTTGGTTTACTCAAACTGGTAGAATAAACAGCAGATGGAGCTGTAGTGAGTTGCTGAATTCATTTCCTGTACCTAATCTGACAGGAAAATGGTATCCCTAAAGCTTACTATCTAGTTCCTACCTGAAGATGTGTAATTAGAATTGATTACTTGAGACTTCATTAAACTGTGATGTCAATGTGATGTGTCACCAGGTAATATGCTGTATGGTTATGTCTTATAGGTCCATTCTAAATAAATACATGTGAGCCTTGTTCTCGGCTGCTGTCGCATTTAATCATCACATATGTATTAATCTAACACACACACATGCCTAGAAGTGACCCTTTTCACAAACAGTGTTAGAGTACAGTAAAGACTGTTTAGGCAAGCTTAGCTTATTTTAGTCAGAGGAGGAGATGAGATTTTAGCAAATGGTCCTAATTATCTTGTGCTTTTAATTAATTATAGGGAAAAAAAAAATCACACAATTGATTTGTGTAAGTGGAATGTGACCTACAGCAAATTATAGGAATGCTTGTCTTAGGGAGAAACTAATTTAAAGAGACAAAAACACATCGAGAGAATAAAGTGAATTCAATGGATTTATAGTATGAGGCGACAGTACATGCAGTTTTAATGCTTTCAGTTTTGTTTTGCTGCAATGAACAGAAACCCTTGGTTTTACTTCCACTCTTGTGGCCAAAACAACAGTGAGTGGAGGTGGGAGGAGTGGGGGGGGCAGAACGAGCAAGGCTGTATGGTGGATAGGTAAGGGGCGTGAATTTGGGACAAAGCATGGAGGCAAAGGAAATTAGAAAATTCGTCGGGATGGAACAAGGGATGCGCCCCCTGCTCCCCCAACACTCCCCTCTTTCCTCCAGCAGCGCTCCTGACAGATGGAAGTAAGGGTGGGTGGGTTGACGGGCTAGAGGGATTAAAACTCTGCAGCCCCATTTTGGAGCCTGAAGAGAGTGTCACTCCTGCAAAGGTGGGGTGCAGAGAGGCACTTGTGGCGAGAATTGCGGGGTGTGTGAAGTGGGTGTGCGTGGGCTAATGTCAAAAGAGGCAAGGATGCTTCCCCTCCTGTGGTTCATCCACCTTTACCCACTAAGGAGGGTGGAGGAGGTTGCAGAGATGGGAGGGGGGTGCATCTCAATAACCTTAATAGCGCTCCCTTTAATTAATCAGCTCATCTGCAGAGGCCCGATACCTGCAGCTGAACCCCCCCACCCCACCCACACACACACACACACACACACACACACTCCCCTCCATCCTCACCCCAAACACAACATCCTCACACTGCTGCTGTGACATTGTGGTAATGAGGTAACACAGCTACAATGTCATGGAAATGTTGCGGAGACGTTATCTGTGGGAGCTCATCACACATGCTGATGTTCCTGATCCCCTTCAATGTTTAAGTTACCTTGTGGAGATGCATGTGTGTGTGTGTGTATGGGCACACATACCCCACCCCACTCCCCGACTCACACAAAAATTACAGATACATATGGCCAAATGGCAGGAGGAAACCATGATGCCTCTATTTCCAGAGGAGAGGAGGAGAGGAGGGGGGAACCCCACCTCAAGTAAACATTTGAAACAGATGGCAATTTCAAAGCAAGCCTCATCAATCTTTGTTGACACTACCCCTTTTTAAAACTACACTTATTTGGGATATTTGCAATTATAATACATACTGTAAGCTCATTTGAATATAAAATTAATTACTGAACACACTGGAGTAAATACCTCTTTTATAAGTCCTTGTTAAAAGTGAAAAGTTCTTGACTACGGTTGGATGGTGTGTTAATTTACAGTGATATCTAATCCCAAGTTACTTCACATAAAAGGCATTACTATACATATTTTAATGGAGAGGTGGTTGCTTTCCAAGCAATTTTCTGCTAGAGTACATTTTTAATTTATTCATATTTAATTTATTGGTCTCTGCATACCCGCTCAGTCAAACTAATCAACACCATGTATGGGCCTCTTAAAGCCACATCTCTCCTTGGCAAGCAGACAGACAAGCTCCGCATTAGGATAAGCTTCCCTCTCTTGTGCACAGAGCTAGGTGAAATGCCCTGCATTCAGTCAAAACAGGAGGGTACCACCTCCAAGGAGACTGTTCACTTTCACAAACAACCTTCTAATCATAAGGAAAAAAGGGTGGGAAATGAAAAATGTGCCCAGCCTTGAATGATCCAAAACATTTCAATTTGTGTGGATAGTGACCACCGTCACCGCTGTCAGAACATCGTCCACAGGGGACAATACTTTCCCCCTCCATGTTACTTCCTACCCTCAAAGTCCTCTGCCCTTGAATTGGTTTTATGGAGCCTTGGCAGTCATTTAGCACAGTACGACTGGAGTTCTTATCATCTGACTCCACTATACACTCCAAATATCTATCGACCCATTGACACACCTTCAGGAGGGATCTACACAACCTTACACATGGAAATGATTTCAATTAATTACTATTCCCCTTTGACAAGGCAGAGAGGATGGGGGAAACAAAGGAGCCCAGACAACAGGAGCATTTCTCTGGTGTAACGTGCACCATGTGTAATGAGCAGCAGAAAGGTCATTTGACACATTTCTGCCAGAATGAATTCATTTATTTCAAGCACTTAATTCTGTAGTCACCTCATTGGTGCGCAGCTTGGCAGCACACTGAGAGGGTGCATTACCACAAGTGGAAGCTTACAGTAGTTTCCTCCCAACAGCTCGGACTGACCACAGGTCTGTGGGAATGCCTGAAGAGCACACAGACACTGGAATGAAATGTGGGAGATCCAATCACCTCTTCTATTGTAGGAAAATCGTCTCCATCACCTTCAGCATAATTGGAGCATTCATTACAGCTCTGTAAAAATGCAGGTTGCCATTAGATGGCCAATTTAAAAGTAGGCTTCAGGAGAATGAGAGACTTGAAAGGTCACGATACAGGGTCACAGTCAAGTAAATAATGGGAATTGGTATCACGAGGCTTGGAAAAACCACAAAGTCCATGGTCACACATCATAATACAAGTCAGTGCAGAAGAGGGACAGAAATTCAATCATCAGACAGAAAATAAAATGCCCCCTGTGCCCTCTCAGTATCATAATAATTACAATTAGAAAGGCAGATGCAATTTAATGTCTCATATTTACTCCATCTTAAGAGCACTAATGTCTGTGACAACTGAGAACAGCTCAAAGTTCACATATGCAAAAACTGTTGAAACATTAGAAATACTGCAATTAAAAGTATCTATTCTGTATTTTGCCCTGTATCAATCACTTATATAGTCTTTTACATCCTATTTACATTATATAATGAACTTAATTATCAAATCCAACAATTATCTTTCCAGTGTTTGTAATATACGCTGTTCATGGATGTTCCGTTTAACTGCCACTAGAGGCTTCAGTCCAGCCGGCAGTCTCTCCACTTGCACTTTAAATGGACTGTTTTTCTATTGCTTTGCTTACACTTCGGTTATGTTTTGTTATCTTACATTTCTCCAGTGGGGAACGTTTCACTGTAAGCAAAACTAAAACATTTGCTTGATCAAAGGAAGCATATTTAATATGTTTAGGTTGAAAAACTGAGTTGTTACTAATGTTCTGAAGGTTATTTTGTAAAACTTTGTTTTAAACAAAGAAAGCGGAACAATAGTTCATGAGCATATGTGCGGTATGCTTCATTAACAGCAAACATGCCTGAAGTCACTACTGATAACGTGATTTTAGATTCTCTTTGAGAGATTTGAATACTCTCGCAACAAATTTACACATTTTTTTTTTCTTTGCAAAGCTCGCACTAATGGCCATGTTTTTGAAGGAGAAAATGCATCTCCATTAAATATGAATAAACACATCATGATGAAACAATTAGGCAATGGTCTTCTGTGTAGTGGGATTATGTATTTGGATGCTTAAAAAATGCAATAACAAAAACAAAGCTGGAGTTCAGGATTCACAAATTAGCCTCTCTTCTCAATGGAACAGAATGTAATTAGTGAGCGTCGTTCTGTGGGAACCCACGCAGACACAGTCTTGTTGAAATTGAACATTCACATTTAAAGCAACAAGATAAGAATCAATCAAATTTATGGGGGACTAGCTATTGGAAGTGATGCAGAGAGGTTCATGATCAGATGACATACAGTCTTAGAGTCAGGAGCTCTCACACAGCATATGGGGTGTGCTTTCCCCCGGCCCTTTTACCACTCTGGAGGCAGATTGGACTTCTCACTCTCAGCTACTCCGCATTATTGTCCATTATCACACCGTGGTCCATGTGTAAGGTGACAGTGGTGCTCTGATGGAGAGGCGACAGGGGGACCTAGAATGCAATAACATATTATTAGCTTTTTTCACAGCTCCACTGGGTTGGATTTACACTGGATATCCAGAGACCTCCGAGGGCAGCCCACTGTCACAGCGGTGTCCACCAGCACAGCAATTGCCAGAGATACACAGGTGTGTGTGGATGGAATAGCCATGCACCCACGCAAGGCACACATGGGGTTTGTGACTACACACACAAACACACAAGCAGAGTGTGTCAGTATGTCTGTAATCAGTGACAGACCTTTTCCAATTAGCCTCAGTGTGCTGTCGTTCTTGCGTTTTTTGTAATACTGCATGCCTTTGTTCTATAGATAGATAGACAGACAGACAGAGTATTCAGATTCAACATGAACGAGTGCACATCTGCCTGTCCTGTTTGATGTGTACTGCTCTTGTCCTTGGTAATGTTAACAGTGTCCCCTGTGACTGATGCCTTTTGTCCCAGCCCTGTTTATAAAACAGTCCGAACTTCGTTAAGGGACAATAACATCAGCCAGGCTCAATTATGGTGACATTTTGCTGACATGCAGATTGCCTCCTCTCAATCTTTTTAATGTAAAATACTGATGTGCTAGTCACATATGGATGGATGAACTTTGGGAGAATCAATGGTATTGATGAATCATAGATCATACAAGTCAACAAGACTGACATCAGGAGAGTGAACTCGTAGCATAGGGAAAGTCAATATTAAATTGTAATCATAATCAGACAAAGTGAGTTATGTATAATCAATAGCACAATTATGATAGTTCGTAGGACTTGTCCTTGCAATACAGACAATAAGTGCATTCAAAGAGGCAGCACTGTGTTTATTGCAGCATAAGTATGTGCATAGACATTAACCACCTTTTACATTGGCATCTGTTTATCAGTTCTCTATGTGCAGTATGTAGTGCATGCAGTTTGTACTGTGTCAAACTGCATGTGCAATTCTTCTGAAAAGCTGATTAAATACACAAGGAACTTTTCATTGAAACTTGCTGTAAAAGATGGAAGAAAAAAAAAAACATGAATTACTGCAAGCTTTGAAAATGACCAGTTTTGGGTTGAAATATGTTAGAGGGAGATTGTCCGAAGGAGGTTGGTAAATCCAAAAGCACAATAGCATTCTATTGTCTTTATGCGCGCCTTGGAATATTGGAAGGATAGCAAGGAGCTTCAAGCAAAACAATAACAAGTAACCAAAATAATGCCTGAATTTTGGCACCAGTAAAGTAGAACCATTTGCAGAACAAAATAAAAGTAAAAAACTAGATTATAATAGCTGAGAGTACATTGTTGGTAGTACATATAAAGTACTAAGCAAAAGGTAACAAGCAGAAAAAGTAAAAGCAGATAACAAAGTGGTGGAGAGGCTAAATGGTATAAGCTGCTTAGACTTATTTGAATATCTTCATCTAGAGATTTATTCTTGGTGAATGACACACAGCTGACAAATTGGTGATGATTCCACAGGCTACATTCAGAAAGCTGCACAACAGGGATAATCAGATGGTGAATTCGTTGACAGCAACAATAAAGAATGAAACATGTACAGATTAAACCATTTAATATTACAAAAGACAACCATGTCATTTGCTTCAAATTTTCTCTTTATTTCACAGGTATATTAAATGTGTTTTGAACAGGCAGGTATTAATGTTGAGCAGCCACAGGCAGGGGAGCCGCAGTTTGGAAAATGTGAACTGACATACAATGAAGCAGCAAATCAAGAGAATATCTAGGAGATGGACAGATATTCACACACACACACACACACACACACACACACACACACACACACACACACACACACACACACACACACACACACACCCCTAATAACAGCCATGTGCTCCATACAGATGTGCCAGTGTGAATAAATAGCACATGTAGACTACATACAGTCGTGGAAAAAATATTAGACCACCCTTGTTTTCTTCAGTTTCTTGTTCATGTTACAGTAACGTCTGGTACAACTAAAGGGACATTTGTTTGGACAAATATAATGACAACAACAAAAATGGCTCATAATAGTTTAATTTCATAGCTGATGTCTATCGATTTTCCATGTTTTCTTGATAATAACCAAAATTACTTCAGTTCTTACATTAATAGCTATGGCATTGCACTGATAAAAACAGTGCTATTAGGCATTCCATGTTTGTTTTTTTCTGTTTTATTCAATGATACACACACGACTTAGTATTTGATTGTATATTTGATTGTATAACCATTGTTTTTGATTACTTCTGATGATCTAATATTTTCTCTGTGACTGTATACTATAAACTGTAATATATCCTTTATGCACATTACAATATGTACATTTGGAGATACAACTACATGCACACACAACTTCCACAGCTAAGTTCAATACCACCAATAGCTGCTAAATGATATAGATATCCAAAATCCAAGTAGCACGCGACATTTAAAGTTATGTATTTGACACAAACTCAACAAGTACACTATTTACGCTATGCTCCGTGGTTACTGGGGCGGCGCCATCTTGTTTATTTTGTGCGAGAACTTCTGGTGGTACAGCAGAGTCATTGGTGAGCATTTATGTCAAGGGTCAAAAGAAGTGAGGTAAAATGACCAGTATTATTTGTGCAGTCCGTGGTTGACACAACAATTGGAAGACATGTTCGTCTCTTCAACAAGAGTGTTTTACTCACAGGAAGAGAAGGGGTGAATGTTGTGGGCCGGCCTTTAATCTTTATCTGC
>JAQQZY010000019.1:37771449-37786802 GCA_030068375.1 Ostorhinchus rueppellii | reverse complement strand
ACACACACACGCGCACACACACACACACACACACACACACACACACACACACACACACACACACACACACACACACAGAGACAGGGATTTATGCAACTCAAAGAGATATTAATATATTTAGAGTGAATATAATCATCAAAACAAGCACTCTCTCCTGCTTTTGGCTGTGACTTTAGCAATAAAAAGCATTACATATGACTCACATGATGTGAGGCTTTTTTCTAATAAATTCCCCTGAGACTGAGGCAGCCTCTGTCGTCTTCATTAGAAGATGACAGATTTTCTCCATCAAAAAGCTCATTCCTAAGGATGTGTAAGCGCTTTGAATCAGACACTGTAATTGCTGACCAACGAAAACACTCAAGGCTGTGCACAAACAGTCTTCACTGAGGCTTCATTTTCTTTTGTGTAGATTGGAATGAGCTACAAGGTCTAATAACTTCAGAATTGTGACAGGTGCTTACCCTGATACTCATCCTCTCCTCTTTTATCAACTTTTTTTGGTCATTATTTTCACTTAAGTACTGACAGCTTAAAGGCCACATACTTTTTCCTTTTTCCTCTGCTGTTGAGCACACTATCACAGGGACAGGACCTGAGCCCTACCACGTAAAATTAATGCAACCTCCCTGTGATAAAAGGCTGAGGACCTGCACCTTAGCTTTTCCTCATTAGACATCTTTGTGCCCTTCACTCTGTTGTCTTTCATTCATTGGCTTTTGTTGATTAACCATAATGAGGTACGTTAGTATAGACCCAAGGCCAACCCTTTCCTTTAGTAAGGTGAGGCAGATAAAAAAGTCCATCCAGGCAGCCGTCATAGGGGGTCAGCACGAATCAGATAGAGGGGCTTTCTTGCGTCTGGCAGCCGACACTTTCAAATGTTAATGGATAGGGGCGAACAAAGTTGAAGTGGGTCTGAAAATGCTAATTGTCCCTAATTCATGTAAATAGGTTTCCTAATGGAGGAATTAAGCATTTTAAATATGCAATTGGAGGCAATCAGTCCTTTCATTTGGTGGGGTGGCACAGGTGTAGTGGATTGAAATTCATCTTTCACACAGGGTGGCTCATTTGTCATTTGGCTGTGTTCAGGCATGGATGACGGGGACTGGAAGAGAGGTCCTTCTGCGCTGATATGTACAGATATTGGAGAATGAAACACATTGCAAAACCTGCTATTGTTTTCATGTTATTGACCATATCAAGATAGAGGGAAAAGCAATTAGTGCAGGCTCTGATCAATATTGGCAAAAACAGCCTGTGTGAAAATGTAAGCTGTTCTTACCACTCAGAGAGCAGCAATGGGCTTCAATGTTTCTAGAGATATGAGATGAGATTATTTTCAAGTGGTATATTTTTTTATTCTTTAAAGTAAATGTAAAGAAAACAGGCCTGCCTATGTACCTACATATCACAGACAGAGGAGCAGCAGAGTCGACAGCTCTGACTTATTATTCTGATCATCTCAAACAGACAATAAACCAGGAGGTCATGTTTCAGCATGTAATAACACGGTGTAGCAGCAGGACAAGAGACAGAGGGAAACTCACAAACACTGCGTATGGGCTATGAATCAAATGGGCAATGCATTGTCTCAGAAAATGACTTATTAGTCAATATAAAGGGGGATACTGTGTCTTTGAGGTGTAAATAGCCGTGGCTCTGCAGAGAACAGGAGCCAGCCCTGGTTAATGAACGAGACAAGAAAAACCTTGTTTAAAAGGACAAATCAGATCACAAGATTTCAAACCCATTAGCTGCTACTCACAGGGAATGATAATAATGATAAAGGATGGTAGGGTCTTTTGATTTCAGAGTAGCAAACTCTGTTGTCTTGGGAAAAAATCTTTTCCTGGAGGAGAATCAAAGAACAGTTCATTTTCACACTGACCTTCAGGGCTCAAGGCGGCCAGACAAGGGCACAAACAGATTGAGAATTAATTGGTGCAATTAACATTTTGTGATTATAAGGACTTCAGATCAATAGCCTATGCAAATAGCAGTATTGATGTGCAGCAGAAACCTTGTTAATTGTGTTTGGCGAACAAACAGGCCCCTGTGTTACTATTCCATAATGGAACAGGAGGCATGGACAGGTTCAAACTGCTGACCACTTTAGATGCATGAGGATATGCCGCAGTTTCTCTCTCCTCCATCCTCCCAGTCCACCCCTGCACCCTCCACTCTGCTCAAGACTCTTAAGAAAAGTTGGAGAGTTTGATGATCTTGGTTGCTTTTAAGTTGATCTTTTAGTGGTTCTTTGAAGAGCTTCTTAAAGGCTGGATGAAGATTCTCCAGTGTTTCTGTGATCACCATGCTCATGGCAGGCTGCAGCAGATCACACAAATGGCCTTCTGCCTCCTTTTCTTTTACAGTTTTTAACAGTTGAAACGGGCATGTGAGGAAGAATAGACACACTGCTCAGACAGCCATTGAAATGAATTAGTTTCAGCTTTATTGCTACGGACTGGATTTTCCACTCTCGTTATTAAACTGCGTTAAAAATGCACTTTCATTTCAGATAAGTACCAGTAATCCTGTTTGCAGACCACAGCAGATGAAGTTAAATATAATTTAAGCAGAAACGGAAACGGGTGGAACAATGTAATCACTGAAAGTGAGATTGAAGTGATGCTATTCTTATCATTATTATTATTTTCATTACTGCTGGTGTGGAAAGACACTAGCGATGGCAGCGACAAGCAGAATGTGAGAAAATAGGGGAAAACACTCCATCCAATGACTATCACAGCCAATAAATCCCTGCTCACCACGGCCCATCTCACTTTTTCTTTTTTGTGACAACCGGCTTGCAGATTGGTGCGGGGCTTATATCCTGTGGCCTTGAAGAAACACACAGAGCTGGCAACGTAGAAAATGTAACCGTTAATTAGTTGAGTTTACAGGCTGAAGGAACAGTTAGCAGGCTCTTTTATGTGCAGTGCTGCCTGCTGTGGCTGTGGTGTTGGTGTAATGATGTTTGCTTGATGTAAGCTTACCTGTCTTTAGCAGTGTTGTGTCATATTTGGTAAAGCATGTAGCATAAAAGGTAAAGACCCCAATGAGAACAGAGCAGAGCTGTGACAAAAAGATGCATTTCCCTTTTACCCTTTTGTTTATTTGATGTATGTTTTCACCAAATTGAAGCGACTGATGTTTTAAATAAATCCCCAGCCTGTTTCACTAAAATATAAAATGAGGCTCTCAAGAGTGAGATTACAGGTTATATAATAAAAATATTACAATTGCCATGGTATTAGCCATTTGTTAGCATACTAATTACAGTTAATTCTTTTCAATTTTGGGCTGTGCTCCTTTAGGCATTAGCCTTAATCTCCCTGGTGATGAAGTTGGTGTATTAAATAGAAAGCACCAAGGGGAGGGGAGAGTGGACATGGAATTAAACCATCATACTGATTACCATGTTTAACAAACACCGCCACTTATTGGGCTATTTGATAATCATTAGATTTTAAATGCCTTTCAGTAAAATGTGTTTATTAAGCGTGTCCTCATTTCATCCAACAAATATATAGTATCGTACTGATGATTTCTAACTTAGGGCTATGATTTGAGCACTGGAACCTATTTAACGCTACTATAGGGTCATATAGTGACCTTCTGGCCATGTGGTTTTACTGAATCCATTAACAGGTTGAAGCAGTTACCGCCTGATGAACTTCCTCCTTCACTAGATCAATTATTGCTGGTAGATAAGAATAAAAAAAAAACCCAACGTAAATACACGAGGATGACGATCAATCCACAGGTAAACACCAACGTTAGAGGACATAGTAACTCCTGGAAGCTGAAGCTGGTTTGATAATAAAGTAAACATTACATAGAGTATGAGGATGATAGTGGTAATGATGTTTTTCACATTGACATTGATTCCATTTAAATCATAAAATTGATTGTATCTCTGCTGCCGCTGAAGAGCTAGAATTTATTGTACCTCAGTAATCAAGACATATAATGATGACACGTGAACCATTTTCCAAATCCTGTTATGGAGACAAAAATAATTCAGATAGTAAATCATAAAAGCAGCAGTTGAAATACCCATCTACAATCAGGCCATAGAGAACAGGTGAAAAATACACAATAGTATTGCATTTTTAGACGTGGCTCAAAAAGACCTTGTCAAGATTGATGTCTTTCCTGTAGCTATAGTTAATAGTAAGGCAACACTCCTGAAATTAGAATCCACTTCTTTCTAAATGCACCACCTGTGAATCGAGGACATCTGAGGAAAAAATGGAAGGGTACATGTCATTTCTATAGGTTGCCAAGACACAGGGAAAGGAGAACAGCCAATCTATGAGGTGTAATGGATATGTCAAGAATTGCTAAATCATAGGTGTCCGAGGCAGAAAGACAACTAACCCAAACATAATGTCATTCTAGAGGCAGGAAAGAGGCAAATGCAAAAAGGAAAGGGAGAGAAAACAGCGTGGATGGATAACAAATTTAAATTTGGGACCCAAAAATGAGAAAAACATTAACAGTTTATTTTCCTGCATACTGTTCTTTATGATTACCTTTTTGGCATCTCTGTCCGAGTGCATTATGGAAATGAAGTAATGCTACTTTGCTTAACAATAACACACTGACTTTGAATCCTCTTACTTAAGGTTTGATTGCTTCTTGACGGTGGTTTTAAATGAATTGTGTTGAGGAGTGATAAAGAGCTTATTGCCAGGAATAAAAGCCCAGAGCAATGAAGAAAAGCTACACATGGAGTGGCTAGGCGATACAGGCTATTACGGTGAGGGAATGGTGTCCTTGACTGCCAGGACGGCTTAGAATTTTATTTCATCTTGTTTTGCTGGCTGCTGACAATGATGCGTGACTCTGGCACTGGAGGAAGAGGGCAAGCATGAGAGCCATTTTAGATCTCATTTACATATAGTATGTCTATAGCAGCGTGTGAATACCCGGGTTGATATGAGTGTGCAGGTGCGTAGGAACATATAATGTGCATAAGCAGTGTGTGTGCATACAGGATTTGTGAATTTGTACACCCAGTCATTTCAAAAGTTTGTTTTTGCATGCTTTGTCTGGTGGGATTCAGTAAAAGTTATCATTCTCCTTGTGTTGCATGAGTGTATGTGTTTGTGAATACTTTTCTGCTCTGACCTCTATCACTCACTTGCACTGAAGCCCCCAAACCTCATGTAAATTCGGACAATGGAGGACGTGGGGACTCTGGGAATTGTTGTTTATCAGCCCAGTGAAAAGAACGGTTGAGCTGTAATGGCCCTCTAGTGGGTTCATATGCAAACTTTGTCTGTGCAGCAGCAGTTTGAAGCCTCCCCTCTGAGCTGCCCATCTCTGTGTTATTTTGGTTGGCTGCTTGATTTGGGCAGGACCAGTTCATTTTAAGGTTATCCTTGCTTTTGTCAAGGTGAGTAAGTGCTTTTGCTGCACACACTCATGCTGATAATTTTTTTTCCTCCTTTTTCTGATGAAATACACATTCTTTTTCAGGATAAAATAAGAGCAGCCTTTAACTTTGATCTATGAGCTGAGTTAAAAGTGCAGCACAATTGTGCTTATCCTTTAAGACAAAACTTTGAAAAATATCTGTCCAAATAATTAGAATATTCAATTAAAACAGGGTGATAGGGTGGTGCAGTGGATAGCACTCGTGCCTCACAGCACGAAGGTCCTGGGTTTGACCACCACCAGTCGGTGGTGGCCTTTGCATGTTCTCCCCGTGTCTGCGTGGGTTCTCTCCGGGTACTCCGGCTTCCTCCCACCATCCAAAGTCATGCACTGATAGGTTAATTGGTTAATTTAAATTGCCCATAGGTGTGAATGTAAGAGTGATTGTTTGTTTGTATATGTCAGCCCTGTGAATCGAACCTGCATCCTATCGGACACAAGCCGACTCTCCAGCCATCTTGGCCACAGTTGCCCCCCAATTAAAACAGAAACAATATGTAAGCACTACTCCATGTAAAAAAAAAAAAAAAAATGTGTGCAATCAAATTTGTACAGCAGAAGTGAGAAATAAAAAATACTGTAGAAAGTGACGAAAGTATACTCACAGAGGGACACAGTTTGTATTAAGCAACAAACTCAAGTGCTGACTTCCTGACTTCCTGTGTCAGGCGTGCCAAAAGCTGTTACCATGTGAGTAAAGTATATACCCAGTAATTATCTCATGTGATGCTGCGTGTGTTCAGGCATACAGAAAATAATGATCGCGAGCCACAAAATGCTTGAAAAATTGCAGGGGTGAAACCTCTCCCTCTGATAGGTTTAGGCATTTCAGACATCCTTTTCCAAAGAGATTTGGTCAGAGCTTTTCCTCCACTTAAACACAGAAACACTGAGGATCAATTTGTGGGATTAGTGGACACTGCTGAGATAAAGTTGGTGCTGAAGAGCCCCACATGACTATCGTCCCCCCAGTGTCCCGCTAAAGTCCTCTTAGCTCCATTCCTGGCCACAGACTAAGCCCATCCAAACCCCACATGCAATCACAACCCCAGCTCAGTCCAGCCCCTCAGAATCATCATCTCCAGCCTAAATTGCAGCTCTGTCCTCGATCTTCAGCCCTCCCAGCTTCATCTCCTCCCAGAACTTTATTTAATGAGTGAAGTTTTGTGGTGGGTGTCCGGGGGTCTCATGCCAGGCTGCAGCAACATAGGAGGAGCTTTCATAAACCGTGGGCAAAGAAATGGGATTTAACACACAAGAGGCTCTGATGGCCTATTAATTCTGCTTTGGCTTGCATCCAGAATGAGCCCAGTCTCTCTCCTAATTCATGGCTAATTTCTATCAGAGGTATCAGGAGACTTTTTTTTTCTCTGTGCAGGATGCATCCACATAACTTTAATGGATTCATTCAAGGGCTATGGCACGCAGACATTGATTAGATTGCCTCTGAGGCCCTGCTGCTGGTCGCTTGACATAGGCAGCAAATGAAATGTGACCTCTGGTAAAAGGCCTGAACCAGCCAGCCCCAGTCTAATCCATTAGCTCAGAACCTTTCCCAATCCCATTTAATTAATGAAGTGATTTGAAAAAGGGTGAACATTTACCAATCCCTGGGACTGGAAAGTAGTGGGCGTATAAAGTAAGAGAAACAACAAGAGCAACAAGACCAGCAGCAGCTGCAGTCATGACAATAAAACACAAAGTGAAGCATGAGAGTTGGGGAGCAGAGTAATTGTTTGCAATGAGATGGAATATTATTGCGGCACTGACACAAGATGATTCAACCACAAAACGTATACAGATGTGAGGTAATGAGCTGGGTTAAGGAAAATTGCCTTTCTTTGGCTGCATTGCTTAAATATTTGTCAGCAAGAGAAAAAGTCAATTTATTCAGATTCATCAAAGCCAAACAGTGACAGCAGGGGGTGGGGAGTTAATTAGTGAAATGTAAAACAGAAGACAGGAAAATATCTGCCGCTTTTGTCTTTAGAAAGAATTTAGCTGTGTGTTCATTTTGGCCGTGCAGCTATGATCCACAGTCATCACCACTGCCTCACATCTGCTGTCTGTGTTTTCACATTTTGTACAGATCCACGCTAAACAAGGATCTCCGTGTTCAGGTGTTTTATTCACACAATTGGACAAGATTCTGTGGCACCGTGTTTCTCTGAAGCAAAACCTCAATGTCAAAAGAAAGACAAGGACGAGAGCTCTGTGGATGCATATGTTACCTTACTTATTTTTCTAATTGAATTCACTTATTTATTTTGAATTAATAATTTATGATGTAACACATAGTGGTATATGCAAATGAACAATTTAATTTTAATGAGTTTTTAATGACCAAACAAATAATTAGTAGAGCCTGGTGTGGTGCGCATGTAATTTAAGAGGGAATGAATTTGAGAGCTTTGTTTAATGTTTGACTACAGACAGGCTAATTTCCTTATAGACCAGCTTATGCAGCAGAGAACGGCACAGTACATATAAAACCATAGGAAAGTCATTACCTCAAGGTCATTAGGAAGTCTCAAAAAAGCCAGATGTGGAGGTGTGTTATGCTAAGAAATAATGTAAACCATTATATCGTAGCAAATAGCAAAACAGAGGCACATGCTGTGAATACATTTCACATGCTGACAAAGGAAAAATACACTATGGATACCCTAAATATTCTAACTATTCCCATTGGTGTGGGAGAAAAAGGCAGAGGGCTAGATGCCACTGGAGCCAAATGGCATTTGATAATGGCTTTTTTCAGCAAACCCAAAAGACATTGTTAAGATTTACATTTTCAAATATATGCTGACCTTTTTTCCCTCCTCTCCTCTGTTCGCTTGTCATCAGGACTGTAATTGAATCAATATATTTCCTGATCAGCCCAGAGATTGAATAAGGTCACAGGAAGCCATGTGTGGACATTAAAAATCATTATTCTACTCAAATTGAGCAGAGATGGCATAGACCATTCAGGGTTCAAAATGAAATTATATTAGAGTCTATTACACTTTTACAATTATAGAGACGTTCCAATATTACAACGGGAAATGAAGTCATAATAAAAAGCCCAGAGGTGTATTACAAAGAAATGACCCAACTATTTTTTTCACTTTCACACTGTTATTGAATTGATGAAGAGAACTTGGTGACATTACATTCACTGATAAGTGACCTTATTCATGAAAAATAGAGGAGCCTGTTTCAGTTGCTCCATATTCTTACTTCAGGTTTGCAGTGGAGCCGTTTTCCACCTGCAAGAGCAGCACGCCGAGTCAGTAACAGCACATTTACATTTCCTCATAGACACTTTCCAGGACAAGTGGTACTAATGTAGCTGCTAGAGCAGTTATTGCTTTAATTGCCTTAAAGCATACATTTATTTTAATTATTCATTTATTTTCTGGGTTATGGGATTTTGCTTTATGTACATGCCTGAGTAGCAAAAATGGCTAATTAAATAACCCAATAGAGTTGTGCAAATGGAAGACAAAGTTTCAATCCTTTTAATCCAATACACCAGAAAAAAGTGGAAAATTAAATTAAACCACATTATTAACTGAGAGTTTTCAGTCTAAACTCTTGCAAATTATGTCTAACTATCAAATTAGATAAAACTTAATATTTAATTGGCTTACTCATTGAAATGAATAACACTTATCAGCGATCGACTTATCAATGCCGCATGAAACAAAAATGAGCAGGACAAGAAAAAAACCCAACTTTCCTTGCGGCTCTGCAGTCATTCTTACGGTCCATTTTCCTATAGTTCACATATTGAAAGATCAGGCTGGGTGTATCTCAAATTAGACAATTATATGGCTCCACACATAGAAAGTGGTGACCTGTGATTTGTCTATACTGTCATTTCCATCTGGTAATATGGAGGAAGAGGTTCATTTCTTCAGTTGTTATACTTCTGTTTCACTTAAGGCTCAGCCCCTCTAGTCAATTAGGCGTGATGGTCACAATGTCTTCAGAGCTTTAACAGTGTGCTCCTTAAAGCCTGTCAAATGACGGCGAGAAGGGAAACCCGGTCGCCTGGAAACGATGCCGCCTTTCCACAGTCATCATCATCGGCGAATGTAAATAGCCTTTCATCTCAGGTGGAACAGAGCTGTGGAGCATGCACATCTACGCTGCCCTGTTTAAACTCTACATACAGAAGGGTGAACGCCAATGAAAGGACCATTTACACCATCTATCCCACCTCCACCTCTTCAGATTTTTTGAATATAAAAACCTTGCAGTGGAACGTTTATGAAACACATAATGATAATCTAAATCAGTGGGCGGCTTCAATCTACAAGGATTAGTGAGCTCGATGTAGTTAAACACATGAAGGCATACTTGTCGCCTTATTACTGTAAGAGCTTCTGAAGTCCTCCCTGAAGGAGAGAGTGAGGGAGGGGGAACACTCAACGACGCCACAGATCTCTGGCAAATTAGCAAATTAGGGACTGTGTTATCTATTCAGTGCGGTAAAAAAAGACAGAGATACTCGGAAATGCTTGGCCTGTCACATTTTCAGGTAGTGGAAAATAACAGTCTGTTGGATTTTAACTTTAATGATATACCTGGAACATTACTGCCCCAAAACAGTCAAGCACCTCAGCAGACAGAGAGAGATATGATGACTGCATATGTGTGAAACAGCAGTATTTAGGTTTTTGTAAGTGTTTATATTTGGTTCAAACACTCTCTATTGGTGCCCAAGATTTAAGTGATAATCCAGGTCAAGCAGCGCATCAATGGATCAGTGAAAAATAAGGACGTGTATCCAGTAGGGCTGCACGATATGGCCTAAAAACAATATCTCGATATTTTTAGGCTATATCGCGATACACAATATATATCTAGATATTCTGATTTCTCCTCTAAAGCACTATAAAAATGTTCAATTTAACCTTTTGATGCATAAAATGACACCAGAAAAATATTCAGACCCTTGAGTTAGTTTAGTTAACCTTTCATTTCAAACCACAAGCTTTCAAAAATAACATAAATAGAATGGTATGCATGTGTTTACGAAAAAGTACCTGGAATCTGGTACCACTACTATTTTTTTTTAGTGCCGCCTCTGCTGTAGTTCCAAAATGTGATGTATAAACACTGCAGACACTGATTGGTCAGTTTTCTCTGTGACCGTTTTACGAACACAGATGCAGAAGTAGACAGTAAATTAGAGGTACATGAATCCACATGATGACAGAACTAAACTACACCATGATCAGTCGAACAGATTCAGTCCGTGGTGGACGATGGAAACATTCAGATGAGACAACACACAACAAGCGAATTTTCGGCAACTTTCTGAGTAGACGACACGGAAGTAAACGCGCCGCATCAGAATACCGACTCGCACTGAGCCGGTCCCACATAGTGGAAATGTGGTGAAAGAATAAGGAGTTGAGCGGGTACCTTCTTCTTCTCCTTTCCGCTTTTCCCTTCAGGGTTCTCCACAGTCGTATTATCGTCTCTTACCAGTGGCTAGTAAATCCGCCGGTGCGCTTTGGTTTTTTTTTTCGCTCCTTCCATGCGCGCGCCCTCCCCTCCTAATAATAAACACCCATGTGCGCATGAGCCTTTTTTGGGAGGGGGGGTGCCACTTGCTGTGAGGAGCCACAGCGGAGTAAAAGAGGCGAAACTCCAAAAAGAGTTACATGTGGACGTCTTAAACATTTACGTGACAATTTGTACTCGATGTTTGTGATATAGTCATTTCGTACATCTCACGTGACACAACCCGCGATAAATCGAGTATATTGGATATATCCCCCACCCCTAGTATCCAGCATTATTATTGATATTATAAAAGCTGTGGCCTCTGTATGTGTGCATATGTGTTTGCTTTATAACTGAAAAACTAGTGACAGCCTTTGCCTTTTGGAGTACTTGTGTACTTTGGGTCATGTATCAAACAGACGAAAACAACTAATTGATACGACGAGTTCTTTTGTAGTTATTAGTTGTTTTTAAAATTACAATGGGTTTATAGACGGCCCATGGAGGAGTCCATTCATGGCTGCAAAACGGGGGTGGGGGGCTGGATCTGGATCAACAGAACCACTGGGTCCAGCTGTGATCACACAATAATAAGGTTGGTCTGGTTCCTACTGTGGCCCAGTTCCACTCTGTCAGTCCCGAGTCAGACCCGACCCGCAGACCCCCCCCCCCCCTTTCACTATAACACAGTAATAGACTGTTCTGCGCAGACTCCGATCACATGTGTATAAGTCTCTGGTCTACATCTATGTCAATACAAAACAAAATGAGCACCATTCTGATTGTACCTGATCTGTGTGTTCCACCAGTAAGATTAGTCAAGTCATCAAGTAATGTGAATGTGATAAAGTAATACAGTAATGATATACATACGAAGGAGGAGGGCGGGGGGAGGGATGGAGAAAGTTCATGTATCTTTTTGTTTTGTTAAGATTTTCATTTGTATTCCTTTTATTTATTTATTTTTCTTTTGATGCTTAAAAACCCTTCTGTGGTGTATCTGCAAGTTTATAATTTATGTAAGCTACTTCTGTAAAATACACCTAATAATAAAAACAAATCTTAAAAAGAAATAGTAATGATATAAAGCCCTTTCAAAAAATATATATAAGGTAAATATAAATGCATTCTTATCTGTTTCTTTTCATTTTAATACAAAACACAACGAGGGCCATATTATTATAAAAGCCCAGTGGCCTCTGTGTATGTGCATGTGTGTGTCTGGAGATTCACACACAATCCAGAAAGAACCGACTGCTGCAGTTTGGCACATTTTTGTATTTTTGGTCAAGAAAGAGACTAGCTAAAACAGCAAGCTGATAGGACTGATATTTTTGGAATACGATAGCCTTACAATCACATCACAATGCCCAGAACGCTTTGGCGGTGACTGCTGGACAAATGTGGTATAGCATGCATGAATACACAACAGCATGTAAACTACACCTACTATACGTATATCCTGTAGTTAAATGCACAGTATATAATTTGAGTTACTGTCATTTAAAATAAAAGCTATAATAGATAATGATTACTGCTGAGGTGGTGGAGAAATGTGAAAGTTGTTGGTTTAATCATCTGTGTGAATGAGACTGTACATGACATGACTCAAGCAGAAATACTGTTTGTAAGTGAAGTAATGCATTGTAATGTGTTAATTACATTATAGCATTTCTTTTTAATGGAAAAAGCCTCAAGTATCATTCAATGTTAAGTTAGGAGAAGGAGCATGATGTCATTTAAAGGCAACCAAAAGAAACATGATATTATATTGCATAAAACTATGGGTTTCTCTGAATTTGGTTGGAAACATCTCATTAAATCTACATCCCCAAGTCAAAAAAACGCAGTGTTTAGCTAAAAATAAGCCACACACACAATATTTTGATGCTCTGTCTTTAGCTTTGATTACAGGACATTGTTTATGCCACACAATGCTTATGTAGTGTCACAACATGTCACAACATCTATTTCTGTCTATAGGTCTTTTACTTTTTCACAGAGCTCTTGTATTGATGATGGAAAGTCAGAGCGCTGTGTAAAGTCTTCTTCATCACATCCCAAAGATTCTGAATGAGGTGCAGGTCTGGACTCTGCGGTGGTCAATCTATGTGTGAAAATGATGTCTCATGCTCCCTGAGCCACTCTTTCACAGTGTGAGCCTGGTGAATCCTGGTATTGTCATTTTGGAATATGTCTCTGTCATTACTCAGCGTAGCCATACTGTTGCAAGTTATAGCCATGCAATAAGCACAAAGGTCGCTGTATTTCTGCAATGATAATGCATCATAATCATGTTAAGTTTTAGAAGAACACTGGTCGTTATGACTAAAGTAATTCCATCCCTAGAAACAGTGTGCCAGCATCTCCTAGATATATACTTGTATTTCCAGAAGATTACCATAACACATATAAATACATAGATAAATATAAGGAGCTGTAGAAAATGAATTCCACTGCTACATTTATGCAGCCACTAACCTGTGTAAAACAGTAAAAAAAAACTGATCAAATTAAATGTACAGTTGAACAGACAGACACATTTCTGTGCTTTAGCCAGTCTCTTTTCGTCATGCTCTACAGTCAGATCATCTCCTTCCTTAGCCAAACTAGCTGGCTCATTCTGTCTTCCTGGTTTGTTGGAGGCCCGATGGTGATGAATGTCTTTTCCAGTCCCCTGTACTGCTCCAGCATGCCAGGCAGAATGAAAAACAGATTAAAGAGTCAGAAAACCGACACAGAGAGGATGTTTGGCTGTTGGCTATTGAGTTATCAGCCCTTTTCACACCTAATGAAACAACTTTCAGCACTGCAGCTTATTAAATATCCCCCAGTCACTGGGCAGAGCTGAGAGCAGAGAGAGTTTCCAGGCCCTGAGAAAGCTACATTAGATTTTAATTAAAAACAAACAAATTACCCAGAGCTCTGTGCATCCAGAAAATTTAACTCCATCCAAATAGGACCTAACTTTTAACTGTAGAATGATTACTGTGAGGAATTGTACAGGTACGCTCTCTAAAAACACTTGTAAATCTGTGTATTAAAAGAGTTAACAGCATTTCACGTGTATAATATTTGATATTTGATATATTACATTTGCAGCAAATCAAGGTGAACATGAAAATATAAAAAATGACAAAAAGTAAATGAGTAAATTCAGGCTGTGCAGGGTGAAGTACTTTATCAGTATTGGGAAACGATGCTTTATGTAATGTGTTATACAGGGTGTCCCAAAAAAAAACTGACAGCATTTAAGATGTCCATATCAGAGTGACTACATGTTCAGAAGAAAGGATTCTTAATAGGATTTATTTTGGGACATAAAATGTTTTATTCTACAAATTTCAAATGAAAAATTCTGGTGGATGGTAATTTTATAATGTTCCAAAGTCATTACAAATGTTCGATGTGTGTGCCGCTTGTGACGCTGCACACATCAAGTCGGTAGTGGAGTTAATTTTTTTTCTGACACAAACAGCCTTCCTTTTGAAACTTCTTATGCCACGTCCAAATCTGTTTTCCTGTTGGCGCTTGTTTATGAAATTTTCTGACAAATTCACATCGCGCATTCACATTTGACTGAGTTTGGGCGTACTTCAATCCACAGAACACATTTTCTGTTGCAGTAAACAGCATGTGTATTCCTGAAAGCAGAACGATAAAAATGATTACATGTTTTTGGGCAAAAAGAACAAACACATTTTGAACAACGTATTAGGTGATGAAATGATGTTAAATTTTTGGGACACCCTGTACTATTGTATTGTCTGTGAATTTAGTCAAATGCATGAAAAAAAAAAAAGGGAAAAACACTTGAAGGTCCAGTGTCTAAGAATTAGGGGGATTAAATGGGGTCTAATTACAAGAATTAAGTATAGTATTTATAATTATGTTTCTAATAATGTATAATAATGAAAATCTATGTCTTGTTTGTGTTTAATTAGCCTTAAATTAGTTCTGTACACTGAGTAGAAGCAGTGGGTTGTTTTCAGAGGCTCTTCCATGTTAATGTCATCTACTATATTGCAAAGTGGATATGAGTTATCCTTTTGATAAATCCCCAGTGGCAACAAAGCAAACACCGATTCTAATGAGGTTCTTTTGTAGGGTAAGGTGAGGGGATACTCAGCTGCTTGTAGTGTAAAAACTTCACCACTAGATGGCACTAAATATTACATGCGACACCTCAAAATATGTCCAATCATCTGTAATGTAGTTATCTTCCCCATTTTTTTTTTTTTTTTAACCTCCGCCAAGGAGGTTGTGTTTTACTGTGCGTTTGTTTGTTTGTTACCATCCAACTTTTTTTGGAAAGTTAACTCAAAAAGTAATGGATGGATTTTGATGAAATTTTCAGGGTATGTCCACTCTGGGTCAAGGAAGAGATGATTAAATTTTGG
>JAQQZY010000019.1:37741799-37763508 GCA_030068375.1 Ostorhinchus rueppellii | reverse complement strand
CATCCATCCATCCATCCATCCATCCATCCATCCATCCATCCATCCATCCATCCATCCATCCATCCATCCATCATCCTCTGAACCGCAGGATTTTTAATATTGAGAAAAATTAAATGGTAAATAAATATTAAATCATATGAGATAGAAGTAGAATTACTGGGTGTATCCAGTCAAAATAGGACTCGTACATGAATGACAAATCTTATTTATATCCACTTTATTAGTAAGGCTCTACTACAAGATCAACAGCAACCTCTAAGGGTATCTAAGTCCAAAGAGTGATGACGCTTGGATTTTATAGACCGGCCCTCCTCGCCCTGGTACCGTTGACTGGCAGGCTGTTCCTGCCCTGATACACAATGCTTACACACTCATTTCGGTGCAGAGTGTGCTACACATTGAATTAAAAGAGTTCTGATTGATAAGGTAGTTGAAGGCAAATCTGCTCCCACTAATTGTCTTTCAAATGCCCTCATTAATCAAAGCGGAGCTGGGCCGGTGACGGGCGCTCCTGTCAGCCGCTCTGCTACAGGCTCTCCTCCGGCCATTCACCTCCCAGCATGATGCCTGCTTCCCCTCTGTCAGGCGCCACTGTCCGAGGACTACGGGAGCACAGGCCATCCGTCCGTCCGCTGCACACCTGCCTTCTGGCAGACAGGATCTGACTGCCCCCTGCCACTAGGACGGCCCCAGAGACCAATTTAGCAGCCACTTAATGATTCATGACTTCAAGTGGTGGAAATGAGGGCAGCATATGATAACAGGAATAAACACATTTAATTAGCTCCTCATATACATTATTTATTTATTTACCTGCACTCTGATTAATTTATATATTTTATGTTTGTGTTGCGGGGATTTTTGGTATTCACAGCATCTGGCAGACAGCCTTTGTTGTGTAGTTGAGAGAGAGCGGCTTCTCCCACATCTCTTTTGGGGGGGATAGTGGTGTACCTCCTCCTTATCTGGGGACCTTTTGCAGGAGTGCGGCGGGGTGGGGTATCAGCAGGGATTTGGCAAGCCCCCCACAATGAAATGAAACGAAATGGCGCTGAATATTAGACTTTAAAATATACAGTTCCCTGTGCTCTAAGTAGCCTTGTTTGTGAATTTCCTGACAGGTAGTTACTCCCCCAGTTTTCTTTGAGCATAGGGCATACATTTTCATGGAGGCACTAATCAAAGCTGTGCTGTGGCAAACAGCACAGCCACAGTAGGCCCAATCAAAGCCATGTATCTGGCTCTCTTCCATAAGGCTCCAGGAACACTGATGACATCTCTTACCCTAGCATCTGCCATCACATCCATCACAGGTTGACTTCCTTCACTCTCACTTTCCATGTCTCTCCCATGCGTATAGTCACGTAAGTGCAGACTGTACTATGAGCTCAAACTTAAGGCTTATAGGAGTTAAATTAGACCTAGAGGAATAAGTTACATCTCAGTGATGCACTAAATGAGTCTGACAAGGAAAATCATTAAGCTAAATCATTGCTTATGTTCTCTAATTGTCATTTTAAGGAAATTTCTCAGATTTGTAGGGACATTGTCTCTCTCTTACACTGATTAAGGGGTAAAAGCAGGAGGAGGTGGAGGAGCACAGCAAAACAAAGAGAGAAAAAGCTTTAGACACTGTCACTGATATTCTCTCTTCTTAATTAGCTGTTGTTGAGGAAATAAACTATAATTGTCTGCATGGCAGCAAATTAAAACGTCTGGTGTAAAACAAGCACAGAAACACTGAGGTCTCCAAAGACACAATGTGGGAGTGACCTCTAGACTGTCTTTTCGAGGCTTGTTCTCTTTGTCACTTATGTGAAAGGAAATCAGTGAAAGCAGTGGGAGTGTGATGATGACAGCACGTTGAGGAGGTGAGAAAGGCCTGCGTCCAAAGTGGCGCAGAGATTCCCACCACCTCCTTTCCATCTCTACGTCCTCCTCTTCTCGTCTAATCCCCGGCCACTGAAGACCTCCAGACGCCCTCCTCTCATAATGACACGGCTATCAAACCCAATTGCTGTGGCTCAGACCCAAGGCAGTGCATTAAACCCCTTAGTGTCTGATTGCTTCTCCAGAGTCAAGTGGTTATGTCCTTCCTGTCATTCCCCCTGACCACCACCATCAGCGTCCTGGCTGCTTGGAACTCCTGAGACGAGAGCCCTCACACAGGCGTGGTTGACCCATTCACCCCATTCGCACTGACCCTCAAACATGACAGTCTGAACATAAATGACACCAGTGACTCTATAGGAAGCTCACTGAGATTGTTTTTAGGTGAAACTAACAATGCTTTTTCAATATCTTTCACATGTCAGAACAACCTGTGTGATAAAGGATGCCCTTGTAAAAATCATAACATTTTATTAAAGGTTTAATATGGTACATTTGCATCTACAATGTAAAAAGTAAAACTTGAATCAACTTGACTTAAATTTTTTTCTTCAAAAGGTCATATAAAAACATTTGTTGAATGAACCAAATTAAAGGTGGGGTCTGAGATGTTAGAAAAACAGGCTGCATTTTGAAAAGACAATTCAAAAGTCCCAACTCCTTTCTTCAGACTCCTCCCCCAAAGCCACGCCTCCAGACTACCGGAACGTGCAATCCTTGCTGCGGGGCGGGACGAATGGCAGTTGAATTTGATAGGCATATCACCATTCAATCATTTTGAGTGGGCGCTCCAAATGATTGGATGTTGTCTTTTCAGTCCTGTCCGTTCCACAGGTGACTAAAACTTAATTTTTGTGTCAGAGCATTTAATTATTTTTTTGCAGTCGGGGTATGAAGGGGATTTTTAGCAATATAGTAAAAAAAAAAAAAAATGCTCCAGAAAAAACATCTCAGACCCCACCTTCAAATTATATTCAATGTAATTTAATGTCATTTAATTTGGTTCACTCAACCATTTTTTTTAATATGTGACCTGTTGAAGAAAAATTTTGAAGTTGATTCAACTTTTACTTTTTACAGTGTATTTGTCTGCTGATGTATGGTTTGTGTTGGAATCTGTGTCATGTTGGAATAGGGTTGGGAGATAAAATGATAACAATATATATTGCGAAATAACTTTTCCTCGATAGAAATATGAGACATGCTCGATGCAATTTCAATAGAATTCATTCATCCATGTTTTGACAGAGAGTCCCAGTACACCCTTAGAGGGTTCAACAGATCAAAGTCAAGGACCAACACAAAAGGTAAATGTATATCTGTAACCGGAATAAAATTATAGAGCATCCCAGACAAAGATTTAAAAACATGCACATTCTTCACTACATTTAAAAGGATGTTTAAAACTAAAGTATTCAATAAATATATTTGGATAAAGTAAGTCAATTATCAATATCAGTCTAAGATTTTTCTTAGATTGTATTATTTATTATTTTATTTATATTATAGTTTAAAACTCTACCATCTTGTTATTTTGTTTTGTTTCTGCTATTTTCCTTTTTTTAAATAGGGTAGGCATAAATAAGCTGTTTCTTCAACCTACATCTTTTGGCCCGTGTTTGATACAGAAATCTAAACTGTATGTATGTATATATCTTGTTCTGTTAAATTGATGAATAAATTACTACTACTATTATTATAGATATAAGAACAGCCAATCATAATTAAGTAGCACCACACTGAACCAATCATGCCACATCAAGTTAGGCTGACACACACACAGCACAGGCGTAAGTGCAGCCACAGCACAGACACTGGGCTTTTCCGTTGACCCTCAAATATCACAAATCTAACTTCTGCATAAAAATTTACCAAATGGAAAAACGACAATTTTGCCAAAACTCTTGTTTTTCGATTAAGTTTTTGCGCTGGCAAGAGGTGTTTTTTCCAGCATTGCGAAATTGGTATATTACACAAAATTGTAATGGAAAGACCTTTTTTCACAAATAGTCATGTAATTAAAAACCTGGATGTGGACGGATGTAACAACAAGCGTAGAAGTAGAGTTTTTAAAAGAAACATGGTGTGGTATGTGAGGACACACCAGGAAATCAAATAATTTTTTAATTTAGCACCAGATAGAGGATAATATATAATAATGAATATATCTATAAATCAACATATTTACGTTCATCACCATGTTTATGGAATGACTTCTCATGTCATCTCGCGATAATAAATAAACCAATCATCGCATTTGTGGTTTAATGGAAAAACTGACATTATGCACTTCTGTTTTTTCAACATTTAGTAAATATCTGTAAAGTTTTGCACATAAGCCTAATGGAAAAGCTACTAATGAGTGTTCCCTCAGGAGAAAATTTGACAGAATGAAGCCTTCCATACAATACAGAGGTGTACTAAATACATACTGAATACATGTAGCCTACATGAAGAACACAAACACACCTCTTTTTCAGCACATCTGTCATGTTCAACCTCTGACAGAAAGTAAATCACATTTGAATCAAAAATAACCTTCTGATATCTTCACAACTAGCTTATGACTGACAGACAATTTAAGCTCGGCAAAAACAGTGATTTGATTTATATCGTGATA
Source organism: Ostorhinchus rueppellii (assembly GCA_030068375.1). Lineage (NCBI taxonomy): Eukaryota > Metazoa > Chordata > Actinopteri > Kurtiformes > Apogonidae > Ostorhinchus > Ostorhinchus rueppellii. Next base: position 37,758,998 of record JAQQZY010000019.1, on the reverse strand, counting down.
CATATCGATATCGTCTGATGTGAAAAAAAATGGTTGTGATATGTTTTTTCCATATCCAGCCCTATGTTGGAAACAGTTTTATCCTGTTTCAATCTGACTTTCTTTTTTACTATAGCACAATGTACTCGTACTCGTCGTCTTCCACTTAACCGGATCTGGGTCGTGAGTGCAGCAGCGAAGCCCAGACAGCCCTCTCCCCAGCGACATCCACCTCGGGATTCCCGAGGTGTTCCCAGGCCAGCCGAGAGATGTAATCCCTCCAGTGTGTCCTGGGTCGGCTCCAAGGTCTCCTCCCGGACGGACATGCCCAGAACACCTCCCCAGGGAGACGTCCAGGAGGCATCCTCACCAGATGCCCGAACCACCTCAACTGGCTCCTCTTGACATGGAGGAGCAGCGGCTCTACTCCGAGTCCCTCCCGGATGTCCGAGCTCCTCACCCTATCTCTAAGGCTGCGCTATAGCACAATGTGATTCTTTTAAATAATTTAAAAATGCAATTTATTCTTATTCTCATTCTTGTTCTTGTTTATGATCTTATTCTTATTGAATATTATGTGTTAGCATCTAATGTAAAGAAAGACAAGAAAAAAGAAGAAAACAGAAAAAATCCTACTTAAAGTTCATATTATGCAGCAGCCTGTGTAAATCTTACACATTGAGTCTTTAATACTGATTATATTTATATATAATATGCAAATTAGTGTTGAAATATAAAATCCATACATCGAAAAAATAAAATATTCTCAAAATGAGTATGCTTTATAAATGCATTTAATAAAATCAGTTGCACATGAAAACTCAAGAATAAGAAGTAAAGCTTTAGTTTAGAGTTTTGATGGCTTTTTGATCACATTATTTTTGTTCCATAGTCAACCCCAAAAATAGATTACTAAATTGTAATGTGTGTTGAGTTTGCAGGGACTGGTAAAGCGAGTATTGCTTGTGTTTTTCATTGACTACTTTATACTAGAAAGTAGATTATTATGTTCTGAACTGAAAAAGAATTCAGAAAAAACAAAGTACTCTGTGGAAGTAAAAGAGATGCTGCATAATATATTACTTTAAAAAAACAGTTTGTGACAAATGGAGGTGAGTTTTGCAAAGCGTTCGAGCACCAAAGCAACTTGTTGAAGACACACTATCGGCAGAGGGAAAACAATTAAATATAAAAAGTGTGATTTATGAAACATTCAACAGAGGTGAGCCTCCATGACACAATGAATATCGCCTCAGTTTGTCAGACAACCAGTGGATGTCAAGAGTTTTTTCAGCATTTTGATGGGAACTGTGGATCTCGGATTCCATGTCAGTCAGCCGGTGTGAAGAAATGGAATTGAAGACACCAATTTGTTAGAAAAGTAATGAGTGTATTTTAAAAAAGTGTTTTAATACAATGTAGGGTTAATTTCTCTGTGGGGAGTCGTCATCACACATTGTTGTCGGGGTGTTCCTACAGTGCAAATGGCAAAGTACGGTCCATGTTTCCTGCACACCCATGGTTCCACTGAAGGGAAAAAATAATGGGAATGAAAGCGCAAATATCTGTAAGTATTTGTTTGTCAGTGTGTGTGTTCCTGTGCGGAGGTGTGTACATGTGCATGTACAGTGTGTGTGTGTGTGTGTGTGTGTGTGTGTGTGGCTCCCGGTGCCAGCGTGTAAGATGGAGTGCAGTGTCGGAGTTTGGGCAGAAGGTGAATAACTACAGTGCTTACAGTGTAATCATGGTTCCTGTCAGCCCTGCTGCAGGAGAGGAGGGGGTGCCCAGCAGACTGAGCTCCTCGGTGATGAAGTACAGGCACCGAGGAGCGCTCTACACCTGGATATTTATTAACACAGGCCTGACAGTAATGAGGCCTGAACAGGTGGGCTGGGACACACATATCAGAGTGAGGAGCATCCGCCAGGAGGCAGTGGGGGAGATGGTGAAGACGAGTGGGAGAAGTTCACCCTGCAGGAACACAGCCCTACAGAGAGCTGAGCCTGCACACCCACTCGTACCTACATACATTTGACTAGAAACAACAACAACTAAAAAAAAAAACAACAAAATATTGATTCCACCTATGCTGCACTAAAGAATGTATGTCAGAGCACTAATAGAAAGCCGTCTCTTTCCTTTGGATTTAATCATCCAAAGAACGATTTTAGATTTGACAAACAGACCGGCCGATTGGTGATAACATGAAAAATGTATTAAGCTGTTTATTTTTCTGGCCTTTTTGGGCAACCTCACAAGCTAATAATTTAAAACCAATGAAATAAAATGAATGTGGATACAGTGAGAGGTATAATTTGCAAGCCAACACCTCCTGTTATAAACCAGTCTATGAATATCTGGAGCTGCCTTGTGCATGGTTTACCCTTTAATTTGACAGCCAAACGCTAAAGCTTCACTTTTGCTATTTGTAGAAAACACCATTTTTTTTGGTTAAAAAAGATGCCTTTAGACTACCTGTTAGCATATTTCAAGTATAACAACATATTTTCAGATTGTCTGCGATCCTGTGTGAGCAACTAATCGATGTATCTAAAAACACAGGACGCAGACCCATTAAAAGTAGCGGATTTAAGCATGATTAAGTGCACTGGGCACAATCCAGAATTTGACACCAATACAAAGATGAAGATGTAAAAAAAGAAATGATAATAAGCGAGTCATAGCTCACAGTTCATACTGCTTGGAAAACTGACAGAAATGTGATCTGGTTTGCTTTTCTTGACAAATTACCAATAGTGAGGGACATTTTCCAGACCTCATTAGAGTAAAGGACAGACTCGTAGTTAGGTTAAGCGTAGGAGACCAGGGTAAGTACAAAGGGCTGGCATGTAGTGATTACAGCTGGGTGATCCAGTGTGTTTGTGTGTCTGTGTTTGCCTTGTGCTGCTTTTTTTCTGTGCTGTGGTTGTCTTATTAAGACCCTGAGTGAGGCTAATCAGTGCTGTCATCTGACGCTGAACAGATGCACTGAACAAAGAAAAGGAGGAGACCACTGCAGGCCCAAGGTGCATCTGCGGGGGAGGAGAGAACTGTGCTGCCTGAGCTGATGCTTGCTGATGGCACTCCCTGTCAAGTACCCCTCTCAGAGACTAATGGGTGGAGAAAAGGTAGAGGGTGACTACGTCCAACATTTTATGTCAAATCCACCTTAATAATTTGTCATTGCCAGCACTGACTGACACAAACTGTAGGTGAGACAGCTTCTTGTGCCCACCCAAAATGGCACATGGGGAAATTCACTTAACTAACGTAGTTGACTGTGGATCCATTCTGCAGTACTATGAGTAATTTGAAATTGTGGAGTGTGAATGAAGAGTGAAACTTGCGCTTTACAAAGGGGCATGATTTTGAAAATGATTAGGGGAAAGGGATGGATGACACATTACTCTTTGTTGTTCTGTTTCTCTTTTACTATCACTTTTCGCTCATTCCTCCTGTCCTCTTGCTCTTGTGTGTCTCACTCTCTCTGCCATCCACGGGCAGAAGCTGAGGAACTCAACTAGCACTGCAGAGAGACTTTAAACCAGAGCGGTGACTATTAACTCATCTCTCCAGCCTTCCTGCTGAGTCTGCTGGGAGCTTGCTCTCATTTCCTATGCAGACACTCCTTACAGATGACCTTGGTCTTATCAGGATAGGTCTAGATCTTGCCAAAACAGACCAGACCTAATATACCCATTACATATGTGTGCTGAGAGGACACATAGATCATTGTTCATCATTGTGTTTAAATTTAGCCACTACAAACAACACCGCAAAGTAACAAGAAGTCAGTGATCTCTACCATCTAATCAGTGACAACTATATTTTTAGATAAGCTTAATTTCAAAATGTGTGATACTGTAGTGTTTGGTTAATCTACAGAGATGTGTATCTGCCACCAATGGACAATAATCTCCTTCTGTAAGAGCATGTTCTGCTGCAGAATTTACTAGGCTGGATCACAATTCACAAGTGTAATTGGAAAGTCAATGGACTTTACATGGATTTAACTGAATATCACACATGTCCTGCTTTACACATCAATAAAAACGCTTTCTCCAGTGACTAATTCTATTTTTAGGCAGACCAGGCACATCAGCATACAATAGGGCTTTATTAGCCTATTCCCCACACTGCTGTGCATGGAGGACAGATCTCCAATCTGAAGAGAACAAGCATTTCTCTTTAAAGATCCTGTGTCTGGGGCTAATCTGGTAAACTCCCATAAATGATCCTCAACACCACAGATGGAGGGAATTAGCAGCCCCAGACAGGGAAGAAAGGCCTTAAGCCAGTGATATACCTCTGAGATTAATTAACTTCCAACTTTAGATATTATTATAGTATCTTGGGCTGCTACAGAAATTACCACATCTTCAACTCCATTAGACAGTTTTGTGCCACGGACCAGGCAGAATGCGCTTAGTAAGGCACTGTCTTCTATAATGCATGTTGGCCTCATCCGTACTCTGACAGCACTTAAGAAACCTACAGCCATTTGAGTGACAAAGATCTCATGTATTTTTCAGCTTTGACTCTCGCCGTATGAGCAGAGATCTTACACTCCAGGAGGTGTTCATACGTATGCACGTGTGTGCACAGGTGTCTGCAGAGACCGTGACCACACATGTGTCTGCAGGGGCAATTAGAAATATGTTGTTGGACAACAGCCTTGGATTTACTCACAAATTATCTCAATTCTGTGTGAGCTGGAGAGTCTGTGTGTGAGTCACAGTTTTTAATGAGTTCTTTTCATGCAGTCCTCCGTAGCCTCGCTCGCCGGCGCTGCAGATTCACTGTTTTGCTCCAACAAATCTGTGTGTTCGAGTATATATGTAGGATAAAGTTTCCAATTGAGGAAAGATGAGGGAAACATACAAAGCAAGCATCTACACCTTTAAGAGGAAGAAAACAGACAATCTCCTGCTAGTAAGAAATCTGTATCAAATTGTTTTGTGGAAATGACCTGGAGTGGGCAGCTCAGACCTCCATCTCAGACTGTGCCAGAAAGCTTAAAGTCAGAGTCTCCCAATCCTCTTCCCTGCTCTCTCTGAAATTAATTTTAGCTGATGTTTATATATATATATATATATGGCTAAAATCACTCCAAACCATCACTTTTAAGATAACCAACAAAACATAATCCACATTTTCTATGTAAGATTTGGAATAGAAGTGACATGAATTTGCAGATTTTAAGATCACTCTGAAAGGGGTTATTGCCTAATTGTAAGCTGTTTGTCAAAATGTCTTCATCACATCATCTAAATGTTGGACTTTAAAATTGAAACTGTTTTATGCAAGTGTCCATTAAATATATTTAGCCCGTGCTGCTTGTCATGTTCTTACTAAGAGAGATGGGGCTTAATAATCCATTACTGTAGCATTAGACCAAACTTTTAAGCTCCTTCAGACAGGCCATCTCTAGTATTTGGCAACATCTGAGGTGGGTGGCGTCTTATTGCACATTAAGTGCTTTTAGACATAAGAGCAGAGCATGTGGTGTGTGATGCATTAGGAGACGGGCTGCCGAAGATATGTGCTCTCTCATGGATACCACTTGTATTGATTTCTATAGCCTTTTAATTTAAGGCACTTTCACTTAAGGCTGAGACAAATGTGAGAAAAGGCTAGCTGCATATTCAGCTGTTAATGCTACAATCATGTTCAATTAAAAATGCATGAGGTTTAGAGATGGGCCCTTTGAATAGGCTTGTGTTTGCTCGTCATTAAATAATTAGATTCGGTCAAAAAAAAAAAAAATTAAAACACACCACGGTATTAAAAATGTTTCCAATTATTAGCAGCATTTAAATTGAAACAGAGGTCATGGGTGACTTTTGTCACAGACATTGAATGAGGCAGAGTGGCAACAATTAATACCTCTGAGGCTCGACTGACAAACCAAGAAGATGACGCTCTTTGCTGAGTGTATGACCTTGCTGAACAGTTCTGAAAGCACCGGTGACCACTCTGCTACATGATAACTTTTCCCTGGCTGCATACACTAAGTGAAACTGCTGTTTTTAGCTGTAGAGATGTTAGTGTGCAGATTGACGGTCTGCGGAGAGAAAAGAGAGAGTGCAAGGTAACTCTGTCTGTTGAGCAGACAGAGGGCACCCGGTGTCAAGCTCATTAACCTCTGCAAGAGAAATGTTAGAATGAGACAGAAGATATGCGTGGCACCGGGTCACATCCTGAAGAGCTGCTCCTTGTAAAACCTGAACTCTCACCGACTGACACAGCAGCACTGGCATTTCATATATTAAAGGCCCCTTTCTCTGAAGTGTTTGGACGGCGTTTGAAAGGGAAATGGGGAATTGTGTAGGATACTGTATTTAGATTTAAATATTCCGAGGCAAAGGTGGTTCAGACAAGGTTGATGTGAGGTATCCTCTAGCTCTGTGTGCTCTGATAGAAGTGAATGAATGTCATTATGCTGTTACCAGGGTCTCTCAGCATATCTTCATTTACAGTGGTTTCCCATACAGTCATCTACAATCCAAGCCTGTTCAAATAAAGCCTTTTATCCCACACAGACACAATCAGAGTGATGAGTAAACACATACACTATGTCTATCTTGCCTATTAATCTGGGCACCCAGCTGTGAGGAAGGCTTTGCTGCCCTATCTCCTCTGGTCCACACAGTAGCCCGTTGGTATTGGTGCGCATGTTTGGATTTCATCGGGGGCTCAGGATGATTCAATGCAACACAGATCAGAGCACACTGATGAATGAATTTGGACTGTTTCGAGGAATATTTTTTGAATCTGCACTTCTTGTAGATCTGGAACTCAAGCAACTTAACTTTTAACTCAACAAATACTGTTATTTCATTCTTCAAGAGTGACAAATCTGCATAACATAAATATAATAAAGACAACAAATACAAATGTTCCTCCGTGTTTTCGATGGCACAGAGTGATCGCAACAGAATGGAAGATGAAGATTCTAAAAATGTGAACATGATCTTAGTGTATATCCCAAAAGAAATCAAACCAGGATAAAGAAAAGACCAGGATTTGAGTAAAACATTTTCTCTATAATCCACCACTTCAACAACTGTTAGACTGCCTCACAAAATTGCCTGTCACTTGCTGGTAATCTACTACTGACTGGACCATTATTCCAAAGTACCATAATTTCATCCCTTCATTTCGACCAAACCACTTTACAATGGCAAGCAATGGCTGGTGGGGAAATGGAAAGTGACAAAGATAAGATGTCAAGTTCTGGTACAAATTCTGTTGAACTAACTGCATAATGAGCAGGCTGCAAAAAATTTGGGAAGGAAAAAAGATGACTTCATTATATGGAAAGAAAATGTGTCATTTCAATGGAGGATATTTAATGTTAAAAGCTGTGAACTGTAGCTCCATGATGTCTACACAATAACATTCCCATTAAACTGATTGGTGTAAATACAATCATAAGGTGCATAAAACAACGGAGAACAGATATAAGCCGTGTAACTCTCAAGGTGAATATTCCATGACATTTCATCTACAGTGGTATTAAGGTATGGGGCAACACTGACCATGCGGGTAGGGAGTTGGCTGAAGCATGAAATTCATTGTCAAGTATTTTCTTCTAGTTTATCACAAAAATGCCAGGTCTGGTGAAAATAACAGAAAATAAAGGGCTATTTACTGGCATGATGAATGTGAAATTACTGACCATTTCAAACACAGTAAAACATTTGACTGGATGTGCAAAAGACATTTCTCTTCTCGCCCTGATCTTTGTGTCATTTGGAAAAAAAAACCTCACTTCAGTTTGGACGGCTCAATTCACAGAAAATATAGGTGTATTAATAGAATACGACCGAATCCTATTGCTCTTTTGAGGCTCAGTGTAAAATGCGCAAATTGTAAATGGGGCAGTCTGAGGAACGTGCATGAGACCTGTTAATGAAGGGCGCTGATTAGCATTTGTTAAAACTCAGTGAAGTTCTTACATGCTAAAGGTCACACTGCTGTTCTGACACGGGGAGATGAAAACGTTCCACTTTTTGGGGGGAATGTCATGATTTGAATTAAGATTGTCAGATTGGCTGTAAGCTCGTATCACAGTGCAGGCGTCTTGTATGACCTTTTCAAGGAATTGTCATTTTCCGCCCCTGTGATGCCACCATGGCTCAGCGGGGGAGAGGCCCCTCTTCTCCCCTCCCATGCAATTTGTCCTGGGTGTTACCATTCACACTGCACTACTCCCAGCCACTCGCCCAAATGCCTATGTATCTACAGACCAGCAGGCTGCAACTGCAGAATAACAAGAATGTAGCTGCTGAGGTTCTACTCTACGCTCTGCATGAAACAGGAAAGGCCTCCGCTCCGTGCTGCTGTGGGCCTGAGCATCACACACTCACAGCCCCGTCTGCAGCACTGAAGCAACCACTGGTCTAAAGCAAATATGATCACACTTAACGATATTAACTACACTCACTACAACATCCACACTCATGAGCGCTCAAGCACTGAAGCCAAGAGCAGAAAGTTGCTGGGGGTTTGCAGTAAACTAGGTTTTACTCACAATTATGTTTGTCCATAACAGACAGGATATGATTCAACGCAGGCAGGAACTTATCCTTTGGTTCAAATTGTCTCGTTTTTCTGCTGGAAATTAAAAACTACTAAATAATTTAGCAAACTATAATAATAATTGAAATATTTAAAAGTCAAAACACTAGGCATGTTGTAAAATTTCAAGAAACAGATCTAGTTTTCAAAAAAAATAAATAAATAAATTAAATAAAACTGTGATTCCAGTATTGGGTACCTGTAAATGGTCTTTTTTTAAATTTTTTTTTTTTTTATTGCACTTCAGTTGTGATTCTCAACATCATGTGCAATAGAATTTCACATTACCTGAACAGGATGTGCAGTTTTAATGATGCTTCTCCTCTACTTCTTTAAGATTTTCTATTTTTATTTGTTTATTTCATATTGTATATAGTAATGCTAATAATTTTATTCTTAGATTGCTGTGAATTGGCAATATATGCCCTAAAAATTTACTTTGGGATTCATCAAGTTCTACTGATTGCACTTTATGCATTTATCACACTTTAATTGTATTTTTATAGTATTTTATTGTATTTTTAAATGGTGTTTTAATTGTATTTTACACTGTGAAGTACTTTGTAACTCTGTGAAAAGTGCTCTATAAATAAAATGTACTTACTTACCTCGTACCTTAGAAAAAAGAGGACAGGCTATTACAAGAGCATGTCAACTACTACTACAACTACTATTCATTATCATCAGCAACATTAATGCAAACTACAACAGTCAGAACAGGATCAAAACTGAATCTTACAATGTGATGAAACTTCAGGTGTCACTTAAAGCATTGAGGAAATACATCAGGGTCACTTCACTCCTGCCTGTTACATGGATCTAAAGAATCCTTAAGCCTGTTATGGACTCTGATGTCCACTGTGACATGTTGTCTGAAGTGTCTTCGGGGATTTGTACCAACAATGAATATCATGCAGCATCGCAGCATTATGGCTGATGTGGCACCACTGCCCTTTCACAGCTAATTGGTCGCTGTGCGCTCATCATCTGGTTATCAGTGGTGATTGGCTGATGGTAAGCTGTGACTGGTCATTCAAGTGTCACTAGCCTGTGTTCCTGTAATTAAATTCTGTCATCCAGAACCACATCTCTCGTCGCCGCTAAACCTTTTCGTCAGATGGCAGAGCTCAGATAAACTGTCCTGCAGCTGCTTTTCTGATGAAAGAATAGTACCTTTGTAGATTAGAGACAGACAAGATATTGTCTCAAAGTTGACCGAAGTTGGCTTTAGTTTAGGAAGTAAACAAGAGTGAATGTGTGTTGAAGGTTGCATTGATGAGCAGAATGAGTGATAATAATAAACATGTGTATCTCGCTTTATGGATCAAAAATGATTGCAGTAAGTTTGTGTATTTATAGATGTACAAGGACTGCTGTCTCTACACTGCAGCACTCAAACTTTTCATGTACCGCTCTAAAGTGTTCCATCATTGTTACAAAAACTAGAACTATCATAGCTAATGTGGCTAGAGAGGAGAAAGCAAGAGACACTTGATATTTTTCATGATGCTGAACATTTGTTCAGTTTTAACTACTGGAGGGCACTCCACTGTTGAGTTTGCAGCAGGCTGGCCTTCAGAACATGCACGCCAGAAATCTTTGGAAATTAATTAGAGACAAATCCCTTCTCACTGCTGAAGTGTGGCATTTAAGGCATTGTCCTTGCTGCTCGTAAAACACCACCTTTCAGTGTCGACCCCTCTCCTTCCACCGGCTGGATAATGCAGCCTAATCCACATTAGCAATCACTCCAGTCCCTGTTGTGTACTGGCAGTCCTTCCTAATTGCTTGGCATTATTAGGTACTTTACTTGTAAATTTGAAGAGGAGGAACATCATTCTACTGCATCCAAGCAGCAAATGATCCAATTTGCCTAATTTCACCAGTCTGTTTTCTACTTACTGCTCCCCCTATTGTTTGGTACATGAAATGATACATGAGGGCTCAGTTCAGTCAGGAGTTAGTCTTAACCGTTTTGTTGTAGTCAGGGATTACTGGGAATTGTTTTCAGAGCCGGAAGAGGAGGATTGTCTATATTCTCAAATATAAAATCTAAAGCTGTTGTATATCCATGAGCAGCAGAGCCTTGAATAGTTTCATCAGATTTGTCTAACTCCAAAGTGGTCCCCCTCACCCTCAGTCTAACACCTTCTGCTCTGAAACTGATGAAAACTATCAGCTGCAAGCAATAAATAATATCTGACCTATTGTAAAACTGAAAACAGTGTCATAATCTGTAACCTACTTGCTCTTCACCTCTTTTCTTTCTGTGGAGGCACTGTGTGGGTTTCACTCTCTCTCCATGACGCTCTTTTAAAGTTTCATAGTCGCTGTCCTGGCTTCTGTTTCACTTTCTCTTCTAAAGAGATTTACTTATGAGTTGTTGACTGCTGGTCTCTCTTTATTTCTCTGTCTGTATTAAGGGGCATATGCAGCTGAATCCAGCTCATCCCTGCCTCTGCTTGTCTGTCAGCCAGACGGCCAGTGTCCCTGGACTGCATGCAGAGGGAGGGCGGACGGAGCCGAGTCGACATGGCCCAGGGCATGCTACAACACACCAAGGGGGAACAAGGCACATATGACAGTCTGATGACACTTGCTTTTGTGTATCATATCATTTTACCAATCATCTGCATTTCATTTATGTGAGACTTGGTACTCCAACGCAAAGTGTCAGGCCCGTTGGCCTAGTTAGGTTGAGAGTGAAGCTGGCTGGGAATAAAGCGAGCTGATGAAACCCTCCTGTCCGTGGCCCGCTGACAACTCTGGCACTCCAAATCAAAGTGGAAAGGCAGCCTTATTACAGTACGTTTCATACGGCAAATGGGGAAGCAAATGTGACTTGATATCCCAGGATGCCCTTTGTTGTTGTTATTACTGCTGTTGTTATTGTCAATAATGGTGATGATAATGCCTGGTGTTCTGTTTCAGCGCTTTCTTTTGTTGTTCTACCCAAACAAGGTTTTGTTGGCAGAAGAGCTGCAGCAGGGACAAGACGAGTTTCTCACATTGAAGATTACACTGTGTTTGTGATGATCTTGCTTAGAATTTAAAACTTAAGATGAAAAATGAAGAATCCTAGTTCATCTCACTTGAACAATGTGGTAAACAAACTGTGGTGTGATTTTTAATCCAGGCCTCAGGCAGAATGTGTGGCTGTCTGGATTTGACCTTTATCTTTTTAACTAAAATTTGTAGTAAAAACTGTCATACTCGCTCTGGACTCTGTTCTATTTTAAATATATCTATTACATTAACAATGCCTTTTAGTAATATCAGGCTTTACTGTTTCCATCTGTCTGTTTCATTCATACATTGAAATAAGATGACGGGCGTTCTGTATCCTGCCATGAAACACCGTGGTGCTTTTTACATCAGAACAAATCAAGCTGTTTTTCTGTTTAAATTAACTTGCTATCTGACAAAACAGCTTTGTGTTCTCCTAAATTCTGAGCCACATACAGTATAAATCAACTGATGTAAACATTGTAAATTCAATATAATTACATTTAAGTGTTGACACAAATACCCCCCTCCTCTGTACCATTCTCCCCCTGCACTTAGGAGGAGCACAGATAAGCAATTAGGCCCTCTTCCACTCTTTGTTGGCACCAATGTCAGTTTTCCATAGAGACAGAAACACTCAGAGACAAACATTTAAAAGCTCTTCATGTAAAAACAGTAGGAGAACTGTGTCTGAAAAACTCTAAATACAGAAATGAATAAATAAATACAATAAAATGTGGGCACTGTTCTCATTTTGCAGCTTGGATGCAGCCTTGTCAAACGGCACTTAAAAGCCAGGGAGCTGGTCTTGGGGGAGGTTGAGATGTTTATTCTAATGGATGCCATAATGAATGCTTACAGAGTCAGGCCTTGGCTTCGATAGGGGGCTCTGTGCCAGCATGGTTTTAAAGGAGAGCAGTCACTGCAGCAGCCCTGGGCAGTTGGCACGCCGAGTTCTCCACAATCTCCCAGTGCACACAGAAATGGCAGCAAGGACCTGGAGATAACCACCCGTGAAATCTCTCATCACATGCCTTTGATTACTTGTCCACTATTTACTGTTTTTAAACCCTGAACTTCAAACACTGCAAATACAACACAATTCCCCGTTGCAGTATATTTATTGAGGATGTCTGACTGCAAATTGTCTTGATGTTGTGCCGCTTCTCACGCAAGACTTTTTTGGGAAAAAAATAAAAATAATAATATAATGCTGAAACAGATATTGTTTGGATTTTACAAATTTGAGGTTGTGGGTGACGATGGGTGAAGAGGATGGAGGAGAAACAGACGAAGCAGGAAACGAGAGGAAAACAATGTGGAGCAAAGGTCACTCAGACTTTCTTTTCACCATTTCATTCAACATTTAACTACGCTCAGAAAAAACTAGTGCCTTTCTGTAGATTTTTATATATGTGCGTCTACAGTGAGCACTATTTGTAAAATCTCTGTATGTGTTTCCGTGTGCATATACTTGTGTGCGTGCATGTGTGTGTGTGCGTATGTGTGTGTGTGTGCCTGCTGGGGGTGAAGACTGAAGCGCTTTATTAAAATGATGAGAGCAAGTTCAATTTGAATCATGCAGTGCCTGTCAGTGGCTTCTCGAATTGCAGGGCTGATGAAATTGCTCTTGCGGTTATTTAAAAGCAGTTGTAATCCATCTGAAAATGCTGTGATATAATCCATTTAATTTCTTATTCCTTGCAGCAATAACACTGAGTAACAAAAATCTATCAAAGCAATGTAGCCTGGTGATTTAGTAATTATCTTTATTTTACATTACTGCAATTCAGCCCGGATTAATTGGAGTCTTATCTGAATAGAGCGGCAGGTCACTTACCTCAATACACCACAATGTGTTTTTATCTTAATCATCAACCTCCACAAACTCAGTTGTGACCCACTGCGCTGAGAAAAGATTATTTTTCTGATGCAAAAAAAATCTACAACATAAACAGACAGAGAATACTGAAACCAACAGTTATTTAAGTGGCTTAACTTGTTCCTCAAAATAAAATTTAAAAGTGTTGAAAAAAAATAAAATACTCTGATGCAGCACTGCATGTCACAGAAGGTTAAAGGGGAAAAAAAACAATGTCTCTGACAGAGGTAACAGGATATATCACATGGTAAGTGTCATGTAGTGAGTCGTATCTGGAAGAACTCACCAAATATCCCATATTGATCAGCTGTTTAAGTTGAGTTAATGTATGAGCGATGCTCAATGTATTCCCTAATGGGAAAGCTGCCTGTAGGCAGTGCACTGGTAATAAGACCTTAGACAGCCACATAACTCAGCCTGTCTCTAAGACCACTCTCTTTTTCCTCCACCTGCTATCTGACATCTGATATTAGTGAAATCACAGGCACTCTGAGGAAGAGGAAGTAGAGGAATGGGAAGAAGAGAAAGAGACTTGCAAGACTTTCAAAGCTTTGGTGGATGATGGAGTTGTAATTAGAGTTTATTCACCATGAAGGCACCAAACCGTTTTAGTCTGTATTGAAAACAAGTGCTGTTTAGAGATTATTAGTTTAAGGTCTATTTATCTTATAGCACATTTAACGCACATACATCGCCTTCTAGCATTTTCCACAGATTTTAAGACTAATGAATGGGGTTTTCCTTTCATTTCTATGATTGGTTTCTGTTCACATCACTGCGTTTGTATATCAGTTTGCACAGACTTGACTCATGTCTATAATTATTATATTTTATTGTGTTTTGTTGTTGTGATGGAAACGGACCAAATTTTCAGTCTACAAAGTTTCAGCAGAATTAAGATGAGTCATTTTTAATTTTTTTCCCCTGCTAATAATCATGCCAATCATGTATTTTATTAGAAGACGACAAAAACATTTCATTTTTATAATGAAAGTTCTTGTTTGCAGTTCACATTCTGCCTCTCCTCAAAACTATAATTTTTCAAAATAAATGTGAGAAGACAAACTATAAGACAACATGTTGAAATGACAGATACAAATTCATCCCCTTCCCTCAAAAGGAGTGTTTCATAGGTTTCTGACTTCACCAAACAACCCATAAACTCTCCTGTTCGGGTTTTATAAAGTGGCCTTCAGCGATGTAAAGTAGTGAAAGGGTTACAACTTAAGTTAAGTCTTTTAGCATAATGTGCGTGGGTGTTTGCTCTAGTGTTGTTAAGGACATCAGCAGCAGTCTCTTTGCTGCCCGCCTGCCTGCCTGCTGGGGAATAAAACACATAAAGGACTGTCCTCACTAAGATTAATTGATTCTTTCACATTTGGATTCAGTTCAGAGAACCAGAGAAATTGGTTGTTTTGACAGTGGCGTGACTCACTCACTCATGATCAAAAAACACACACAACACTTAAACACATATGGTATGTACATGATCAGCTTTACTCTCACCCTCCCTCTGCACTTATAGCTAAGGCTTTCTTTCTCACTTGTTTTGGTGCATTAGTGTGAGCATTAGCAGAGTTAATCACCATGAACAAATGATTATGAGGAATCACTGAGGCCATCCATCCACAGACATCTTTGCAAGATCTTCTACAGACAACTTCTGTAACATCACTTGCTCTTTAAACCATTTATACCATGCTAACAGCGGCGCTACCTTCACGGAAAACATTTTTCCCATTGCAAGAAATAAATACATCACAGGCGGCAGGTAGGAAAATCATTATTTTTGATTTGAATTTACCTTGCCTGTGGGTATGAGTGAATTGATGCCATTGCAAAACAGGCACAACAGGCCCAAATAGAAACACGTAAACCCTTGGCTATGGTGGGACTTCATGATGGTATTTTCATGTATTTTGATCATACCCTGTGCACTCCCAGAAAGCCCCTCACATGTTCCACGGCATAAGTGCTCACGTCTAATACCCTCAGAGGACGTTTTGGTGTGTCTCTATGAGTCTAATTTACGGATATCTGCATGAATTGGGAGGGCCTGGGGCCAGCCATCTCATGTCTTTTTAAGGGAGGGGGTGGGTTGTTGCGTTAGTGGGCCCTTTCGGGACAGGAGCAGCATTTCAGATAAGATCGGCGGTGGGAAGTGGTGAGCCGGCCCGTTTGTTCTCGTTGGCCATCTCTCATGTTGCACCACTGATTGGGAGGAAAGACGAAATTGCTTTCACCGGGGCTCACTCCAGCAGTAGGCAATGATAACTAACAATGCCCTCGGGACCTAGTTAAAGCTGCATCACACGCGCTGGAAAACCACTTTAATGTGGCAGCATTAGGAAGCTGTCAGTTGGGTTGGTGGGGAAAACAGATTTCAACTCATCGTGGATTTTGAAAACATTTGTTATTCTCACTTAAATAACGCATATAATCAAGCAGGCATTTTTAATTTCATTTCACACAGCTTACCATGAAGGAAAAAAAAGGTTTAAAGATCATAAGAGCGAGGATACGGAACAGAAAATTACCATGCTCTCTCGGTCTCCTCTCACCCCTCTGCTGCGTGGCTCAGTCATGGGGATCGTGGAGCTCATGTTGTACAGAAATGCAGCAGGTTGACAGTTTCTCATGTTTACTCCAGTTCTGCTTAAGGTATCCTTCACTGAATGCATTTTGTAGTCATCATGTTATTGACCCATCTGAGCAATTTCTTGAAGTGCTACTTAAAATTAGTGCAACTTATAGCTGCTTGTAATTACACTTAGGCTCTGCTTGTCAACTGTACAGAAGAAGAAAAAAACCCAACTAATAAATAATCCTTTTACGGAGCTCAGTATGATGGAGGTGTTTCTAAAAGACCACTTTCATTAAGAGAAGGCATTACAATTTCTGCTCGAAATGGTGCAATGCCTTTTATGTTACCAGTCTTTTAAAGTGTTCTTTAACCCTGTATGTGAGCACTTTATTCCTTTTATGCAAGAAAAAAGAAGGTGTTTTGATCTTTTCTTTGCTCATCTGTCGAGGGTCAGGGAGCAAGAATGATTCATTTTCAGACAT
This sequence comes from Ostorhinchus rueppellii, assembly GCA_030068375.1. Classification (NCBI taxonomy): domain Eukaryota; kingdom Metazoa; phylum Chordata; class Actinopteri; order Kurtiformes; family Apogonidae; genus Ostorhinchus; species Ostorhinchus rueppellii. Next base: position 37,742,482 of record JAQQZY010000019.1, on the reverse strand, counting down.
ACAAAGATACACAACTTTCATTTAATATGTTGTTACACTTCCACCTTTAACGACTACTGCACACAACACAGACATCCTGCCTTAGATTGTGATTTTTAAATTTTATTTTTTGCAAGCAAAACACCTCCACAGATGTATTTTATGCCCTCGCTGCTACAGATTCACATTGAACATTTTGATAAATATTTTTTAGTCGTTCTGATCTGAATTATTTTATTTGGAATAAAATATTTTATACATTTAGAATTGTTCTCAAGTTGCCCATTTTTTAATTATTGCTTCATTCATAAGCTTTTAAGACTAATAGAACTACGAATGGAATGTATGCTACTTTGGAGCTTCTGTTATTTTTTTTTAAATTAAATATTAAAGCACAGTTTCACTATAGCTGTAGTTAATAAAGCTGTTCACACTTTTGCGGATATTTGGCGAAACATATATTTTTTCTTTTCATCTGCGCCTCTCATTTACATATATGGCACAAAAACAGAGATTTTCAAGAACACACTTAAGAACTTTGGTTTTGTGTAGACAGGGAAAATGTAGAAATTTATGGACAAATCCAAATCATGTAAAGAATACACTTCAACAACCTGAACCAACACCTAACTCATTCACTGCCAGGCGTTTTCAGAACAGAAACCCCCATACTGCCAGGCGTTTTAGAGCATTTTGACTGATTT
>JAQQZY010000019.1:37718653-37733653 GCA_030068375.1 Ostorhinchus rueppellii | reverse complement strand
ATGGAAAGAGAATATCTGAATAATCATGTGTGTGTGCATGGAGACTGTACTGTTTACTGAATTAATACAAGAAACATATGTAAATGAGATACACATGAGATGTGCATGAGATGACATTTTGCATTGGAAACAGCCATGAAACAGGACCATGTATAAAGAGTCACAGAGACAAATATTAGACAAAGCTTTGACAAACCATTATCTGATCCAGGCCAGTGGATCAGTACAGAAACAACAGCTAAAACCAGTATATACTTAACAAATATATTCTTCCTGTTACATCTACCAGATGCTTAAGAAACAGCTCTGGTTTACTGCACAGCACATTATCTAACTGCAGAGTTTTAAACCATGATGATGAGAAATCCCAGTCTGAATGCTTGTATTAACAGCAGTGGATGGAAATGTGAAATATTTTCTGAAAATGGGGTTAAAATTTGTTTTAAAAAAAAGAAAGAAATTGGCCGGAAACCCACCTAGTGTTTAATGTTATCTGTAAAAATCCCTAACTAGTTCCATATTAGTGTATGAATGAGAACATGTTGAAAAGTGCACTTAACCCTTATCAGGCAAGTGACTATTTTTGGTCATTTCTCAACACATTACAAGACAGTAACAGTTACAGTGAGTCTATAAGGTCCACCTGTGCATGAACAGTGAGTGGACCTGCTTTGTTAGGTACCAGGAAGTAATGGTACTGATGTAAGGAATGATGTCCAAACGGATCATGTGGATGTGGACAGGGGTCTGGATCAGTACGCATGGTGATCTTATGTGCTAAATGTGATGCTCCTTTCACATTACATGTTTTTTGTTTTTTTTAAATACTAAATTTTATTTTTGCCACTTATGGGTAAGGAGCCAAATATGATAACTTCCTTGACCTCTATTTTTAACATGACAATAAAACATTCATTCAACAACATTCGACATTCAAAATTTGGAATGTAAGAGTATTTTTATGAGTGCCCTATGAAGGGTTAATGTTTTTTTTTTTTTTTGAGTTTTATGTTTTGCTAATACAAACAAAGCATGACTGAAATAATACACTGCAAAAAGGGACAAACAAAACAAAATAAAACAAGCTCACCCCAGAACAGTAGCAAGTACTGTAATAACTGTTTGCGTACAAGCATTTAGGGTTAACGGTTTAAACTCCATGATATAATAAATAGTTTGAGTTGAGAATTATTGAAATTATAAGTTTTACTATAAGTTTTTATGGCTTGCATAAAAAAGGGATGATTTTTTTTTATTTTTTTTATTGTGGGTTAAATATGAGACATATAAAATACAAAAATGAAGAGATAGAAAAATGTTCTATCGTCTAAATAAATATTCAGTGTCCATGGATAAAATAGCACTGGGTAGACAAAGCTACCACCTACCATAAATATTCACAAGCAAATATAAGAGACACCGATGGATTGAGGACTAGACGTAAGGAAATCTATTATCACTGTCACTATTCAATTAACGTTTCACTTGTGGAAGAAGCATTTGTTGGACCTACTGTTTTGACACCCCCCTGCACCCAATGGTTTCTGGGGGAGGGGGCAAATATGGAGCAGGGGTGGGCTTGGTAGGTAGAAAGGAAGACAAAACAGTAATTATTTCATTATGGCATGACAGCAGTAATATTACAGTAGTGCAGTGTGCAGTGTGCTTATCTGTGGAACAAATGAGCTCACCCTTAGGAGAGCACACTGCAACACTAAGCCTAAGGTAGGGTTTGCATTGCAGTCTTTCTTTTCTCTCTTTCACACATGCACTTTCTTTCCCCTTTCTCAGCTGCCTTTTTAATATTCTCATTCGCAGCACATGCAATTATTTTAAAAATAAATTTAGCACAGATAAAAAAAAAAATTGGGCCTCTTGGGTGACGCAAATGACTTCCTTGTTTTTATTAGAAGACAAGGTGTTTATTAGGGGCCTTGTTGGCTTATTGCAGGAGGTTTCTGAGTTTGAGTAATTGTCCAATTAGGTGTAATTTCAGGATTGGTGCTAACCCAGGCGATTGTGCTGTAAGAGGAAGACTACCACTGGGACACACATTAATGAATCCCACTGAGACCTGTCTACCTTTAAGAAAGAGAGACTGTGTCTGCTTCTGTTGCGCCTTCCCAAATCTTTTTAACGAGGCATTATAACTGGGATTTACAATTGAGACAAGGCTTCTCTACTACTTCTCCCTCCCCCCGCTTCATTGTTCCTTATTCTTCACCGTCTGTGCACTGGGTTACAAAAATAATTTATCATTCATGTTATTTCAGTTCTCTGAGCAATTGCCTCTTATTCAAACAGAAAGGTTACCTTAATTGTTATGTAGCTCAGCTATTTATGCCCTGGCATAAAAATGCATGTTTGCTGCTTCATGGAAAGGTCACTCATTACAACCCAAATAACTTTTTCTCTGTCGGTGTGAGCTCCTCAAAGTGTTTGCTGGCATCTTCAAACTAAGGGATGGAACAAGGTTTTAGGGGAGGGCTCCAGAGGATAACCACTGCTGCCACATGTCCGAAGTGATGGACTCATATTCTCAGTGTCTTCATTCTCTCTTCCATCCATCATGTTGTTCAACCACCTTTTCTTTTTCTTTATTTTCTCATGGCATATTCACTGTTTTCTCCTGAAATTCATTCTGAGGCCTTAAATGCTAGTGGCTACTAATCTGCAACGCAGTCGATAATGTGCTTTGTCAATCTTAGAACACAAAAAAAATTACCGGAAGGAAACAGTGTTATGTAATTGTGCATGAGCAAACCTATAACCTGCATCTAACTTATACTGCAGCTTGATCATGAACTGAACATTTTTGGATAAATTTAACTGCCGACTTGACTCTGTTTCCAATCAAGGAAGTGTGACACTCTTCTATCACGATCAAATCACAGGGAGAAGGTGTGAGTGAACCTTATTTCCTTGTTTTCATACTATGTGAATCGATGTACAAGTGAATTGCTGCAGAAAATATACTCTTCTATAAAATGTAACTGCTGCCACGATGATATTCGGAGACAATGTTTTTGCCCGAAAATGATGTGTTGCATTTGATTACATTCACAACATTGGATGGTGTAAAAAGTGCAGGACTTAAATATCAGATATGATGACTCCAACTCCCATCTGTGGTTATGTTCATGCATTGAAGCACCTTGGTTAAGGTGAGAAAAACAACAAAACTATAGTCTTCCTGGACAGGATGACAACTCTAAAAACATAAATTTAGTTTTTCCCAAAGAAAACACACTGATAAATAAAAATAGTTCCTTTGACTACAGAGACTTTACGTTGCATACATGACAGAACTGCTACATTAGTTGATATTTATATAAATAATTTTTATATGAAGGAAAAATATGGACGGAAAAAAGAAAAAGGAGTAGCATTATGTTGAGAACTGGGAGGACCTGTAAAATATACAGAGAGGCTAAAATATTAATAAAGGAGAGCGCTGTGATGTTTAAACTCTTGGACAACATCCTAGTGCATGCATTTACAGGCTCGCTCTTTGTGGACAAATAATAGGTGTGGGGGGCATGGTCTGAAAAATTCAACACACTGCATAATGTAAAAAGATTCAGCGGAAGAAAAGGAAAAAGAAGGGGAGTCTAAAGATCTTTAAAGGCCTGGCCAAACTTTCTGGAAGTTCCACTCTGCTGTTACCTTAATCCACCAGCAGGATGCACAAGGTGGAGGTGAAGGGAGACCTGCACACTTGGAGAGTCTTCATTAGCTCAGAATCATGGCCTCTCACCACCTGACCCACGGGCTGAACAGGCTTACGGTGTTTGCAACCCCAGTGTGGACGGTGTGCACGGCCCACTCGCTTTCACTCCATGGGGAGTAAAGTGCCAAGCTGCTCATATGAATGCCAGCTGCTTTTGGAGAAATGTGTCTGAAGCTAACATCAAGTTTGGGTTCATGTCAAGGTTGTGCTACACCCACCCGCTCACCAACCAATACCACCACCCTCCCCTCTGTCTCTGCTTCATCCCTTCTCACATTAGAGCCTCTCACAGTCTCACCACAACCACTGACACCACCAGCAGCACATCACATCCTCACAGCAGCTACCCACTGCTCATCTTCACACTAAACCTTGTCCTTCTTTCAGGCTTACGTCTCAACACTCCCTCAGAAATAAGCCATTTCAAAAAGATTCATGAGCAGCTGGAGCCGCCATGCTGTATAACTGGAGCCATCACAGGCTTCTTCACTGATACAGGCTGACGTCTCAAAAGGCTCTGGGATTCAAAACAAAATCAGGTTTCCTGATCCAGCGACAAACCGAGCTATTGGGAAGGCGCTTTTGCTAAGACTCTTTGTGACATGATGATTGGGAGACAGGCTCAAATTCCCTATGAATATGGATGTAACTGTTTGTGCCTCTAGGAGAGAAAAAAATCAAGCACATACTGTACTTGACTGGTAAATATTTGTAAAAAAATCTTAACGCTTTTGGCAGGGTATGCTATATCTCTGTTTTGTTGAGGATAGATTATTTCTTTGCAGTGTGTGGGCTTGGACTGTCAGTTCATACTATCTTAAAACGGATTATCTGATGCACCTAGGTCTGATTTCAATTTGAATAGGTGTGAATTTATTTTGCAGTGCTCAATATCACATACAAATAAGTCCCCTATAATCCAATTCCACCCCCACCAGAAAAAAGGATGAAATAAGAATCTCATTATACTGTCCTGCTTTATGTTGGCTCGTTCCCTCACAAACAATCTTCTGAATTCAATATCAGAGTGTTTACCCGCAGCTCTTGAATGGACAGAAATGTAAGTGAACGACAGGTGATATTTTTCTAATTTCATAAAATTCAGGTACAGAAATTCGTCTCAAGCATAAATTCATTTTGAATTACCTGCAGCCCATGTCTTATTTACTGCCCCTACAACATTGAATCACAGTGATTGAATGTAGTGGTATGAAATTAGATTGTATTGTGTCTCTGGCTAATAATTCCAGATGGAAAAGCTCCTGACTCTGCTTGACATGATGCACCCGGAAAGAAATATGGAGGCAGAGAGGGAAAGTTAAGGTTTCTTAAGTTCATCCAGAGGCTTTAGAAGCACAATGAATCAAGCTTTACTAAACCTTGGGAGTAGTGAGGACCTATGTAATTTGTTCCAAGAAGTGTTCTCTGAGGAGGGTTGAAGTGCTTCTGGCCCCAAGAAGAGGCCTGCCCTCTTCTGTGAGTATGGTGTGATGTGATGATAAGATGAGGTGTCCTGTTTAAGGGCTTGATTAATGGCAGAGGATGAGATGGCCTCTCAGCACAGATACTGTTTGCCTTTACTGAAGCACACTTCTGTTGAGGCACAGAAAGCTCCTGGGGTGCTCCACTTCATCCTTGCCCAAATCTCAAATTACCAACATTGCTGTCACCACAGCTCATCTGTACTTAAGCCACAATGGCAAAGATCACAATCAATTTTCACAAGTCCATTGGAGCAGGCTCCTTCATTATGTTTAAAAACCATTCACACCGATTGATCGGCGATGAGTGCACGGTATTGATAAATAATTAAAAAGCTCTCAGTTTAATTTGGGGGTAAGAAGAGGATGGAGAGTGTAGGTGGGGGTCAGTGTTGGGGTTGTGTTGGGCTGGTGGGCTCTTAGCTGTTGTAATGAAGCCTGGCCCCCTGCTGTGACATGCCCAGCCACATCTCCGCGCCTGTCTCCTCATTTTGTCCCAGTGGACACACAACCAGCTGGATTCATCTGCCATATTCGCAGCAATCAATGCAATCCGGCTTGAAAGAAAATCAATAAGATGTGTCCACTTATGCTTCAGAGTGTAGGAGATGATCCTTTGCTGGGGCAAAGCTATAAAATCAACAATTGAGATTTCATAAAATGTTCTCTGAGGTGTCCCTGCCTTGGCAGGATGCCCCAGTTCTTTAGTGTTTTCTAAAACATTTCAGGGCTATTTCTTCATCTGCAATACATGTCACACAAACACAATAATCTGACAGTACTGTTAGTCCAAGGCAGCAACAAAAGGTCTCTGATATATTTTTGTGAACAACACAATAATGAAGAGGATTGTAAACAGGAGCTTAAGTGGTGAAAGTAAAGTAGCAGACCAAAACCAGAGAATAAAACATATATTCATTTTTTTTTGTCTTAAACAGTACAAAAAAGATGAGCATGTTACAGTTGATAAGAGCTGCATCTAAAGAGTTTTTCTGAAAAGTGTAAGAAAGGTGAAGGATATGAAGAAATAAAGTATTTAACTGTCTTAAATTCTAACCTTATTACTGTTCTTAGTTGCTGTGTAGCTCAGTACTTTGCATGATGTTGAATGGGGGTAACAGTTATACACACTGATCTGATTATAAATTACCTTTAGGATGGTCTATCTTGAATTAATATAAATACTAGTCTGGCTTCATTTATACTCAGAAATGGAAGGGAATAAGACAAATAAACATTATTAGCAAAAATACTAATAAAGGATCTGTACCACTGCGTTGTAGTGGAGATTATATTGATCTCAGTGTTTAGCGGTATCAGATTATTTCTGTTTTGGAGAGGAGAGGATGTGAAAGTCTGGGATGGAGAAGGTGTTGTCCTGTATTCTGGGGTTCATCAGCTCATGGGGGTTTTTAATGCACAACCTACCAAATCCTCCACCCCCTGCTATTGCCACCTGGCTAAACCAGTTAACACTGCAGGCTGGAGGTCATGGCTCAGCGACCTCAGCAGACAGCTCGAAGAGGTGTGATATGAGGCCTCTGGTGGTGTTTGTCCCACTGCTGAATCACACACCCACTAGTGAATATCCCTGCATGCCAGTCATGGACTCACACCTCGACTAAGGTGGATGATAACTGTAAATCTCAAACAAAGCAAGGTCAACTCTAACACAGACAGATGGACATATACAATGCATAAACACAAAGCTAAACTCAGAAACAGCACACACTCTTAGTTGTTAGAGGTGGTATTTCTGCGTGTGTGTGTGCGTGTGTGTGTGTGTGTGTGTGCCCCTTAAGTTGCCATTTACAGCTTCTCTCTAAATGAATAACAGCAGAAAAAAGAACATTATGCTGTGTCACACTTTTTAGTGCTGATATCCGTCTAATTGATGACTTTGTGCCACATCAATCCATTATGCATAATTTAACATGGATCAAGTCCCACATTAACATAATCACCCATTGGATATTCTGCATAGTGTGACATGTGAGTGAGGAGCAGAACCCCAGCCTGAGAAAGAGTGACAGGGGAGATGCACCCCGCATGAGCTGGCAAACACACCCACACTTCCTCCGTACACATTGGGAAACACACACAGTGAGGGCTGGGATAGGGCTGATGTTAAGATGTCAGATCCTTTTTGCTTTAAGCGAATAGTGGGAGTCCAGTATGAGCATTTTGTGTTTATGCATAACCACATTTGAATAAACAGCCACACACACACAAACACGCTCGCACAGAGAACAGCTTGGAGAGTGAGGGGTGTAGAGCCGCCTGCTTAGACGCTGCCGTTTGCAATCACTAAGCAGCTTTAGTGTCTCCTACCACAGTCCTGATTTAAAATTCATAAATGCTAATCCTTCATAATTTACAGTTTAAAAAGCAGCCCTGCTCACAGGCCCTGTGGCCACAGCTCTGTCAGAGTAATTATACCAAGGAGCTGGGAATGGACTACTAGCAGAGACTTTCAACAGTCAAGGAAATCCCCCTCACTGGCACCAGACCCAATTACTCCAAATACCTAAACAGATTAGCAAGTCATTTTCCAGTTCAATCTGGACATAGGTGCCAAATCGGTGTTATACTTTAGTCAGGTGGGTAAATAGCATTAAAGTTAGGACATGCCTGTTTCTTATTAAGTGGAAGGTATGCCAAGTAATTTTATTAGCCATTTCATTTAATTTGTAGCCCCAGCAATTGTCTTTTACAAGGTTACTAGGCTTTCTCTCTTACTCTGGTGTCAGAGGGTGATTTGCTGCCCTTTCACTGTTCACTGACATCGCACTGTGAATGTGTGTATAGTAAAAGGGTGTGTATGTGTGTGTGTATCTTTGTGTATATATGAACGTCACTGATGAAATGATGCCTCTATTTGGGGAGGTGCCAGTTTCTAAACCAAATTCTTTGTCCTTGCGGGGACAAAATACATTAGTTTAGATGTAGATTATCTGTGATTCTTTCATCCAAGGTCACTAATAGAAATCCATTATCAAAATGGTCTGATTCCACTGTAATGGGCCACAATGACACCACAAAACCATTGAAGGTCCTGTGAAAGGGCCCTGCTTTACATGTAGAAGCTCTCAGTGCAAAATGGCTCATCCTTTTAAATGCATAATTTAGTAGCTATCTCAAATATTGATTCATCTCCCATCCTGATGTACTGCGTGATATTGAAAAGAAGTATAGTATGTAAGAGAAAAGCGTGTTTAGTCATGTTGTTACTCCAATGTTCAACAACTCAGCAGATGACATTTTATTCATAAGTACAAAGTGTTGCACAGTTAACCATTTTCCATCTATAGAACGGAGTCTAACTGATTATAGAGCACATACAATGCATCGCAAAAAGAGAAAAGCAGTCAGAAGTCAGAAAATGTTATGATGGTCGCCTTTTGAGATCAAACTCTTTGAAATGAAGCAATAACTGTGTGCATTATTTCCTTAGGGATAGATATTATATTGCTACTATTATAGATGACTTTTTCAGTTCCAATACAGATACGGTTGATAGCAAGTACTGATCTGGTACCAGTGTTTAATGAATAAACTACATGCCTCACTGTGGTGAAGGTGGGATCATTCTGTTACATATAAAGTAACATCAGGTGTCACTTTAAACATTTTCTAACTTTGTTAAAAATAAAATGTGACAAACAACAAAGCAATTTGGTAAAAACTGGAGCTGTCAAAATTAATGCATTAACGCAGATTAATCCATCATCATGATTAATCGGATTAAAAATTTTAATGCAATTAACCCATCTGCAGTGCAAAATGACTCTGAACGTCTGCCAACGGATTTTGGGCAGTTTGTCCAAGTAGCATTACCGCCGCACTTACACAAATAGGCAGTTGATCTGCTAGTGACAGACAGCAGAACCTTTCGAGAACAGCAGTTTCCTATTCACTGAAGCACTTCCACCTAAAAATACCACATTAACATTGGGGACTCTGCTAGCACTTCAGCAAATGTATCACCCAGCTTGTGACAAACAAGTTAAAGGAATAAGACACCCAAACATGAAATTAAGTCAGTCTCGGTCACCCTCAGAGTTAAAACAGTGAAAAAAAAAAAAGGTTAAAATCCATCCAGGCATCATCCTGCTTTGGCAGCAGCATTTTTAGCTTTAGCTTAGCGCAGTTGCTGTAAACCAAGGGTGTCAGTTAACATGTCCTTCACAAAAAGTGACCGAGACATCTACATTTTCTTCTAAATATATCTTGGGAGGCGTGTGTTCAGAATGGGTACATGCTAACTGACACCCTTGGTTTACAGCAACTGCGCTAAGCTAAAGCTCCAAGCACTGCTCTTAAAGCAGGACATTAGCTGGATGGATTTTAACTTTTTTCCCCACTGTTTTAACTCTGGGGGTGACCGAAACTGACTTAATTTCATGTTAGGGTGTCTTATTCCTTTAAGTTCTATTAATTCCTGTAGTTCCTGTAACTTGTGTTTTTCCAACCTTCTACCTGTGAATGCACTGGGAAGTCAGTCAAACCTGTAATTTCCCATCCGTGAACTCATACTAGATCGATGTACTCCCAGTTCCAAGCTCTGATGTCACGTAGCCCGTAAAACAACAATGGCAGCCCCCATGGATGCGGTGTTTATGCAAATAGTTTATTAAAAGAAGGTTTTACTCGAACATTGTTATTATTTACATTATCTGCAAATGTTCTGCATAATGGTTAGCTAGTTTTCAGCCCATTGAGGACAAGAATAAATTAATACCAAATATGTATCCAAATAACTTAATATAAAAGGTATAACAGCTTCTCTCACATTATGTATCATTTTTACTCCTTTGTTTTCCTCCCCGAACATAAGCCCCGTACGTGTTTACATTTAGCTACCACAATTCCTTGCACTCAGGCAGTTTGGCGTGACTTGCCTGGAACGTTACAAAGTGATGAGTCGTGGTTTGAAGTTGTAATTTACAGCGTCAAAAACCTGCCTGGAACACAGCAATATTCCCCTTTTTGTTGAGTCTGTTTGCTCATACAAAATAAAATGCAATTAAAATAGACAAAAACGAATTAATGATGTAGAATCATAAATGATCACAATTTACAGCACAGGTGTCAAACATGCAGCCCAGGGGCCAAAACCGGTCCACCAAAGGATCCAATCCGGCCCCTGGGATGAATTTGTGAAATGCAAAAATTACACTGAAGATGTTAATAATCAAGGATGTTGAAATAATTTTAGGTCAATTCAATCTAAAGTGGGTCAGATCAGTAAAATAATATCATCATAACCTATAAATAATGAAAAAAGCAATTTTGTTCCCTCTTTGTATATATAAAAAAAGTTAAATTACACAAAAATGTTTACAATTACAGACTAGCCTTTTACAAAAAAATGTAAATAACCTGAACAAATATGAACAACCTGAAATGTCTTAAAAGAAGTCAGTGGAATTGTATCAATATTCTATCTGTTACTAAATGTGTGTATCTGTAGATCCACTGTGATCTGTAAGTTGTGATGCACATGTGTAAATGATAAAGTACGATGTAATATTGTTAAAATTACACTTATTTTTCTTAAGAATTTCAGGTTCATATTTGTTCATGTTCTTTTCAAGTACAGTTTGTAGATGTAAACAGTTTCATGACCGAATTTTACTTTTTTCACTTAAAAACATGGAGAAAACTTTGGAGTCAACATTATTATTAGTTCTTATCCAAAATTATGTATATTATTTTATTGGTCCGGCCCACTTTATACCATATTAGGCTGTATGTGGCCCCTGAACTAACATGAGTTTGACACCCCTGATCTACAGCAAACCTGTGATTAATCTGATCAAACATTTTAATCGTTTAACAGCACTAATAAAAACTACTGTTGATGTCGATGATGATACATTAAACATTTTTTTATCATCAGCCATTGTTTCATATTATATACTGGAATAGTATTGTTTCCTTTGTATATATTATTTGACAGAATGGTACTATGACGTAGAGTATTAACACTGAACTGAATTAAAAAGTTTGACCCATGAAACATTGACATGCATATTAATATTCTGTTTTTTCACTGTTTCTGAAAAACATGATATTAAGCTGTTTACATGTCAAATGAAACTGAATATTCCTCTAATGATCCTGTTTACATGCAGCTGTGTATACCCCATTAAAGAAAGGGTCAGTGTCACACCCTGCATTAAAACACACACATTACAGTCATTATCCAAATGCACTATATGTCCAAAGAATCAGCATAAAACTAGAAGAATAGTGACATATCCTTATGCCGGAGTCAGAAAATACCTGCCTCAAAGCAACATATCCTATTTACATGACACCTGTTCAATACAGAATCTGGTCTAGTTTGGAAAAATAGTGAAATAATAACATATCTACATACATATGAGATATAATACATGTATCCAGTGTCAGACATTTTCTAACAGAATTACCAGTTTTTATGTTTTCACTGTTTTAATGTAATGACCGTCATCAGTTACTTTAAGTAGAAGTGACTGGTCATGGTTTTGTCAGTCCTTTTAAGGCTAATGCAGTCAAATAAATGCAAAACTAAAGTATTTCACAGCTTCATTTTCCATCAAAGTGAGGACTGCTTTGTGACACTCTACATATCTGTGTGATGTTTCACAGATGGCCACGGCTCCAGATGATGCCTGAGCGGCGTATCACAGCAACTCTCGTCTCTCAGTGAAAGAAATCAGGATTCTATTAGAGCAGATTAGGACAACCACGCTGGACAACATGACACAAATCCCAAGTTTGTAAGTTTCACTGTCGTATCTGCACATCCTTCAGCCCTGAGGGATGATTCACCCTGCTTCTGAATTGTACCTTCTTTCAGCAAATGTAAATTTCTGTAAATTTCTGTGTTCTTATGACTGTATGTGATTCACATTATTCGACGATTAGACGTTGTTTAAACACAAACCAGGCAATAATCTAATCATGACTTTTGCTTTCATATCTCTTAGAAAATGATCACTTTCACACGTTGCAAAATAATATTTACTGTTTGAATATGAAACAAATAAAGCTGGAAGCAAATTACAGTAGTTGCTGATGATTATGGATATACTATAATCCTATATTTCTATAAACCTGCCTTTGCAGATCAGACAGGCCTCCTCTTTGCCTGTTTTTAAATCTCTTATTAAAACCCGATTGTTCTCCTTGGCCTTTTAACTCTCATGCAATGTTGATATTTTCTTTTGTTTTATATTTTAGCTTATTTTATTTATTTGATTTTAATGTTTTTAATTCTTTCATTAATTTGTATTGTATTGTTAGTGTTCTGTACAGGTCTTTGGTCCACTGTGGTTGTTTTAAAGTGCTTTATAAATAAAGTTGAATTGGATTGGATAATTATGATGTACAGATAGTCAGTAGAGCATTATATTGAAATACCTTCATACCTAGACCTTATTTTTTCCAGCTAACATCTGCATTATAACATTTATAATTAGCCACTGAGTAAATACCTGACGCTCAGATTACTGCATCAATAAACTTTATGTTAAACTCTGATTTTTAGTTTGAATGATGATAACATTTCTTACCAGGAGAGGTGACACAGCAAAATCAAGCTGATGGAAATGAGGTTAAAGTCAGAAAAAAAAAACAAAAGGAGAAAAAATTGTGAAGAGTAGCTCTAAAATGAAGACATGATTCATACAGATTTTGCAGTTGTTTGACAAGCAGAAGTCTGTAAATTGATCTGTAAGGTCTAAAAATAGGCCAACAGGACCCAAGATCATCCTCGATAAATACTGACATGCAGTGGTGGAAAAAGGTTTTTGGACATCCCATGCATTTGTAATATATTGCATTAAGAATCACTTTAAAGTTGAACTCTGCCAAGCATTGTTCCATTCTCCAAATGTACATGCTCCCTTCTGCACATGCTCTGTTTTGTGGAGGTCAAAACTGGATGTTTCAGTAGATAACTAGACAAGCAGTCAGAGAGCGCAGACCTCCGCCAGGACAGTGTTTGAACTTTCATCCACGAGATGGCGCTGGTGATCCGGATCACCACCAAAATCTAATCTTCTGTAGGATACCCCATTTCTGACAATCTGTGAAAAACTTTTTGAGTTATGTTGCTAACAGACAAACGCCAGCAAAAACATAACCTCCTTGGCGGAGGTAATGATGGAACCATCAAGAATTTAGTTTTACTATTACCCCACCCCCTGAAGGAGAGGCAAAGGGTATTGTTTATGGTTCAGTGTGTTGTTTGTCAACACTATAACCACATAATTATTGGCTGGAATTCATTTGGAATTGGAATTCATACCAAACTGGGTTTAGATTGCCAGTGACCCATAATAGAACTGATTACATTTTGAGAAAAGTAGAAATATTTTCCAATTTTTTATGAATTTTTCAAATTTTTTTTTTCTTCCCCCATTTACTTACAATAGGCAAAATTTCAAATGTCTGTAGCAACAAAATTACTGGTTGAATTCATTAAAAAAGAAAAAAAAAAAGTTTATAGATTGCCAGTTACCCAGAAACGATGTAATTACATTTTTTGAGAAAAGTAGGTCAAAGTAAATTAAAAAAAAAAAACACAAAAAAACCCCAGTTTATTCTCCCATTTACTTATAATGGCAAAACTTATAATGGCAAAACAGTGCTTCACCAGTGTCTGTAATGTCTATAGAAACATCACTTATGTTTCAATTTACTCCAAATTTGTCACATATATAGAGGCAACTGATATGCTGGCATCACCACATGCACCTGATGACATCAGCTGAAATAAGCTACAATATGTGCGAGGGGCGGGGTTTGTTGTGCCTGACACCATTTGTTTTTTCTTGTCAACAATGACCAAAAATAATAATTAGCTTTTGTTTGTGTTTGTCTGATACAGTAACACATTTAGAAACACAAAAAGGTTTTAATAGAAACATTTTATGATATTTCAGATTGTGCCAAATTTTAAGGATGTCTGAAAACCTTTTTCCCTTAATGTATGTGTGAGTCTCCACAGTAAACGAATCAGTGTAACTAATGGTACAGATCACGGGACCATGCCAAAGTAACAAGAACATTTTATCAGTGACTATGTAGACCTTAATACTACAATAGTAATCAGAACCAGAATAAAAACACCTAAAGACCCATATAAAGAATGATGGGCTAATGTAAACCACTCATAAACTGTTCAACAGGAAAACAAAAACACAAAATATAATCTAGTATTTTTTTTTTTAATCAATGTTAAAGCATTTACATTCTGATTAAAGGCTGGAAGTATATAAATGTACATATTGTTGGATCAGTACGTATCTGTGTAAACACCATTAATGGAATCTGAGTTTGAAATGATTTCAGTCATATTGAAGAAATATCGGAATATAAACTATGTAACTACAGACAATAAAATATATATATTTGATTACATTTTATTATTAAATATGATGCCACTATATTGTACAGTAACAGTAAAATAGCAACTAGAAAAGCACTTGGAGAGCGCAGACCTCTACCAAGATAGTGTTTGTACTTTTTTTTTTTTAGGTAGTGTTTGTACTTTTTTTAAAGGTACTGTTTGTACTTTTTTTTAAGGTACTGTTTGTACTTTTTTTAAGGTAGTGTTTGTACTTTTTTTTACAGTAGTGTTTGCACTTTTTTTTTTACGGTAGTGTTTGTATTTTTTTTTAAGGTAGTGTTTGTACTTTTCTTTTAAGGTAGTGTTAGTGTTCCTCCACTAGATGGCGGTGAATGACCTCATGCAGCTCTGTGCCACCATGCCCTATCTCACAATGATAAAGAATC
>JAQQZY010000019.1:37651186-37681225 GCA_030068375.1 Ostorhinchus rueppellii | reverse complement strand
TGTGTGTGTGTGGGGGGGGGGGGTTTGACACATTTATGAATGTTGTTTTTTCAAGCAGTACTTGTAATCTATCAATGAACTGTGTAGATTTAACTGATGAAACAATCCTGTATTTCTTTTAAAAATCACACACACACGCACACACACACACACACACACAATTTGTAACAATCAAGGCTTAATTTGCTTGAGTGAAAAGCAGGCTATCTAACGTTTGGTTAAAAAAAAAAAAAAAAAAAAAAGCCCCACTGTTACTGTGGGAATAGAGCGCTATCTTAATAACTTACAGGCCTTTGGACCAGTGGTGAGTAAAACCTTGTTTACTTCAGACTAAGCCTGCACTCAAACACCATATGCTACTTCACTCTTCCATTAGGCTGTGTGTTGAGGCCTGTGCCCACTGTTTAGCCTGGCACAGAGGTACTTCTAGCTGTAGGAATTTGGTCTCCACATATTCTAAAACCCACTTTCACCTGCTTCCCTGTGGGCCATCATAACTTATCTCTGATGCAAAACAACACTTTCATAAGTGCCCTGCTGAACAGGGAAAACACATAAACAAAGAAGTGTTCAGACATAGATTGAACTTTGTTGTTCTCAGCCAATTTGATTGGTAGGAGGTAGTGGGCAAATGGGCTGTTTTCTCAAACGGAATGTTTTACACACTTAAAAAATTTACAAGGTGGGTGAGTAAAACATGTACATTGAATGTGGGATCATCATTATGGCATTAAAAATGTAAACATTTTGAGAGGCCTTTTAGAGTCCCCAAGTGAGCGCATTTCTTCTACACCAGTGTTTTTAGTGTTGACCATTTAAGTCATAACCATCCTCCAGGGAGGTTTTCTTTAACAAAGAGGATAACTTAGTTCAAAAACATTGAACACAGGAAAATGGCAGAAAAGAAATGGTCTGTTAAGTCCATCTTATTCTACCTCGATGCTTTTAACGTCACTGTTCCAGAGACAGACATCACCCTGCTTCTAAAAGTGGGTCTGAACCAGGAGAAACAGCCATTAAGAGCAATTCAGCTGCATGAAAGTAGTGTCTGACAGGTCCACTCTCACTGACAGATGCCATTATAACCTGTAAAATGTGATACTGGCACTTTAAGGTTATATCATTTTACCCTTCAACTCTGGCCGCCCATCTGCTCGATAACAAGGGCGCGCTCCGATGTTTTAGGTCATATGGCCGATGTTTTCATCATGTCATCCTCCAGGAGTCTTTATTATAATAACAATTTAAAATCCCTCATTGTTCTGGTGTGTGCACGGTGGCTTTACAGCTCAGGGCAACTTTGTCTATATTACATTATTTATATGTACATTATAAGGCTACTATCCTCTCACAGAAAATAGATTCAGTTTTTCCCTGTTGCTGACATAAGTGTAGTGTGTACAGCTTTGAACACAGCTACATTCCTTCAGCTTCATCTCCTCCAAACAAGAAGCTATGAAAAAATACTTAAATTTTCACTGTTGCCACAGTTCAGATGACAATTATGACAGCCTAGGTTTAATCATAGAATCGGGTAGTTCATTTTCTCAATGTCAACATGAAACCTTGTCAAAAAATGAATTCTGTCTTTCTCTCGGGAGATAAGCAGGCTCCAGTGCACCGGGCTCATTCAGAGGAAAAAAACTTGCAGGTCACAAGGCAGCGACTTGCATGTTTTCTTATTTTTTTCACCCCCTCGCTCTATCCTCCCCCTCTCCTTTTTTCTGAAAACCACCCAAGAAGAGATTAATCATGAAGGGAAAACTCAACTTCACCCTCTAGCTGCAGGTCACAGTTCTTATTTCGTGTGGAATTGGCTTTCGGAAAGCAGAAGGCCTGCCCGGGGGGCAGGGACCTGATATGAGAGGAATTTGAGAATGAAGCAGAGGGGATTGATTAGCCCACTTCATATCCCACACTCCGTAAGCACAGTCCAGCTGCAATCTAACACACCGCTGAGCTGAATAGACAAGAGAAATTGGATTCCTTCCTAATATTTAACCTTCAAGTCAGCTCTAACAGCTGTTGATGGGTTGCTCTCCCAGGTAGTTACAAGAGGACTTTTTACATGTTACATAGAGAGGGAATAGAAAAGTGGGAATGTGATGACTTTTCTGTAGGTTATTCAATTACAATGGTGCAAAGAGCAGCTAGGCCATTGAAGCACATCATCTGCATGCAACTGCACTGAGGGATTTAATTTTACACCTCTTCTTGTCTGAACAGGTTGTGTGAGTGTGTGGGCTCACACATATACACCACTCTCATGCACATTCGCACAAACAACCGTACACAAGCACACACTCTCACAAAGAGCAATTAATGCTATGAAAGTTGAGTGTGGTGCTAATGGATGGATCATATACGGCTGTAATGACTTACTTTGATGTTGGGTGTCAAAGTAGACCTATTTTAGACCCGGAGCAAAAGGAGCTTGAAAATATCATGTAATAAACCATTTTTTAATTCTCTTTTCACGAGCAGATGGTAGAACAAAGAGCCACAGCATCATTTCCTTACCCTACATCTTTGGAGTAATGACCATTTAACGTTCTGATTTCTTCAGCGCCGACTCCAAACAGTGACTGATAAATGGCGCATCTTAGTGACATTGTGACCATATTATACACCAATGAATATTTAGTGATTTACTGAGATCATATCCACAAACCATCTCTCATGCCAGTCTTGGCAAGTGTTGATAAGAGAGCAGGATGTCATCAGGCTCTTTTCTCAAGTCATTAAGCCATACAGTTTATACCAAGTAAAGTGTAGCCCATTTGAATGCACACATAAGCGAATGTCTTATGATAATTAAGTGCTTGAGTTGCAGAATTGCAGAATCGGATTCATTAGTAGAGTCACACATTTTTTATTAGCACCTTATTCTGTTCCAGAGCTGCAGCAGCGCCTGAAGACGTGCAGCTCTTTACTTCCCCACAATGAGGACTAGAAATTTAAACACCCTACCTTCATGATTAGAGAGGGCACTTCACATCATGGATTTGAGAGTAAATATAAAGTAAATTTGGATTTAGCTGATTTTTGTGTTTCCCCCAAGAATTTAGGTCAGTCTCTAAAGCATATTTCAAGCGTGGGAAAGCAATCCAATAAAGTAGTCTGGTACAAATCTATAGATAAATGATGCTTCACATTCAATTACAGTGAAAATTTTATCTTTACTTTTCAATGATTTTGTCAATTAGTCAACACAGTGTTTCTTAATTTATCAAGGACTATGGCCTAGTATTACTCAGCGTGTAAGCATTTATTAGATTAGGAAAGGCAGGAGAAAGGAAGAAAACATACATTAGATGGCATGGATGGGTATTTTGTTAAAATAACTCTAACAGTAAATGAGCAATCTATATTCTACTTAAGACAGTTTTCTGTTGGGCTCTGCTTCTTGTACCGGCTTCATAGCAGCAAACACAACAAAGCTGGTAAACAGTCCCTTATTCCTTGAGTTTTGACACATTGACTATCGAGCAAATACACAGCACACCAAACCAATCCACTGGGGAACCCATGCAGGGACCATGAAACTATACTCACAACAAAAATTAATTGGGGAAAAAATAACTAATTCTGACATTCCCCGAAGAGGGTCTTTCATCTTATAAATAGTGGCTGCAAACTTGAGTATTTTTGCTTAAGTAACACAACACTGCAGATGATAGGATTCGTTTGGCTCAGCCCCAGGGGCCCGGCATGACAAAGAACACTTGTTTAGCAACTGCATAACCGGGTCCCAACATGGGCCTGTGACTGTGCCCAAACTCACCTAGAAACCTGCTCCATTTGCATTCTGCCTCTCCAGACACAAGGCGACACAATCTAAGGGGATACAACGTCCCAGAGATGGCATTGGAAGCTCACACATAAATTAGTCTTTATTCCCTCATCTCTCCTCCTCCTCCTCTCCCACCGCTGCTCCTCCCCTCTCCCCCTTATTTGTCCCATGGCTTCATCACATCACAGTTCATGCAAAGGAGAGAATGAAATCCAACTTAAAAGTTTCTCCATCTAATTACGATCTGTATTTACTTTCCTGGGGCTGCAGTGTGAGCCAGCATATCTGCTTTTGGAACCGATGTTTAATTCAGTATTGAACATGTCCTTTGGAATAATAAAACAACAGAAAAAATAAAGTTCAGCTCCGATTCAAAGCCAAAAAGTTGCATCCCATAGTTTAATTTACAATGGAGTCAGAATAAATGTCCAGTGTGTAAGATTTAGGGAGATTTGGGAAGATGTAATAGTAGAAATTGAGTAGGATATTCAGAATAATGTTATTATTTGTGTGTAATTGCACAATAATAAGAATCACGTTGTGTTTTTGTTAACAGAATGAGCCACTTATGGTTACAAAAGGAGCAGGCTGTCTTTCATGGGATCTCTCATGTTTTGGTTATCCGTTTCTGCAGTAGCTCCGTACAGACTTCCTGCTCTTTTCTCCATCTTACAGTGACATCCAGGGTTAAGGTGCATTATCATCATCTACTATGTTGGAATATGGACCAAACTTATATCCCCTTTAAAGCCCAGAACAGACAAACCAAACACTGAACCAAAGAACGACTGTAACAGGTGAAGGTGATAGGGGCATTCAGTTTTATAATCCGCAATTTCACAGCTGGATGTCGCCAAATAACATACACAAAGCCGGTGCATACTCAGACACAAAAGCAAAATCTTCTATATTATATTAATTTGCAATAAAACATGTGTTGGCGTCTAGAAAACCTACTAATCTTCCCTAAAGCCTTCCAGTCAGGGTAGCCTTCAGTATCCATGTAACCTTACAGAGACTAAGCAAATTCAAGCAAGAAGGAATGAATGGACGCCAGGTGGGTTCAGACAATAATGGGCAAGGACCTCAGCCCCAAAATGAAGCTAATGCAGGAGGATCTTGAAGGGCATTAGATTGAATTTTACCTTAAAAATACTGCCAGTAGTTTGTTCTATGTGTTATTGTTGTCTTCTCAGTTTTATTTGGAATATCAAATTGATCTAATGCAGTGTTTCTCAATGTGGGCGGTGTCAGAAGGCACTGGGACACCCGCGGGGCGCATTTGGCACAAGAAAGCTCCTCCTCCGCAATAACCCTCCCCCCCTTCGGTTCTAATGTCCGTTGCATCCCGAGGTGGCACTACCAATTCAACGTATATAAGCTCTGTTAGATCCACTCCCTACACACACCCTTGACAACTTGTTACCAAGTGCTTTTTGTAAATCCTGCAATAAACATCAAAAATTAATCAATACAATCAGAAAGAAAATCCTTTCAGTTACTTATCGACCCTCAGTAAACACACTATGTGGATGAACTGGTGAATTTTTCTCTATATTGATTTATTTATTTGTTTTTGGCTCCATCTCTTACAAACACTCTACTTTAACTAAATGAAAAGGTATATCTTGAAGACAAGATATTGGCTACAGGACTAAAAAATGTCATTCCTCCCTCAAAGCAGAGTTTCAGATTTGGAAAATCCATCACAGCTAATGGAACATCATGTTGCCTTTTCCTTTTTTTTTTGTATCCTGGCTAAATCAGTCTTGCATCTTTTCTCAGAGGGTGTTTTATTTTATTAGGAGCTAGTAATCTGTTAACAGTATAGAGGAGCGAAACACTCCCTCCAATCTGTCCAGCTAATAGGAGAAAGGAAAGACAGAAGACCATTGTGGTGTTGATGCTTTCAAATGCCACCCCCACCCAGCCCCTGCCTCCCAGACAGTCACACTCTTGGCTGGCACATCATTTGCTATTGCAGCAAATGCGATCATTAATTTACCCTTCCCAGTGAAACTTCATATACCCATGACACATTTTTTCTTTGTCTAATTAAATATAATTTTGAACCTCTTTAAATCCAACTTCATCCAAATGCACAATCTAATTTTTCATTTGCTTTTGTACATGATATAAGACATCAAGTCAATAATTTATTAAATTACTTTTCCCATTCATTTTCTTCTATCTATAATTGATCTCTCCAGTTGAAATTCTGTTGTTCCTCTTACTCAGCCAGTCTGCGGAGAGGCTGCGTGACATCACTGTGAACAGGGTTGTACCCCAAACACACAACCATGTTCATTTGGAGCTGCTTGGGACATTCTCACACTAGACATATAAAGCAAAATGAACTCTACACATGCTAACCATTAAAAGCTTGTTTTATTGCTTATTATTCTATGTTAAAAACTGATTGTTCTCTCAGTTGTATTTGTTAGATTTTTATTTGCAAGTATAGTCATGATTTGATGCTTTATTACACAGCCAAGTGGTGTAACCAAAAAAAAACCAAAAAAAACTGGGTCTGTAAACAAAGGAATGGGCCTATTTCCTAATCTTTACTCCTCAAGGCTCTTGACAACAGCAAGGTCACATCGCACACACAACATCAGAATGTTTGTCGCAACGAGCCACATGTACTCTGGTGTACAACTGAAGCAGCATCGTACTTTTACTCCACCCTCCTATGCAGGCCTCTCCTCCTGGAGGTGGCTTCAAAACAAATACTAAAATACACTATATGCTTGAAGTAAGTAGAAAATTATAAAATTCTTATGGTTTGTTTATTCTGAACTGAAAATTGAAATACTTGTCATGTCAATTGTTTTCAGGAAGGTTAAAACTACATACAGAAAATTATTAGACCATCAAAAGTCATCAAAAACAATAGTTATGCAATCAAGTACTAACTCCTGTGTGTATCATGTGACTGAAACAGACAGAAAAGAAAACGTGGAATGCCTAAAAGCACTGTTATTGTCAGTACAATGTCATAGATACTGATGTAAGAACTGAAGTGAATTTAATTATTATCAAGAAAACATGGAAAATGGATAGATATCAGCTCTGAAATTCTTGTTTTTAAAACTCTTATGAGCTATTTTGTTGTTATCATTATATTTATTCAGACAAATGTGGTACCAGGCATTAAAGTGAACAAGAAACTTAAGAAAACAAGGTGGTCTGGTTATTTATTTATTTATTTTTTTGTGACTGTATACATATATACCAACAGTGTAGAAACTGAACTTGCTAAACAACACTTAGGGGTATGATCGAAATGTAAATGTAAAAATTATGTAGTATTTTGTAATGTTACCCATTATATATTGTTTCTCTGGGAATGTGTTTTGGGAGTGATATTGTCCTACTCTGCCATTTTGGTAAAGGGATATGTTGTTTTTTTCTTCCACAACACCTTTATTGTCAAAAGTGTGATTGTACATGCAAACCGGATGGATGAAGTGTATCATCATCTTTCTGTCTCTGTGGAGTACTATTACGTTTCATTTTGGAAGGAAAAAGAAAAACTGCCTTCAGAAAATAAAAACACCTCCACCAAGACACACAGTCCATTCTGCTTCTCCTTCTACAATATATATATATATAAAGACACAAATTACAACCAAAACACATTTACCTCTGGTTACTGGAGGCTTTAGTGTGTGAGACGGCTTTCTGGTTGTTTTTGGTATCTGACAAGAAATAATTTTGGACTGTCATTATTGCAACATTCACACAATATCTATATGATATAAACAATATCAACCTTTTCCTGTGCACACAGATGCAGTGTTTCTGTTCATTTCATGGATTGTGGTGATTTTGCCTTGTTAAAGTTTAATTATGAATTTTCATACTAGCATAACTTCTTTATGTGTGTAAATAATCACTACATTTCAGAGCTCAGAAGACGAATCATAAGCTCATAAATTTATATTAACCCATAAAGGTCCAGGACTACTTCTGTGTCAGTTCCCAAATGAATTTTTCCTCTTCATTTCATTTTCCTTAAGTGATTTATCATCATTTATTATATTGCTATCCCCTGATTTCTGTGTTTTTCCAGTGAAAATCATGTATTTCCCTCTATTTCATTCAGTGATCATGAAAATGTGCATTAAAGCTCAGTTTAAAGTTGAGGGCTATTATATCAAAAACAGAGAAAACTGAAGAAAAGTGACTTTTTTCAGCAAAGATATTGATAAATGAACATAAACCCAGTGTGTCCATCCACTGTCATTGATCCAACTCTATGGGTTTTACTGGTGAATCAATGTTGTAGAAGATGACGGTGTTTCCACGTTCACTACAGAGCCTCTGAATGTAAATTCTCTAACGACTGGCTCGTAAATCCCAAATATAGACTGGTGGGCTGATTGGAATTTTTTTTTTACCAAGACATCTGGAAATTAAAGTCTGGAAAAAGTCTGGAATTTTGGAATTTAAAATGTGTAGGAGTCCTGTACCCAACATAGTTGCAGCCTGCTTCCTAAAAATGAAGCATATCTAACCCATTCTCAATTTGTATCTGCAACAGAAATAGTTTGCAAAGGGAACAAATTAATTGCCGTTGGTTGCAAATACAGCTCACTGCTTTACAGCTACTTTCAGGCCTTATTTATATATGAAGTAGTTTCACAGATTCTCCATTACCTGGATGACCCTGAGAATAATTCAAACTGAGTCATGCGAGCAGATCCCACATCTAACCTTACTGCCAATTAAGCAGTTATTGTGAAGTGGACTTGACTTAAGTGCCTCCAGATGCTCAACAAAGATGGTGTTGACTCTCATGCATCTTTTAGGTTTATTGGCAGTGGCTCACCCAGTGAGTCCCATGGGCCTCCTGCATATGAAGCGCATGCAGAGCAACTCGGGCTGGACCTGAAATGTCACATGCAGCAAAAGCTTCCCCTTCCCCTGTTATTCCTGAATTCCAAATGCAGCAAACACCTCATGGACCTAATGTCCATCCTTTACATCTGCGCTCACAGACAGGGTTCAGATGGAATGGGACTGAATTTAAACAGCAAGATCCACGATAAACCCGGGAGAAGTCCCAAAAGCAAACCAAAATCACAGATCCTGTGAAGGCGGCTGAAAACAACACAGCTTTATGTTTGGATTCATCCAACATCTGTAGCTCCAGGCACACTTTACTCTGTTAGTGGCTTAGGGAAACATGCAATAATCAACTTTGCTGTGGCAAGAAGAACACATTGCCTCCAAATACACACGTTTTCAGGTAGAGCTGGGCAATCTGAACAAAAGATCATGTGAGAATCTTTTGAGGTAGACTCACAATCTACAATGTGAATCTCAATGTTTTCCTCTTATAAAATGTAGCCGAGTTACAACTAAACCATAACAACTTTTCCTCTAGTTTTCTCTGGTTTCTGGAAGCTGTGTGTGATGACATTTTGCTGTTGTTGGACAAAAAAACCCTTTATTTTTTTGCATCATTGCGGACCAGCATTATCGTTGCATTGACAATATCTAGGTTAACTAAAATATGACTCCACATTTTCCTGTACATACAGCTGCAGTTTCCGTTATTTACTTTGACTGTGGGGGCCTATTGTTTTCCACAACTGACTTTTAACCCCTTGACACCTATTGATGCAAATTTGCATCTAACCCCCCCCCCCCCCCCCGCTCCAAAATGCAACCAAAATACTAAAGGAAAGGGAAAAAAATGTAAATAAAAAAAAACATTTTATTTCCACAATTGGAAATAAATTCAGGCGTTTATAGGTTAAGATGAACTTTAATTAAAAGTTTTTAAAGCATCTGTGAATCTGCACATTGGAGTTCAAAAGCCAGACCTACAGCTGATACTTTCTTCAGCAACAGCAACACATGCAGGAACCAATCATGTAAAAATGAGCATGAATGTAATCATTTAGACCATTTTCAATGTAGTAAAGCCAATAACATAATAGTGTTGTGCCAATAATGGACTAAGTTATCTATATTTTCAAAGGATATTTAATACTAGTCCAACAAGGTAATAACCAGCCTATAACATAGTAACATCTCACATTATTAGCACAAAACCTTCATTGCATTTTTGGCAAAAAATGATGTTATTGGCTGTTATAACATTATTGGTTGCTGCAATGTATTTCACAAGCACTGCAACCTACCCTCATTCCCCTGGTGAATAGATAATTTAAAATGAATGTTAGTTGAGTACGGAAGTTTTGACAGCACTGTTGTTGATCTATTTAATGATATAATAATGTGGGATCATATGTCAGATTAAGATTGATCATGCTCAAGTCATTACTTTAAAGTCAGAGTCATGTTTGAAGTCAGTTTGCCTGTTTTTCTAACCTTTCACACCTACACTGAATCAACTTTGGTAGAAGGGTGAGGCTTTTATTGTGACAGAAGCAACAAAACTGTCAAACAAACCTCTTGATTACAGATATTCACGACTATTTAATGAAGGCTGTATGGTTGTAAATAAGATATTTGATATAGTCAAACAGTGAATTAGTTCAAATACTTGCATTATTTGAGATTAGTATGGTAGAGTATTTACCTGTGTGATATATTTCTGATTTATGTCCCATTGCCACAGGGTAACAATACCTGTTAAGGCTCCCATTTATTGCAGTTTATCTACGCAAAGGCTTAAATAAATACAGTTAATGCTGCAACTGTTATTTCCATTATCAATGATTCAAAAAATTATTTTGACAAAAAAAGGAAGAAAATAGACAAGGCATGATATGATGTTCTGGATATGAAAAGCATCGAAACATAAGCATAGACAAGTGTCAAAAAGCATGACGTTTTGACTGACATCACTTGGTTCAGTCAGACTAAAATACTTAATTGCTTTTATTTAATTATCTCATCACAGTCAAATAAGTGGAATTAGCTGACAAGTGATAAGAAAGCAAAAACCAAGAAAACAAAACAAAAACACAAAGCAAAAAAATTATATTTATTTATGTATTTATTTATTTATTTTCCTGAACACTTTTAAATTGTTGGAGACAAGACAAGAGGAGACAAAGTGCCACCAAAAGAGACAACGAACTGGCTTGCAAATGGGTTTATAATTAAATATTTACATAATTTGATTGTTCATTTTGTTTCACTTTATAATTCAAGCACTTCACCAAAACCATTTCCTCCCCTTAATTACAATTTCCTTCCAGGCTGATATTTACAATGCAATCTCCACATCTTTGGAAATGTGGCTCTGATTTATTATTTGTTCCTTCATCATATCAGTTAGTGGCAAGAAATGAGTCCATAAAATAAGCCCTCGACCTGTGCAGCTGACTCATGATTTTATGTCAAAGAAAAGCTGAATGTTTTTGACAATCATGTATGGTATAAGATCTGAGCAAGAAATGGGATGCTTCAATTCCCCAAAATGCTTTTCTGCTGTTGAAATGAACTGCGGAGGCATCAAACAACCTCGGCTGCATAGCTTTCAGAGGGAAGACACACGAAATTATTTGATGCCATCTGAGTCTCGCCAGTGCTGAGGATCACAATACAGCTGGTTGGCACACTGGTGATTATTCATGGCACTCACGCTTATTATCCTAGAGAGATTGAACAATGGTTTTGTGTTGTGGTAAGTGAACAGCTAGAAGTTCTAACCTCTGCAGAAACAATTGCTGAATGCATTTCTCTCAGCAGTGAAACAACAGAGAACGAGAAGGCTGCAGACATCTCCTGGTCCCTTGAGTGTAATCTGACTTAGATAAATATTTGCCATGCAGTCTGAACATCACACAAAACCATTGTGATGCTCTTGTGAAGCTTGCCATGATTGCTTTACTCCACTGCAAAGCTCAATTTCATCCTTTGAGTGATTTTTCGAAGTCTTAATCTAAAACCGGACACAATATGCTTTTAAAGATCAGAAGAAAAAAGACAAAAAACAATGGAGAACACAATATCAGACATCTTAAAATGCACAAATAAAAATAAATAATTGTTCTTGACATGAATGAATAAAAACCTTTAGAATTCAAACCCATTTAAAGTGGATTTTACTACCACGCACTGAGCTTTCTATGTTTTACAAATAAGAGTAGGAAACAGGTGGGTTAAGTATTGGCAGTGACACAAATGATATTGCTTTGTCTTTGAGAGCCGTGGTGAAGCTGTACTCTGAATTTCTGCTTACCTTACGGCATGCTGGCCCATGTAGCTCGTGTTTTACCATCACGCACATCCATCACTGAGTCAAGAATCATATCAATACTTGCCCATTTCCCCATTTGGGCAGAGCTGAGTAGATCAATTCATTTAAAAGGAACCACGGCCAGACATCCGTTTTAGAGATTAGAACATATATTGGCTAGTCATCTGATGGAGGGTTGAAGGTTCATTAAGTCAATGGAATCCTTAATCAATAGACAAACTTTAAGTCCAGGCTTTTATGGCAGCATTTCTACTGCATATCTAGTTACATTGGTGACGCACAAAGCCACTTTAGATTGTATTTTGTTACTTTTGTGTGCTTTGTCCTTGGTAAACAGATAATCTGTAAGAACACAAGGTATTTGTGATTGAATGCATCAAAAGGCCAGTAATGTGTTATGTACTGTGTAAAACTGTATTTTTTTATGAGGATTTGAAACACTGTGACATATTTGTAAGCAATAGTTCCTTGTTCTATTCTCAAAGTACAAAAAAACTGTTAATCTTTGATAGTCAATGGCAAAGGATAAGGAAAAATGACAAGTATCAGATGCTTGCCGTCATATCCAGTATGGCAGAACGACAAGCTGTGGAAACTCAACAGAGTCTTCAATGAAAGGGCTTATGTAAATCCCCCAACTCAAGTTTCTGTCTACAGTCCGGTAGATCCCACTCCAGCTAAATCATGGGGAAAGTCTGGCAGTGATTCTTGAGTGTCACTTGTGTCCACCTGAATTATTGTTTGTGTGTAATGCAGGGGAAGAAACCAGCTTGCAATGAGAAGTGGTTGTGCCCTCTGATTGATTGTTAAGTGTTGTCCAGGAGCCCATTGCCAGACCCCACTTAACGGCCTGCACAGCAGAAAGCAATCAGTGGTGTTACTAAGGGTCTCGTGGGGATGGACCCAGTCATGATTGATCTTCAGCGGAACTCTGAAGATGTCTCTGAGACCTGGGTTTCACTGGAGTTGTGTTACAGTCAGAGAATGCCCTCTGACTTGGCATTGTATCAAATGAAAGCTTTAGATCGGCCAAACAAATAAGAAAAATCCATTCACTGATTTCATTTTGATTTCACATTGTCTGGAGAGATGAAATAAGATGTCTTTGTGTGACAGCTCATGAGTGTTGTTCTGCCCCATGAGGCTTATTAATTGGCATAACAAATTGTGTGTATTTGCATATATCATTCATATGGCGTGCTACCGCAAGCTTAGTGCATGAAGAAATGCATTATGATCGAATCGTAAATCCCTGTGGATATGTTGCATGTATCCAGGCAGTATTATACCTGAGGACATACACACACTTGCCTCGAGTACCAGGCAGTAGAGCTGTCGGCTCGCCGGTGGTGTGTCAGTGTGTTCAGTGACCACAACGCCTGGTGTTAGTCTCATTACAGGGGGATCAAAGGGACATGAGCTTCATAGCAGCAGGGACTCTCTTCAGCCCCCTGAGAAGCAACTCCTCCTCTAATCTCAAAGGTCACATTTAGTCATTCAAATATAAAACAGCATCACATCACTTTTACCCATGTGAACTGCTGGAGACTTCTTTAAAGCAAAGGTTCACATACAAATTCTTCCAGTAGCGTATTACAGTAAAGACCGAAAGGGTTTACTGTTTAATTACTTGCATAGTGTCATAAAATACAAGCCATAAATTGAGCAAATACAGTTGCGATATTATTCTAATCTCAAGGGTTGTATATGGTTGAAAATGTGAGACAAGCGCACTTTTTTGTGTATCTCTCTTCTTTATTGTTACAAATATAAGTAATATATTCAGTGCATTGTTTTATGCATGTAATCTCCACATATGAAACTCCAGAACATGCAGCCAAAACTCTTCTCAGACATTCAAACACCACCCTATACAACCCAGTGTTTACAATTAAAATCACACCACTGATTTTCGTCATGGAATTTAGTTTTCATTCTTTAAATGACACAGTGAGTGGACAATGATGGTGGCAGCTAATAACATTGCAGTGCCGACAGCAGTTCCTCGGGATCTGAGCAGCTGTTCTGCAGTCTATATTGGCCTGTTCTTCAAGTGAAGGAAAAAAAAGAGCAACCTAGATGAGAATTTTGTGCTTCAGTGGCTATTGAAAGATGAGGCAATAAACTGCTAAACTTGAGTAATCACACACTCCCTGAGGAATTTCTCAAATGGGGATGGTCAAAAACCTTGAAATTTGAGCCTCTCGCACACGGCCCAAGCTTTAACATTTGATGAGATTCATTATTGTAGGGAGCTGAATACAAGTGTCTTCTGATTACAGGGACCACCATTAAAAGTTCCCACCAGTGTGCATTTCCATGGTAGAACGTCAATGGGATTAAAATCTCAATTCACTCCAGTCAATTCTCCAGTAACAAGATTTCATTAAAAGCAGGCAGGGAGGAAAATGGACTCGAAAGCACTGAAACAGCTGGACTATAAATTATAAAAATGTGCTTTCTGCTAACTGAACACACCTTCAGCTTGCAGATGCATTATTATTTAATGTTCAGAGGAGCTGGTTTTATGTAAATTGGAGTCTTCTATTCTCTTCAGTCCCCTTCTCAATGCCAGGTACTTCCAAACCAAGCAAAGGGAGAGATTATGCAAACCAATTAACATATGAAAATAACGTATTAATATACTGTCTCTGAACTGTATCCAATCAGTTCCTTTTCACTGGCGTGTGTACAAAACAATTAAAATTAAATTTATACTGCTTTTCCTTAACATATTCTGCAGCAAATGGAATCAGTGAGCAAATGCTGACAAAAGTTTTACAGGCCTGTGTTCTTCCTTAAAGGCACACTGACTTTAAGAATATTTATAAGAAGCCATGCTAATAAATTCCAGTCTTTGTTTCTCCCTAATGATGTGTGCATCTGAGACAAAGCAGTGAAATCCATAGCGGTAGCCAGGTGCTAATGAATGGCTTACATTATGCTGTCCACTAATTACTACTGCACCATAAATAAAACACAAGACAATCAATTAGCGGTAGACGTGTGTTTGTTAGTCATGGGCAGCAACTTCCTCCAGGCCAAGGCTTTGCAGCAGACCTGCTTCTTCAGGGTGTAATTCTGAAATGGATACGATAAGTTCAGATAAATCACATTTTGAATGTTCCTGAATGCACTTCGGGCAATACATTTCTACTTATACATACAGATTACAAGTAATTTAATACCTGCGCAGCTTCAACAGAGAGGTGAGCAAAATGTTAAAATGCACATGGAGCAGAATGTCCTTTCCACTGAATTAGACAAAGAAACCCAACATGTAGCTATCATCTCATTGCCTTTTGATGGAGCTTTGCAAAAAGGCTTTCTCTTCCACTTCATACAAAGCTCCTCCAGTTTCCCAGACACCAACTGGCTGACGTATCACACTTGATTTGAACCAGAGCAGGGGAAATCAGAGTGCATTAACACTGCATGTAGAAGGCACTAACTGAATGATCCTAGCATTATGCGGCCTCTGGTCTGGCCTATCTGCGTAGTTTGATGCATAATTTGAGCATTAATGTAATTTACATTTTAACACAGTCCCAAAAGTAAACTGATTAGTCGATAGTTATCTACTAATGTGCCAAGAGGACCCACATGTCACTTGCATGCAGGCAGAGGGGCAGGATTACGCACGGCAAGGTTGGCCTTGCAGGAACACAGACAAAAAGAGACAATGCCTGCCAAAAGGAGAGACACGAGAGGAGGTACCACACATACATCCGCACACACAAAGTCCAATACAAAGTCTTGTGAGGTAAATGGTTGTCGTTCAGGTTTGCTAGTGTAGCATTTCTGTCTAACAGGATCCATCTTTCTTCTTTATTTTCAAGGACCTTTAAACAGATCATACCAATAAGGAGGAGGAACCGTAACGATAAATCTGGAGACTATAACAATAGGTTCTCGGTCGTGTTTGCAGTCCTTCGACCACTTGGTAACTTCCACAAATATGTGTTTGTGTAAAGTTTCAAAGGCAGTTCACTTATGGTATTAATCAATCTAAAATTCAAATTAAAAAACTAAGCAAAAGCATTTCTGGGCCGTCAAGTGTCTTTTATCTCTGTCCCGGCAGAGTTCCTTCTTTTTCATGGGACAAATTAAGGCCCCCATAGATGACAGAAGTGCTTAAAAAAGTGCAACAGAGTTGCAGTCCCATGATGCAATGCTCCCAGTGGTTACATCTGCTCCATTCTTTCATCTTTCTCCATTGTTAGGTAGGAGCTGTCACATTAGGAGGAGAATCGTGGCTTCTTCCCACCCCCAAGTACCCCTTTTTTCCCATTCCAGCAGTTGGCAGGGTGGCAGGCCCATACAAAGGAGCATGCACCAGGAGCGCAGAGGGGAGCACCGTTAGAGGAAAAACAGTTTGGGAATTAAGGTCATTAATTTTCCACTTTCAAGGGCTGCCACACAGACGGAGATAAAGTCAGCATAAATATTCCGCCGAAGTTTCTCCTGTTTTTCTCCTCTCCCCATTTTCATCGGCAGCCCATTTATCTCCATGCTGTCAATTAGAGGCAAAAGCAAAGAACTAATTAGGAACTGTGCAATTTTAATTAGCTGTTTTGATAATTAAACTAATTGGTTCCCTTGTGTTTCTGCAATGTGTGCTGAGAACTTTTTTGATATCTGGGCAGCAGATTTCCCATCCGCTGGTTAATTAGTCACTTTTGCATTAAAAAGGAGCCTTCCTTAATAGCCTTAATTTGCAGTTGAAAAGAGAATCTACCATCAATAATTTGTGTAATTGGTAACCGTTTGATTGTAATTTAGAGGCACGGCCGGACAGCTCGGCATGTCTAATTCCTAATGACTAGGATTAAAGTTGGATTAACTGTTTGGGAAAGGGATTCACTCTCCCCTCTTCCCTACCCACCAAATGACACCTTGTCTACATTTGATTGGTCATGAAATTCAAATTGACTAGGTGAACTGCAGGGCTTATGCTGTTCCTATTACTTTCTATATGGTGAGCCTGTCAGGATATATCAAAAAGATTCCCATATACTTATTTCCCACCCACCATCTCAGGAGGAGGATAAAAAGTGGACACAATTCATTATGTGATGTGTTAAACCTCTGCTATTAAAATCATTTGTGTACAAGTCTGAGGGGAAAACATAGCAAAGAACAGCCACTAGGAGGAGCAGAACCTAAAATCTAAGAGGAACAAAGTAGGTTACACTGCTCAATGAAACTTCATTCAACTACTAGGCCATTCTTTTCAGTGAGTGCAGAAAAGTGCCCATTAAGCACAATGTACATTCACAAACAGTGACTGAATGTCTGCTTAAGTCACAGATCCAAAAGTCTGGCAGGGATGGTGACATTACTATGAATTATTTTGTTCAGTTCCTTGCCACACCTACGTTTGCATCAGTAGAAAACAACAGCAGGGGAGATTTCCTTGTTGTTTACAGGTGTCAGCTTCGGGCTATGTACATTTAAGTATGGCTAAAAACTGGGAGACCAGGACTAAAAGCATATCATCCAGCAGCATCTTAACTATCAGGCACCATCTCTATACTTTCATAACACAGAGACCCGGCCGTCAGTAGTCTGATTAAAAAGCACCATTCATCCCACTTAGCCAGAATACAATTAAGGGACATGGCTTTAAAAGCCCGGCCCTGAAGCCTCTCCCCATCCCACATAAAAGGAGCACTCTCCACTGAGCCTTGCCTGTAAATATCATGTTTGATATGAGGTTTTAATCTGCTTAGCCATTCTGAACTATAGAATGGGCTCATCCTCTCTCTGAAACCCCTGTCCAATGGCTGTGTGCCTGAGGACAAATAGGAACACAACACTAGTGTGCTATCTGATTAGGTGGGGTTAATTACAGAGCACTGTTTTGTAGTGGCTGCATTTGAGAGCCGCCCATAAATAGATGGGCATGGCTAATGCATGCTCAGAAATGAATTTTAATTAACTGTGTATCAGAGAAGCCCACTCAGGAGCTTGTTTCTAGTATGTAGTGACCCTGCTGTTGGATGTTGAGTGGGAAAGGTTCTACACCCAAGACACTGAGATGGGCTGAAGAGAGCACTGCGGCCTGAACAAGTCATGTTACACAGACACACAAAACGTCTTAACACAATCGTAAGGCAGGTCATTTACATTTATGAGAGCAACGTTGATTGAGAGTCACAGTGCAACGTTTCCCTGTCTTCAGTTTATAATCATTGTTATAATTAGAGTCCACTTGCACAAATGAGGATGAAATGAAACGGCTGTGGCTACACACGTGTGTATAACATTTTGACTTCAAAACTTACTGAACAGAGAGGTTATTGTGGTAAATTTGTTCTCCTTACTCTATTACTCTTTCATCACCCGACAATTTTTGTTCTCTCTTTGAACGGTCTTTATATAGTGTTTTTCCACATTCAAATGTCAAATGGCTTTTTGAGGTTGAGCCCCAATGATACCGACCCATTCTTTCCTCTTTCCTTTTCAGGTTTCTGTGTGATTGGATTAATTATGTGTCACTCACTTTGCTAGAGGTCAGCAAACATACATTCTCGGTCATAAGTCATCAATCTATGTGACCGTGGAGATGAAAAGTCAAGCATGTCAGCCAGGAAGCTGGACAGAGAGGGATCAGCCCATTGATTTCAGGGCCAACCCAATCTCACCACAGCCTGCTGCCCTGAGAACTGAAATTATCCCCGTGGGCTACATACAGTGAGCTTTATACTTTATATTTGAGTTGCACGATTACATTAGCAGGGCATATAAATAACTAAATTCTAATGTAGGAATGGATAATTAACAGAGGAAACTAATCGTTCACTGTACTGTTGTTTTAACATTTTGATCTGATTTTAATTAACCTCCAAGGATTTTTACTCACTTTAGCAAGAATACAGTAATACGGCTTCACACATGATATTACTTTACAGTGAATAAAATGTGCATTGGCAAAAAAAAGTTTGTTCCTGTTGAAAAATGTTAAAAAGAAAAAACAGGGACGCAATAGTGTTATTATTTGATGAGAGAGAGAGCAACCAATGATGATGTGCTTATAGGGTTACAATTTTTTGGTGCAAACTGTAACAGAAGGCAATGACAGACTGAGCAAGCTCACACCACAGACAGCCTGCTGGCTGCTGACGATCCAGCATTATTGTAGCTATACTCCACTCCACTCTCCTAAATGGCTAATCTTTGTTAGATCTCACCCTTAATTGGTTAACAGTCTCCGCAGGGCAAGTGAAAGTGGTGCTATTTAAGGCTGCATCATGAAACAGAAACACTTTCATCTTGGCAATAACAGGCAACAATTATATTACCAGATTCGAAAGTGAACCTTCTATCTGCCCACTAATCAAAAACGCAGCCCATCTGTTGTGCTGTCTCTTTTGAAACGACTGTTTATCTGCAGCATGTATGATAACTGGGTCTGGACACTAATTAACTGCTAAATAGACCGCAATTAGATGCTATTTCTATATTAAATTCTGCTGAAAAAGTAAGGAGAATATAAACAATGAGCGGATTTTATGTTTACTCCAACTGTACCAGGCGCTGATGGAACAGCATCACTCTCTCTCTCTCGCTCTCTCTCTTTCTCTCTCTCGTGCGCGTGCATGTGTACACGTGCATCAATACAACCTTAAGTGCATACGCGCGCTCCCTCCCTTTCTCTCTCTCTCTCTCTCTCTCTCTCTCTCTATCACGCACGTTCAGACTGGCAGGCAGACTAGTCACACACACACACACACACACACACACACACACACACTTTCCCTTAGCTGTGCTTTTGTGTTTTGTCAGAATTAATGAGAAAAGTTCCCTTGCCCTAGGGGTAATTAGTGTCCTTGGAGTTAAATAAGCTAATACTTAGACACCTCTGGCACAAGCAATTATGTTTGTGTATTGAATAATTGATTCAAAGAGGGGGGAAGGGCTGCTAATCAGATCTGAGCATAATGAATTGATTTAATTAACAGGGGAATCCGAGGGTCTCAGGAAACTGCGCGCATTTATTCAGTAGCAGCAGAGGCGAGCGCGGCACATAAACTGGGAGAGAGGTGGCGTGAGTTTGCTTTTAGCAGTTGTCAGATTTGCAATTGGATTTGTTTGAATATAGTTGCTGTTTCGGAGCAAATGAGAGCGAGAAAGAGAGAATATTAACAGCGAGGAGAGCTCACCCGTTCAGTCTGCGCGTCTGATCCGACCGTGTGTGCTCAGTTACAGATAGGCGACACTAGATTTATATCGCTTTTCATTGTTTTGCCCTTTTTTTTGACTCGCATGGAATTTATCAAGAGCAACCAGCGCTGTTTGATCGGTGTTTATTTGCATTACAGTTCAGTCCGGATAGGGGGCTTTCGTTGCGTATATCACCTTATACCGCGCATGAATTATTATTGATAGTAGGGGGAAAACGTGCAGACGGTAATTCATCTTTCCAGGGTTTTTTTTTTTTTTTTTTTGGTTGATCGAGGCGTAGTCTAGTCAGCCGCGCGTTTCAAAGCCATTTCCAGGAGAAGCTCGGAGCAGACCGAGCGGTGCAGCCTGCTGGAGCCGAGGACGGATCGCCCGGGGAAGGACTCCTCGTTCCTCAGGACGATGGTGTTGGACAAGGAAGAGGGTGAGTAACATCCCCCCCGGCCGTAGGATGATGCTACAACCACCGGAGCAACCGTGCATTCACAAAAAAACCCAAAAACAAACAAAAGAAAAAACACACCAACTACTAACATTTTGTACATCTTTACGCGTTTCGGTGCTTTCGGACTTTGCGCACCCGCAGCCTCCGCTTCACCGTCGCCTTTCACACACCGGTTTAGTCACGACAGTGTCCGTGTTTTCATGTGGAAACCTCGGACACTGAGGCTGCCTCCTGTACCGTGAAGTTGAATAGGCTCCCGCTGCCAAACTGCAGTTTCCCCGTTTAGTTTAGAGGAGTTGATTTGGACCAACATTTGTCTGAAGCGTTTTCATGTGGAACCCGGAGTTTGGGGGAGACTCCACAGACGCTGCGGTGCATGTGGATCCTCTTTTCTTTTCCTCCTCTTAAGTGCTTTTTTTTTTTTTTTTTTTTTTTTTTTTTCGTCTGTGAAGTTGGCGAGGCAGCCTTTGACATCACCACGGGATGGGAGATGACAGCAGGGTGCTTTTAACTTGATTGCAAATCATGGATAGCGCCCTGCAACGTTCACTCACTCTCCATCCAAATAGGCCTACTTGCATTACTTATCTGTTTCAATGTATTTAGGTTAATGGGTGAGGCAATCTAATTAATTTTAATTTAAATCAAACTCGCCTCTAATGACGACCCATTTTGGATTAAGCTGATGTTGAGATGTGCACATATAGGTCTCTCTGATGTTCAGCATATGCACTTAACTTCATTACAGAACATGTAATATTCAAAGGCAGACCCTATACAGTACTTAAAGGCACTGCATGCTCTGAATTACAGTTATTTTCAGTTTTTTCATTCTTCTAACACTTTAAAAGCCTGCTGTTTTGCTGAAAATGTAGACCACCTGCTGCAATGCACTGTGACAAACCTCCACTAAGCATAAAAAAACATCCATTTGTGTCACTTTTCAAAGAACTGTATATTTTGAGCATGATTCCTCATTCACAAGCAGGGGATGCATTTGTGTTATTTATGTTGGAAAGTGGATAATTCATACGTCTTAACGGAGCGTCCTTTCACTTACACATCTAAAAACCAATAAAAGGATTGCGGTGGAGACATAAATTGGTCTGTCTGGCTGAATCCATGTTGTACTGCTAATGTACCCAAATTAACTCAACTGTAAATTGTCTCCTTTAGATGTCTGTCTGGCTAAAAGTTCCCTATATGATTCATGATTCAGATTGCTTTTAACAGTTATTGGCTAAGCAATATGGTAAATGTACAAGGTGATGCAAATGGCATTAGTGGGAGAGGATGCA
Organism: Ostorhinchus rueppellii; assembly: GCA_030068375.1. Lineage (NCBI taxonomy): Eukaryota > Metazoa > Chordata > Actinopteri > Kurtiformes > Apogonidae > Ostorhinchus > Ostorhinchus rueppellii. The sequence goes on along the minus strand of JAQQZY010000019.1, from coordinate 37,659,320 downwards.
CAGGAGCATGTAATGCAGTCAATACTACATTAACTACTGATGCCCAATTACAGAACCAGGGAGAGTGGCTTTTAGGAGCATTAGGACTTGCAGAAAAGCTTAGATCACCTGCTGCTCATTGCCTAAAAGCTTCACCCTTTATTTGCTGGGCCCGACCATCAGCTCCAGTATTTTGGCCAGGTTGTCAACAGAGCTGCTTGGATCTGGTCTCTTTCACTGTGGTCCCTCTTAGCATTTATTGGCTCTAAAGTTATAGGCTTGTCAATTCACCCTTCTTGTCTAATGTATCCACTTAGTGCCTGCACAAATAAATGTGTGTAGAGAAAGAGAGAGAGAGAGAGAGAGAGAGAGGTGTAGGTAAGTGTTTTGGGTGGCCACATGGGTGTATGTGCATGATTACAGTCTGTTTATCTTGATTGATTCACTACTATGCCTGCATGTACTCCTGCAAACTGCTCTAAGTGTCCATATTTCAGTCCTTATGTATCTTATAAAGCAGATCACAGTGTGGTAAGTTCCGTGCTCAAACTCTGCGATCCTCCTTGGCAAGAAAGTAATGCTGCTTGTTTGGCAGACAGTGGTTTTTAACTCTGACATTTCCTAGAAAAGTCTGCATCTTTTTGCGTAGCGAAAGTAATAACTAGAAATCAGTCTTTTTCTTCTTCAGCTGAACCCTTCTGAGGAATGTTCGCTTGTAAAAAAAAAAAAAAAAAAAAAAATCACTTTGCAAAATCTACCAAGGGAGAAGAATGAAATATACTTTGTTAGTGATGTTGCTTTTAAACTCCAGGGACTGCAGTTAAATATATGTTATGTTTGTATATAGTTTGTTTATAGAGTTGGATGCCTCTATTATGTACCTGCTCGTATTGTCCTGTCTGTCAAAAGTTTGGCACATTGTAAACTAATTGTATTCTTTGTAGCCGCTGCTTTAAGATGTACACTATCCGCCAAAGCACAAAGTCTGACAGCACAGAGGAGGACTGTAAAAGGAATACAGGCTCTGCTTTATGAAATGACCTAATAGGCAGGTCATACTTAGTAATGAATAGCAACACATGTACCGAAATATTCAGTGTCAACATTTTATTTCACCTTATGATATGAGGGTTCCAATTTGCGTCTAATTTGAGAGGAAAAAGCAACTCAGCCATTTTCTCTCCTTCTTCGAACCAAATGCAGGAAAAGAAAGTGGGTCCACACTGTAGGCATATTTTTGCTGAACATTAACACAACTGTATATGCTTTAAAGAGCTCAGCAGAGGAAAAAGAAAAAAAAAAAAAAATCCCCCAGCTACTGATAAATTCCTGGTTACCTTTGCTTGTTAATTTACGACCCCGTTATCATCCTGTCCAGTGAAATTTGTACATTCATAAAGCATGTGATTGAAAAGCAATGCTTCAGATGAATACAGACTGGTGATCTGTCGGCTGCTGTAATAAAACTTGGGCTTCAGGCTCCGATTTTTATTTTGAAATAATAAGAATTGCTTCATTCTTTACCGGTGTTACCATGGTAATACTGTCTCGTAGCAATGTTATATTGATTTAGAAAGTGGACAGTAATATTTCTTTTCTGTTATTTGGTTTCTGAAGGTTGATTTCTAATTTCCAGTTGGAGATTACTTTTATATGTTCCTTAAGTCTTTTCACTTTTCCAAAGGAATGCAATTTGCTCTCTTGTATTTGCTATTTTCTCAGCTTATTGGTTTGCTCTTACTGCAAAATTAAACTTGCCCATTTCAAATATTGAAATTACGTCTGGTTTTTGTGCTCTGGGCCCTGAACAATATTACAAACACATTGCTTCATTTGATATTTCTTAAGTCACTGCAGTTTCTTTTTTATGTAAAGCTTTATTTCAGGCACCTTTAGTGCTTTTTGTTGTACTCCAGTTTTGTCTGAAACACAGATAATGAAAGAAGAGTAAGTTTAAAATGTGTATAAATTAATGTAAGAAATCTCTGTTTTTCATTTGCATACATATAACAAGATACAGTAGCGCCAGTGTAATAAAGCAGGTGTGATGATCCCACAATATTATCCATTTCCTACACTGATGCATAACATATCTTACACCCTTTTTCTGCTATCCATATTATTATTACTAAAGCTGTTCTCATTATTCCCTTTAGCGAAACTCAGTGAAAATGAGCACAAAATCCCATTTTCACATATTGAGTAGTGTGTGTTTAATTCCATCTAATCTGTTTCTGATCTTACAAATGCAGAATTCTCACTAGAGACAATTTTGTCTGTCACCACTAAACCCCCAGATCCCTATCAGTCCTGATCGTTTTACATCTCGTGAGTGTGGGAGATGTGTATCGTTTTCCATATTCTTAGCAGAATTCAAAGGGACTGAATGGAGACTTAAGAGACACGTGTTAGCAAGTGCACCCACCTGCTTTCAATGTAAATGGCTGCACTCATCAGTGTGGTGCATAAACTCAATTATGCACTCTTGAGCCATAAGAGCATCCCTTTTATTACTGCCAGAGGCCGCACACAAGTCAAGGCATCATACAAATTCTTACAAGATCTGGCTACCACATGCATCACAGGGAACGGACAGTCCCTGTTGAAAGATTGTCGAAGTCTGCCCCTTTGTTTCCATGCACTCTAAATGATTTCACTGTGTCAAGAAGAAATGCTGCCATGTTGTTGAGTTGTGAATAACAATGTTGGAAATTGCAGAGGGAGAGGTGTCGAAGTGAAAATTATGTGAACAAAACTGTAAACTGGAAATACAGACATATATACATCACTTTACATACTGCACATATTGCTCAAATAGATAAACTGTGAAAACTAAAGATGTACACGGGAGCAGTGTTTATGTTTAACACAACACACACACACACAAAACACACACATGCAAACAAAAAACCCAACAACAGAAACGCAGAAATCCTCAGCATCATCCATAATTGTGCTGGTGTAAATATATTATACTATTTGTTGACACCGGGGAGTCTGGTTTTAAAGATAATGATATGGTATAAATATGTATAAATGTTGGTGTTTATTCACCTGTTTAAAGCTGTAGATCTGGCAGATCTCATTGCCATTTGCCACTGTAAGGCTGGGTCTCTCAAGCTGCTGCTGACTATACTTGTGTGAATTTGAGAAAAAAAAAAAGTGTATTCATACACACTTCCTGCTACATCCAGTGAGTTCTTGTATTTTCATTTATTCATGTTTTTATAGATTGCAAGCTCTTGTGTCCTGCCTTGTTTGAAGCAGTGTAAAGCTTATTCTTTGCTCTCTGGAAAATAATTTCTCCTGTATTTTGTCATCATAGGTAAATAATGCAAGATAGAAAACTGGAGAGGGGAATAACATTCTGCAAACTTCTAAAGATGAGCAGATGTCAAAACTATTCTACAACCAATAGGACTGAGTACAAGCAGCATAGATGCCCAGGGAGTTTTTGTCAAGAAAAACGTAAACATTTTATCAGAATTCATAGAATAACATCACCTGTCACAGTCTAAGGTAAATAAATATGTACATATTTTTGCACAGTTAATTCTCATATGAGAAAACACCAAGGACAGTGTCATTCTTAACAAAATTAATTACATAATGATGTGGATTTGCATGTATGAAACTGAATTCTAAAGAAAGTGGCTCAGATTCAGGCAAGTATAATATGAAGGTGCTTCACTCATGTTTCTTTTAAATATACTGAAAATAGCATGAATAATAATGATGTGTGTATGAGTAAAAAAACATATACAGTATGTACAGTCTTTTTATGTTTTTATAGTATAATGTAATTATAGAGAAGAAGTCGAACCAGGAAGAAGTTATATGAACTGTAATATTCTCACTGTAAGGCACACAGAATGCTCAGTGTCAGCAGTAATTTGCTTTAATTCCCTTTTTAATTATTCCAGAGGCCTGATCCATACCATCTTCTTACTATGAAGTGCTGTAGTAGCTCATTGTGTTAATTATGTTGTGTTTGTGTGTGTGTGTTGCACCGAGGCTGGTCAGTAAGAAACACTTTGTTTTTGTGGGTGTAAGGAGCTTCACGGCCTCTAGGGGCTGCTAGTGGGACCTTCAGACTTAAAGCCTCTCGTCACTGTAAAGGCTTTTCCGACACTACCGCTCATATTCCTGTTACTGTATTCACATTAATTGGGAGCTTACAGAGCTTACTTATTGCAACTTAAAGATTTAAGTGTCATTCCTCGCCACATTTGTATTCCTATTACATTTTTCCAGCCACAGGATGCTGATACTGTGTAGTGCAATAACAGGAGGACTTCACAGACAGAAAACACATTTCATGTCACTGTCCCGCTGTGTAGGCCTATCTGTAAACAAATTAAAAATGTCCTTTATTTGTCTGTATTCCACCAGGAAGATATTTAGGTCAAACGCAATTTAAAAACCTCTGTAGAATTTTTTTTTTTTTTTTGCACAAGATTCCAAAGAAACCAAGGACAGATGCTTTATACTTTCCTGTGATAGTACAGCTATTTTGTTGGTAAATAGAAAAGCCTTGGAGCCTTCTCTCTTAAATAAGAGCCAACTTGCTGAGAAGTAATCTCTTATTGGATGACCTTCAGTAAATCAAATCTTAAATGGCTAATTAAAGTCTGTGATTAAAGGGGGTAGTTCTTTCCCTCTTAAAGCTAGTAGATTAGGTTTTGGATATTGAAGTTGTTGATTTAATCAGTGCTTAACTATGATGTGTGACTGTGCAATCGCAAATTTAGAGGCAAACGGAACACACATTCCAACTGAATTCAGTATTAAACAAATGAAACCATAGACTATCCAATGCCATTTACATCTCTTCTTTTGAAAAAAATGTATTTCATTTCATTTGGCTCTCCATTGTTTAATTGCCATTTGATTTTAACCATTAAACACAATTACTCCTTGAGGAAAAAGGTTCAGTCTTTATATTATGAGGCAATATAGAAGAGTTAAAATGGATTCATTAAAAGCAGACCATCCTGATAATCAAGTATTAGCTAATGTCATCTACAATATTCCTCTCTTGTGATCTTTAGGACAGAGGGAGGCAGCTTCATCACACTCACACTGTGTCTCTCCCTCACTCACCCATTCACTACTCCCTTTATAATAGTCCACTCAGGAGTGAGCAGCAAATGGAGATTTTGAGCATTTGGCATTTTGTGTCATTACTGATAGTCATGGAATCGTGTCATGGTAATTGCCATATATATAAAATGTGATACTCTTTGTGGGACTGTTAGCGGAAAGCAGAGTGCATGCTATGGTCATTGCTTTTCATGATGCATTGTGGAATACTTTATGTTGACTATGTAGAGTATAATAAGTGTCACTATATGTCTTGGAGAACATTAAAAAATAGCAATCTCGCTGTGAATTAGACATTATTAGTGCGTTATGACATTATATATTGTGTGCTAACGTTTCGTATTCTTCTCTGTCTGGTTGCAGCGTCGCAAACATTTGCTGCAACCTATTTGTATCTTCTTAACTCAAGTGTTGTTATGTGAGACAATTATTTTCCCGCGTGTGGAAGTTATAAATAAGAAACGAAAAGAATTAAATGATCAATCAGTGATTTCGCAATTGCATTTTCAGATCTACTACTGTAATTCCGGTAATACTGTATAATAATCTGCTATTACTCTGTACCATTTTGTCTGCATAGCCTCCATTTGTCAATCAGACCTCTTGCCTAACAGTGAACCAAACCAGTCTCACTTATTATTTACCCCATCAGGTGTGGAAGTGGGTGCTTGAATGACATTAGAGGCCCATGCTCCCAAATAACTGCCCCCTGTGGGGAATTTGCATTATTCAAGATTAAAGAGCTTCACAAACTGCACCACGGTTTGGTGTTCCTTCTCCCCGTCCATTTTCACACACTGAGGACCCTGAATGGCACACCTGTCTCCTGGCATATCCTTTTGAAATAATAAGTGTGCAGTAATTGCTGGGGAATAGGGGGATTTAGCACATCACTTCCTAACCTCATGAGTGACAGAAACTTTAGAGGGCTACATTTATTTCTCTGCAAATGTATTTTTAATGCGAACTAAAAAGCCGTTATGGCAGGTCTGATGGTTCGATTTTTTTATTGTCAGGAATCAAAAAGTGTCAGATAAGATTGCCTTATATAAAAGTTGATAAATATATAGTTTTAGGAATGGATAGACTTTTCCTTTATTCCATCTCAAATACAGACTGGAAAATCTCTGGTATACAACGTACGGTGCATTCTCAGTTATTGACAGTTTGCTCTTAAATGAAAAATGGTAAAATGGCAGGTTTCAAGACATAGATGCCTGAGACACACAGCAGACAAAACCCAACACAACGCCCACTTTTGATTGGCTAGATGCAATACCATATCTTCTTCTTGCTCTGTCAACAGCCTGACAGTTCCTCTGTCCTCTTTCTCTTTAAGAGTTCTCATGGGTTTTAGTCAGGGTAACCCAGCATGATAAAACCATGAATGTTTGTGCCTTTCCTCCTCCTCCTCATTCATCTTACTCCCTTATGCTCATTTTCATTCCCCATTTCTCCCTCTCTTACTGTTTCTCCTGTTGACAGCTTACCTTGCAAAGCTCTAATCTCACCCTACTACTGAGAAACCAAGTGTTGGAACAAGTCGCCTTCTGTAATAATTTGGAAACTCTGCCAGTTTCATGTCTCACAAAAAAAAGCAGCAATGAATTTAATTAGAAAGCTGTTGCATATCTCTGTGATACATTTCTTTTAATTAACCCCATGTGAATAAATTAAAAATAATAGGGGGCTGAAAAGTGTGGAAAAACACCCTAATGAAGTTTTCCGTTAATTGGGATGGAGTCTGCAGCCAAACCACAGTGAGTAGAGAGCACCAGGAGCTAACAATGCCTTCTGTAAGCCTCAGAAAAGGGCCCAGGGCCTTCGTGCTGACTTCAAGTGTAAGAAATGCACCTCTGACGTGATGGAAATGACCGTGGGCTGGGAGAAAAGGCAGTCCTGTTCCAGGCTGCTCTGCTGAGACTCCCCATGCCGCGCTTGAAGCTGAGCCAGTGTTATTGCAGCCCTAATGCGGCTGACTCATTTGGAGCGGATCAGGAGTAATTATGGTAGGGAAAGTGGCTGCCGACCGTGGGGGTCAGGACACTTGTAACATGTGAAAAGAGCAATTATTCCAGGAGACAAAACCCTCCCTTATCCTGGGCAGTGCCAGGGTCAATGCAAGGGACGGCTGGGCTCCGTTTCACCGGGGCTTATTAGCCACTGCAAGCTGCAAAGTTTGAGAGAGTGCATCTTGTTAATGAACAGTCCCCTCCTCATCCGCACCAGCCCTGTCTGCTCTCGCTCCCACTTACTGTGGGTGTTAATTATGTCATAATCATAGCATGCATACAGTCCCAGAAATCACCTCACAGACCCCAGCATTCATACACAACCATCTGGAAATGTAGCAGTACAGTAACATAGAAGGCTCTTACAGAGAACTATAAGAAAAAGCACAGTTAGAAATGTAATATTGACTTGGGCCCAGAAAGCAACTACCTAATTTGAAAGTGTGTGTGTGAGTTTGCTTCCCTTTGAGTGTGTGCTCATGCTGATCTTTTCTTTTACTCATTACATATGCTCCAACTATGGACGGAACATGAATCACGTAGTGAATCAGTGGTCTTTATTTTGCTTATCATTCAGAATACACTCATCAGTCTGCTTTCAACTGGCATGTGTATTCCAGCTGATATTATTACCAGATGTCTTGTATTTTGTCTTGGCAATAGAGAAACGTGTCTATGGGCTCAATTACAGCAATGACGGAAGCTGAATGAAAGGGCCTGATTCATACACACAATGGCAAGACATCTGCATGAGATCCCTATTAACCTTAGTGGCAGACACCTTGGCCCAGGGACAAATTTTATTTGGGATTGCCATGGCCACAGCATTTACAGTGATGGCTGAAACATAAAAGACTGGACTTTAAATCGGCCCCAGTTGCTTCCAAATGGCTGAGGCTTGTACAAAGAGTATCCAAAGATACTGCATTACTGTTTCTTTTGTTATTTAACACCCACACCATACCCATAATATAATATAATATAATATAATATAATATAATATAATATAATATAATATAATATAATATAATATAATATAA
>JAQQZY010000019.1:37630873-37651086 GCA_030068375.1 Ostorhinchus rueppellii | reverse complement strand
AATATAATATAATATAATATAATATAATATAATATAATATAATATAATATAATATAATATAATATAATATAATATATGCATTTTAATCTAATATTGGGTAAGTTGACTTAGTCGGTTATGCAACAGTTTATAGATTCATTGTAGGCTATTAGCCTGTGGTTGATGTCTGCACAGGACAGCTTTGGTGATTTGATAATAACCAATCAGTTAAATTCAATCATTTAGTAATGTAGTATCTAATTCCCCTTTGCATCCAAGTCAGTGTATTTACCGCGGTGGTGGTTACCACTCTCTTATTTGCTGCAGCTGGGAGCAGGAGTTATGAGGCCCCTGAGAGGAGGCCCACCCAGGGCCAGTTTCCACCTCCTTGAAAGCCTGCCCCCCTTTACATGTGTCAGGAAGCCTGAGTGATTCTCATCAAGATCCTTTACCTCCCAATGAACCAGCGAAGTCTGCATCACACCATGCCATTTAATTGATCAGAAGACATTCAACAAAGCCCAGGGTCAGATGTAACTGTCCCTTCTGTCATTTAGCCTGAGTGTCCATGAAGGCAGATGTCATGTAGTGATACCACGTGGTTATTAACGCCTATTAAGAACTGGTTTACAACACTTCATGTATGTAACTGTTATAACTATCAAATCATTTGCTGTTCTGGTCTGTATCTTTTGTAATTTTGTTTATGAGTTCAGGTTCTGTTTCCAGTCTGTTCAGACTTACACTATATATTGCACAAAATTATCAAATAGGTGTTTTGCTATTTTTCCTGGTTTTGCAGCAATACCTGATAATTTCAACAAACAACACGCTCTCTATTGTGCTATTCAGCATTACCTTGTGTATGTAAAATGCAAACCACTTTGTACACTGAATATCTACGTGCACTTGCCCTCTTATTCAAAAATGGAAAACAAACATTTTAGAGATAATAAAAGGAAAAAGAAGTCAGGGGAAAATCATCTTTTCTTCCTTCCACACACATCCAGTTTGAGGAAATGTGTGTCTTACTTTCCCTATATGATACTTGTATTTGTCTACTTTCAAACATTTTCTAGAGTGTTTCAGAAAGTGTATTTTCTTTTAAAACCTTAAATATATCAAAAAGGTTAGCAGACTGATGTGATTTTTTGATAGCCGTAAAGACGGAAGTCTAAATGGGTAACACAGAAATCGGATGCTATCTCTATAATGGAAAATACATGCTCTGACAGACTGCTTGGGCTGAGAAAAACTAACTGTACATATTCTTGAAAGATAGGATCTTCAAGAATGTAGATGGATAGAAGAAGAGAGAGATGACAGGCCTTTACACACAGTACTAATGGCAAATTAAATTCCATCTCAGCAAGGATATTTGGCAGGGTGAGTGCTGTTTCTCCACTTTAAGGGGTAAAATGCATCTCTTGTTGGCGGATGAATCGTGATGTGGAGAGGCAGGCTTTTGGTGACATCAAATGACACTAGAAGGTCAGCGGCACTTGTATCTGTTAAATGGATTGGATTAAGTGGAGGCTGCCTCCTAGTATGCTGCTTCCTTTCATAATGCAGCTTTTCTTTTTGGGGAGGTGGCAAGCATGGAAGGTTCTGTTCTACTCCTCGGTTTGACACAACATGGAGAGTAGTGACAGGTGAAAGAAAATGTCTCATGGCATTACGGGAATTGAAACGACATTTACTTTACACAATCATTTTTTTTTTCTGTCACTGCTCTTTGTTTAGTAGGCTTGAGCTATTGCTTGCTACACTACTATTAAAGCTGTTTGCCAGAGGCTGCTTTAGTAGAAGACATCAAATCCATGTTTGTTCTCTGCAAGAACTCCATGAAAGAGGCATCAGTTCCATGCGCATACGAGTTTCCTGCTAGACATTAGGCACTCCTTTATTGAGACATCTCTGTCTTGCAGTCAGGCCTGAAGGACCCAGACATATGTAAGAAGAAATGAATGTCTGACTAACAGCAAACACAATGCCTAGGTTGCACTAAGAGTCAGAAGAGTGTGTCATTTTAATGATGCTGAGCAGGGTTTTAAGCAAAGCATGCACCCAAAAAGGGTTGGCGAGCAGCATACAATAATTCTAGGATAGGTTAAGCTTTGGCCTTTTCAAAGTTGATGTAAAACACACACGTGATATGTTTAAGGAGCATGTGGCGGGTGGTGGTCTCAACCAATTAGGAGTAGTTCTCTAGAGGTGGAGGAACGACCTTTTTGTATAATTAGTTCTCTTATTTAAAGCAAAGATTTTGAGTAGAATAACTAATTAGATGTCATAAAAGGCAAATTAGAGATTTTTGTGATCCCCAAAGGAATTGCTGCTTCTCCTTTCTTTATCTTTGCACAAGCTCTGAAACACACGTACACATGTATACAGACACACACCGGCATTTTCTCTCTCCTCATTAAGACTGTTTTTAGTTCTGTAGAAGCCTGTCAGGCGAGTACCGTTGGCATACCTGCAGAGAGCTCCCCTAACAAGCCATGAAATGCAGGTAGAAGAGTCTGTCCTTAGCCAGTGTGGCTTGAATTTGAAGCTTTTTAGCTTCATTTACACCGAACATTGGTATTTATAGCAGGTTTTGTGATCCTAATGTGCCCGCTTCAAGAGGCCTGTTTTAGGGAGGGAGGGAGGTGAGGGAGCTGGAGGGCAGGCAGAACACTAATTGATGGCTCCCATCACCAGCACTGGACCAATTAGCCTCTCCTTTCCACTTCTGATAAAGAAATAAGACGGCTCAACACCACCGGAGCACTTACTGACATATAAACCAAAGCCATAAATTTGACTAACAAGCTCTCCTATTTCTTTCACCTCTTTTTTAAAAGGGGAAATGCTAATTATATTACATTCATAGCATTATTGATGTGTGGATGGCCAAAAATTGCTGTGCAAATCTGGATCCAATAAGGTACTTTGTGAGTCCATTTATGTGTGCATGTGTGTGCGCGCAAAAGACAGCCAGAGAAAATATGCTTTTCTATTCCAAAGAAGCACTTTGAAAAGTAGTGTAAGGTTTTTATGAAAGAGAATGAACTTGACAGGCTTAGCAGAGAAAACGGGGCACAGAGTGAAGCAGTCCCTTGTTTCCAGCTGGGGTTGTATTTATCACTGAGCAAACAAGTGAAGGTACAGTAAAACAGAAGGTCCATCTACAGAACGAACCCCAGTCACACTTAACATGGCGCTGTTATAGAACACACTTTTTCAGTTGACATGACATTCCTGTTGAGGATGTAATGTCATAAATGGTGAAGAAAAAATAGAACTTTAGATGTCTCTTGTATAACTGTGACATTTCACATAAAATTTAGCATAACTTTTCCTCCAAAAGGTCTTTTATGGATACTCACATGTACAAAGCACTGGCCTAGCCCCCTGTGATGCTGAGTGTCCAGTTTTTTGTTTTTTTTTTCAGAGAGAGAGAAATGTGTTTTGAAAGTAGAGTGGCAAGTGGCGTCCACTGTGTGTTCTTTTAGATGGATCAATAGCTCAGTGTGTGAGAGAGTGTCTTAAGAGCTGTTGTCTTGTGCTTTCAGCTGTGGCAGACCTGTTAGTGCTACAGAGGGGAGCTGTGCGCCCCAGCCTCTGTACCAGCAGTGGCCTGAGGGGGGCTTTTAGTCCAAACACAAATGTCAACCACACATAGACTATTAGTGTTTAGTGCAGTTATTAAATGGACTTTATTTGTCCTTTAGGAGGCTAAAAGGCGCACTTAAAGGGGACCTGCGTGACAGCAGAGCAATTTGCGAGTTTGGTAACTTAGGCTTGCTCGTTGCAGACACATGAGTACAGATAAGTGTAAAAGGAGGAAAAGCTGTAATGCTCTGAGTAGGGACCACTATGTGTGTGTTTGTGGTTTATGTGTGCGTATGATTGTGTCTTAGTTTGTGTCTATGCATGTGCCCCCCCCGTGTGTGTGTGTGTGTGGATGAAACACAGGGAGTGAGTGTATGCTAAAAGGCACTTAGACCATAACATATCTCACTGGGGTCTGGTAGCAACGTTTTTGTGGTCAGAGGCTTTTTAAAAGGTTAATGTTAATCTATACCAAACAAAGCCCATGAGGAGCTTTTACAGCTGTGGACAGTTGAGTGAAATGGGCTTTGATGAAATGGTAGGTAACTAATGTACTACACAGCATGCTGTAAATACTACAGTAAGCAAAATCAACGTTATGTCTTTTGTCCTCAGATATACACAAGACATGCCCTGTTTTCAGGGACCTGCTGCAAGAGATCATGTAACTTTTGTATTACAACATGGTCTTAGTGGAACAAGTAAGTCAGGGCTTTGTGGGCCAATGTGACCCGCGTGCCTATCTACATGGAAGAATGTTTTCTTTAATGCATATGAAGCAGGTAGGCAGTGTGCTGTGGCCGTGAGCGAGGCCAGGCTTAGATACCTCATGAAGCAGCCGGCTTATCAAAAAGAGAACATGAAAAGTCACTCGTGTTCCTGGGCCGTAAATCACGCATGGCTGTTTGTCTCCTTATCACTACAGGTGTGCCGATGCTCTCCGTCCAGCCCAAAGGGAAACAGAAGGGGTGTGCTGGCTGCAATCGCAAGATTAAAGACCGCTACCTGCTCAAGGCCCTGGACAAATACTGGCATGAGGACTGTCTGAAATGTGCCTGCTGTGACTGCCGCCTGGGGGAGGTGGGCTCCACCCTCTATACGAAAGCCAACCTCATCCTCTGTCGCAGGGACTACCTGAGGCAAGAAAGACACACAGTCACCTCTCCCCACTCACAACAAACACAAAAGCCGTGCCATTCCGAGGCTTGCGTGGCTTGAAAAGACCACAAAGGCTTTTTTTTTTTTTTTTTTTAACCTTCTGGTACCATTTGCTGGTATTACAGTTGTGTTTTCTGTGGCTCCCACTCACAGACGCACATCTGAAATCCTTTTTAAATCACTCCAAAGAGTCCTGAATGTTGTAATCACATCATACAAAAAAAAAACTTCATAGTTTGCTATTTTTACATTATACACATGGAGACAGACATACTTTTGAAATCATGTAAAAATATTGCAAAGAATTAGTGTGCAAACAACTTCTGCACTCAGGATGCCTTTAATGTGAATCATGTCATTACATTTATGTACAAATGCTTTCAGAATATAAAATAAAAAATGCATTAACAGAGATTAACTACATCATTGTCACATTGCTAATGCTATCGTTATTAGTATTGTGCTTTTTAAAAAAAAATAAAGTATGCATTTAAGCTTCTCCACATTATGTAAACCTGAAAAGTAAGACTTTCCTGTAATAGAATCCAGTTTCTAATTTTGGCAAGACAGGATACATCATGACTGAACCTCACAATGAAAGGCATCAACACATTCCACTGCATCAGGAATGTGGCCCAGTTGCCAAATATTCAAATATTCGGCCTTCCCCAGCATCTGAAAAAACCATCATTCATTTCTATACTTTGAAACAGTCTTTGCAGTGAAACACAGTCTCACTGCAACCCTGAAAATAGCTCTTCGGCTCTAAAGACCATTATGTTTTTGTCTGTCTTGCGGTGGCTTGTACTTTATGGAGAGTTATTATATGAACAAAATGCATGTCCATTAAGCCAGAACACTTACCTCTGTACAGTGAGTCACTCGGATTTTAACCATTACATGTAATGCCCATGGTATGTTTCTGTTTGCATGTTTATGTGGCGTTTGTCTTTCTTAAACTTGTCATTTATGTGTTTACATGAACACAGGACACTTGTGTCAGTAGTCTGGGTCTTGGTTGTAGCAGAGCTGTAGGCTGTGAGAAAGCTCCAGGCAGGCTTGTTGCTTCACCAGTGTTCTTGGCTGTGTTTGTCCCCCCTTCAGATGCCCCTGCCATCTGCTTGTTAAATTAAACATGACCATTTCCTGGGCGTTAAGTCACATTCCCAATGAGATCTTACCATTTATCTGAGAGGGAACCCCCTAGGGGCCGACTTAGGGATGCTGGTGCCCTGGGCCCCCCTCCCAACATTCTGTCCTGCACTGTCCTCCCCCTTTCCCTTTCAGTGTTCCCCTTCTGCCTGCCCATCTCTTCACTTCTCTTTGATATATTCAGCATGCTATTAGTTGTGCATCAGTTCACTGTTGTAATTTAAGATAATTTAAAACAGAATCCATCACCTTAAATCTTTTCCAAAACCCAGAGTAATGAGAACCTTAATCAACTTGGTTTTCCTCCTACCTTACTCATGGATCTCCATGACATTTCACTCACATCTCAGCTCTTCCTCTGACCTGGAAGGAGCCTGCAGCCCACTTGAGAGGTGCTTAGGGACGTTACGTGGAGATAGGCCATTACCATCCATCAGTTCCCACCCACAGTTAATGCTTTTAAGATGCAGTGAGAGGTCCACTAAGACCCAGTCTTGCCCCCAGAAGGGGCAGATGGTGCAGATGAGGTAATAATAAATGGGCAAATGACCAAGTGAAGGCAAAAATGATGAAGCTCAGAGTTTCACTTGGTAAAATACATCTGCTGAAAGGACAGCCACCCCAACCCCCAAGCCATAAGTGTCTAACTGGCTCTGTGAGGGGAAAAGGAAAAGCTTTTGCACCAGTAAGATGTAGAGGTCATAGATGGGATGGCAAAAAGTAATGACATATGGAATCAAGAGTTACAAAAATTAAAATAAGAATAAAAAGGAAGAGGAGGAGGAAGCTCTGTGCTCCTCTGTTGCCCCGGATTGCCTAATGAAATCCATCCCACTCGCCTGCTCTTCAGCCTGCGACAAATGCAGAACACTTAATGGCTAGAGATGCTTGAGATGAATTCTATTATGGAACAAATTAAAAACCTTGCCTTGCGTATAGAGAGGAGGCAGTTTGAGAGTATTTGAAAGTAGGTGATGCAGTCTCCATCCAGTTTCCTTTTCATTCCTTGTTCTGTGTGGTAGGAAGAAGGCTCCCTTCACCTGCAGTAATGAAGTTAAATTTGTGCACTGAATTAGCCTCCTGCACTTCATTAAAGACAAGCGGGTGGATCAAACACACTTTGGTTTTTTTCCCAGGGTTTGGATCCCTGCCATGTTCACATTAATTATTATAGGAGCTCCATCTGTGATTGTCCTTCAGTGGCATTAGCAGCTTATCGAATGCACTCACACTTTCCTGAATTCTACACTTCAATACACACAAACACTAAAATCCAAACACCTCAGCCACTGCCCTCCCTTGGCCCCCAAACCACAACTAAAAATGTAAGAGTTCTTGTCTTTTTAATGTTCACTTCCCTTCCGTTATAAAAGAGAATAATAGATTCATTAGGCGCTTGTCTGGGGCCAAGGGTCGTATGACTTCACCAGCAGGTTGACAAGCTAGTCATGATGTGATCATCAGAACCCGAGGGTCGAAATCATTAAATCTTTTATTTCACACATTAAAGAGGACATAATAGTCATCCACTTATCAATAAGGGGTATAATTAACTGTAAGATAAAAACATTTTCAAGATAATGAATATTATAAGTTATCCAAAAAATAGCGGAATAGCAGGGGAAGATGATAGCTCCATCTGGATGTGACTGCTTTTCAAATCTGTCCTCTCTTTACTACTTTAAAGTGAAACAGTTGCTCTGCTTCCATAACAGTTGTTCCTCTTCTCTGGGCAAGATGGATCTAAACAGGGAGGTTTGCACTTTCAAAAAGACACAACTGTTGGGGAAGGTCAGAACATGCGATGCATGCATTAACAGCTTTCCCTTTTATGAAATCTGACAAACCCTGTGCAGACAGGGAAGTCTCAAAGAGCTCAGAGAACAGGTAGAAAACTTCAAGAGTCATAGCCCAATCTGAGGGAAGCAATACAGAGAGGCAGATGATGCACTGTAGGAGCTTTAAGGGTTTGAAGTCTGCAAAGCAGCAAGTTGAAAGAACTAAAGAAGGCCTTCTTTTCTCTAAAGACTCATTGTAATAACTCAATAACAGAGGAAGGAGCACTGTGCTTCTTTACATTTCAGCTGTTCAATTTTGCTCCAAAACAATTCACACAAGCACACAAAGATCCGTTTAGAGTTATTAAATAAGAACTATTTGAAGAAGTACAAAACAAAGTAGTTCTTCTGTTTTAAAACTGTAAGAAACCGTGTCTGAGTACACATACACTTTGAAATTTTGTTAAGAGATGGCTTAAGACATAAAATGACATATTATTTACATACCTGGGCATTAGCTGCAGAGATTCAGATGACATCTAAGACTAATGCAAATGACAATAATAGCTACTGATTTTACTGCTGAAGCCTAAGAGCAGCGGGGAACTATTTATCAAGTACAACACTTGGAAAATACACCACAACAGTCTAAGAAGTCAAAAGTATGTATAAACAGAATGCCTAAAGAAATTACATTTTCGAGAAGTCATACTGCTGATTGATAAAATATGAAATCAACCAATAAATATAGATCCTGCTTTACTTTAATTGAATTTACTTTTCTCAGCCTTTAGACCCCAGACGTACAGTTGACTGCCCTTATTGCTACAGTATTGATGACTGAGTATCACAAGAACATACTTAGAACTAGTACTCATATTTTCCATTTTTTCATTTTATTTCATCCAAATTCTGTAGAACTGTGCTGATGTTGATTTCTCTCTGTTGGAGAATATTGATTTATTTAATCCTAATGACTGTGGAAATTGAAGTGCATGAGCCACTGCACTCTTACAATACAAGACATGTGTCAGAACAATAACCAGGGTTTCTGCAGGAAATGGTCTATTCAAACAAAAAATACTGACTAAATGAAATGAACCAACTCATTCAAAGGGATTGTTTCAGTGCAATGAAGGTGTTCACTGTTTGAATGAACATGAAACATGAATTGACTAAACAGCAATGTAATTTTTTTTTTTGCATATCAACACATTTTTATAAAAATCTGCCTGTTAGGCTGAGCGATATATGATAATACTACAGCATCTGGATCTTGCAGGGACATCATTACCTCTATGAACCATTGTGTGTTAACTTACCATGCATCCTCTCAGCTGACATGAAAACACACAACCTTTCACTTTTGCTAAAAATGGGTTGTTTTCTACAGTTTAGCTGTTGCTCATGACACTGCAGCTGCAGTTCAACTCTGGTTGCTTTTAGCTTCACAGGAACAGGAAAAAAGAGGATTGTAATGTGTTTGAACAGTTCTCCCCGGCTGTAATCTCCTTTTAGCACAAGGAGCCCAATTAAGCCGTATGTTGGTGCAACATTATAACCCAGACATATCAACCCTGTTGGCTGCAGAACAATGTGAATGGGACGCAGCTACGTTCAGTCTACTCTTTTACCTTCCACATTCATGTTATAATAAAGATGGAAGACAGAGAGAATCTCACTTCGACATTTCTGCCAGAGATATTGAAACAGATAAAGGAAATTAGATTAACATGGGTGAAGTGGATGGCTTCATGATGTGGAGATCTAATTACTAACATGGTGATACAGGGACCACCATCAGTTAAGAATGCAGACTATGGTCACGTTACTTCATTTTTTGACTAATTTCCATCTACAATACCAACTGTGAGGTCTTTCTTTGTTTCTAGTAGGGCTGAAAGTTAAAAATTGTCATACAAACAATAGAGACTCAAAATGTTATTGTCTGTTCTGTTAACTTTATGCCACCACTACACTTTGAACCTATTAATAGTTTAATCATGCATAACTCTATTTATGTTTTCCTTAACCATACCAAAAGGTACAAAATAAAACGCAAATACAAGCCAAGAAAGGTCATAAAAAATACAAAAATAATTTCCCAGATTTTTGTACAAATGAATGGATACGATTATCATGATTATTTAATAACTATAACAGCCCTAATTATTCGTAGACAATCTTTATTATGTTAAAATCAGCTAATCAAGCCTTTTGTTAGATTAAAAATTTCATATTTGTCTGGTCCTTTCTCTTTTATTCTTAAAGCTACAACATTCTTGCATTAATATATTTGAAAATGCATGCTGTCATTCTGTAGAATATTTTTATTCAGTGCCATGATCTGTTTCATCATATCACTACCAACTTTACTTCCTATCAAATTATGTCTCTTACCATTCTTTTTATTATTTTATAAGGGTCCCCTGCAGAGAACGCACACTATGCATTTAGTATTCGCTATAATCTTTGTATTATTTAGTTGTTAAATAGTCTTCACTGATTAGTAAGGGGTAGTACACACTGTTCACACTCCGTTTTACCCAGTGTAGTTCGATTAATAGGTTATAAAGGGTACAGGTGTAAGTGAAAGGAGAAAACCAGCCCTAGGTGTCACACACAGCTTTGGCTGAAGGTAGACATTAGTGAGGGCAGCAAGCTGGGCCTCCCCACCAAGCGTTTTCACAACCTGTATGGATCAAGTGAGCACCATGTCCACCACCCAGTGGGGTGTAATGGAGATGGGTAAGAATAATCCTGTGAGCTGTTATAGGAGTGTGTGTGTGTCTGACTCTGTAAGTGGCCAAGGCTATAGGCTCTCTTACAGCCTCAGTACCCACAGGGAGAGAAAAAGACATCACTACTGTATGTGTTCCCCTTTAGCTCCACCTGTACCTGGGAGTCCTCGCCACTTGTCTGTCATGATCACACAGAAAGTGTAAAATCAATGGGGACAGCTTTTTGGTGAAAAGTAAACAAACGGAAGGAATTCATTTAATTTAATCAAGGTAAACTAACATATCATGGCTGTCAGTGCTGGGAAAGTGCACTCAATTCACAAAACATTTAACTCACAAGTAGTAAGTTAAATAAAAACGAGGTTACTTTTTACAATTTTGCAGTCTGGTGTTTGATCCATTTTTCATCACAGCTGAATGTATGCTTTTAAAATGTGGCCCTACAGTATGTGGGAAAAAACAACTTTTTGTGTTCCAGAGTGCCCTGTGGGTGGCAGGTGTCTACTGTATGAGAACATCCAGTATTTTATTGAAACAGTAACCAATTGTAACAATGTCTCTGTTTAATACCCTGTGAATCTCTCTCATGGAACATAACAGCCTTTCTCCTTCTGTTTCTGTCGCTGCTACTCCTCTGGGGCAGTGGCCCCTAATTAGAAGCAGGGCTGCTGGATAGACATTTTCCTTAACAAGGTGAAAGCAACTGAATGGGACTGGCATAAACGAGGCGGAATATCAACACTGTGACTCCTCTGTCTGAGCCCTACAAGTTTGGGGAAAAATGTTTAACATACTGTTGGAATGGCAATCTGCTGTTGCCTTATCCCTTCTTGCAAAGCTGTGAAACGGTCCTTTTCCTGCAGAATATATAAATCTATCTGTGCTTCAGAATCTCCAAATTAAACATAAGGGCAGGCAGTTGGAAAATGAAAATGTAAATCTGACTAGGAAAGCATCTGAGGCTCCTTTTCTCTAAGAAGAAAAGAGATCTACACCAGTAGCCCTTGCTCTGTTTGTAACCTTTATCATTTGGCTCCAATCTAATAAGCCTAAACAAGCAGCAGCGAGGTTTAAGTTGTGAGTCGATTCCATTCACTGTGGAACATTTTGTTAACTCTTCAAGGTTACTTCTCCTGTCACTGTCTTGGGTTCTTCTCTGGATGAAAGAGGAAGAAGCTACAGAGAGAAGGGATTGGGCCTGAATCCTTATAATAGAAATCTTTTGAACTTATGACTATATTATGGAACATAGCCTCCTGTGTAAAATCCAGCTGGCTTTGGTTGGAGATACTCGTTAAGTATTTAGTTTTGAAAGACGAAAAACTTTCAACAGCTCAGATGGTTTGCCTCAGACCTGTTTTCATTGCTTTTGCAATGTGCAAGGGGGAAAATTCTTTGAAGAAGGAGATTAAAACCATGTGATCATTTTAATTAGATCATTAGCCAAGAATTAAGATCTATGTTTGTAACCCTCATTAACAAAAATACCAATTGGGTGCCAAGAAAGATTTGTGCATTAAATTCAACATATTTAGCTTTTGCCCTGTTTTTCTTTCCATTGCAGCATTTTTCTGCCATTGTTCCTGCTGTCAGTACGTTTTTGTTTGCTCTGTTATTGCATCAAGGTAAAGGGAAGGAGGGTTAATCTCTGTCTGTGCTCTCTGTCTTTCAGGCTCTTTGGTACAACAGGGAACTGTGCTGCCTGCAGTAAACTGATCCCAGCCTTTGAAATGGTGATGAGAGCCAGAGATAATGTTTACCATTTGGACTGTTTTGCCTGTCAGCTTTGTAACCAGAGGTAAGAATGGAGATCATAACTTCACAACAACATTGCCTTGTTAAAAAAACATGAATGGGGTGTTAAAATGGCCAATAGCTTAAATATTAGAAGCTGCTGAAAAAGGTTTCTCTGAGGTGCAAGTAGGTTGCTATTAATGCACAACTCAGTTTGTGAGTGGGGGGAAAATGAATTGCCTTCCTATTATTGCAAAAAAAAAATAAAAATAAAGACTGGTGTATTGCATTTGTAACGTGTTGCTAATTATTTACTTTGGAGATACACTGCCAGCAGTTTGTACTTCTTTGTGAATAGATCTTCAAATCTTTTGAGCCAGTTGGATATAAAATTAGCTCTTGTTCTTATGCGTTAGAGGAGGCAAATAGGAGCTACAAAATAAACTATAAAGCTACTGAGGTGCTGCTGCACAGACGGGAGCAGACTTACACAGGTATGAAATGGTGTTTCCTTAGTGATAGGAACTATTATGAAATTGGAGTGAGCACAAAGCTTATGATATGATATACATTGAATATGACATAGCCAAATATTGCTTTTTCCCATTAATATACTGTCAGTAATGGCACCACTCCGGGAGCAGAATGTCCTTTGCATGCTTGTCAGGGGTGCTATGACCCTGTTCCTCCACACAGCACAAGCCCATTAACCTTCTGCAGGCCAGATTCAGTTACCATAGTGAACACCTGCTGTAAGGGAATTATGACTGCAGCCTCTCTTCTCAGCTAGCATACACGAAGCCAGGCCTCGTCTGGCAGAGTATCGCCATGGCCGTGACTGTTTTACCAGTCTGGCACATTACTAAAGCCAAAGTATTCATGGCTATATTCTTATCTTCACTTTCCTTCAGTCACATTATGGAGTTGTTTCCACTGTGTCACACAAACAAACAGCAGCACAGAGAAGAACATCAGTGGGGCAGGCTGCCTCTTCAATTGACTCTGTGACTTTAGAGGAAAACATTTTTGAGCACTGGAACCAAACTGGTGGGTGAAAAGCTCACCCTGTGGCAGAGTTTCCGTGGAAACTCTTACGGTGCCAGTGCCTTTTTGTCAGGCCATGGAGAGTTGACCTGGCTTTCACTGGGTGCCAGAGCTCAAGTCTGCATGCTTTGAAATGATAGGGATTCAATCTTTTTTATTTTATTTAAAGCCACACGTTTATGACGACCATTAAAATGCACTTGGAGTCAGACAAACCACAGTGCCGGCATGTGTCAGGTAACATATCTTGAGCCAAATGTGTGCAATCCAACAGAATTATCAATACCTGCTGATTTTAAATGCGACATTTTCACCACCAGAGCACAGAGGGATTTGTCACCACTTTGTCATGAGGCCAATAGTAATCATCTTTGTATTTCTAACAACACTTGTACCTTCCATTGTTTTCTCTGCCAACAGGTTTTGCGTGGGGGACAAGTTTTTCCTAAAAAACAACATGATTTTGTGTCAAATGGACTATGAGGAGGGTCAGCTGAATGGGAGCTTTGAGACACAGGTTCAATAATTGGAACCCCGTGGCAGCAACAATCAGCTCCACACTTTACACACAAGATGGATGTTCTGCTGCACTTGGAAAAAGACAAGCGTCTGTCTGCTTGCCTGCAATACTTTTTAAGACCCCTTTATCAGTCCCTAAGGACTCTATTGTAAATGTTCAACTTTTTGCCCCTCCCACACCCCAACACTGAGCAGTTACAAATTTTGATGTACAGTTGTGCCTGCTTAGCTGAGCACTGTATTGCTTGTATGTTTTGTGAAATTTGTTTCAGGTTTGTTTTCTTTTTCTTTAGAAATGGTTCATTGGAGGGTATGTACAGTCTGTTTTCTCTGTATATATAAACTGGAACATTTATTTTATGAAATGTAATGCAATTTTATTACTAGTGTGAATTAAAGATTCTTAAATGTTCATAGTGAGTTTTTTTCTCTTGTACCAAAACCAAAGTCGGAGTTGAAGGAGGTCGGCCCATGTGTTGATATGTAATCATGCCTTCAAAACTGCAATGCTATAAAAAGAGCAAGAGAAAATATATTTGAAGTCCTTCTTTAAAACATGATGCAACTAAACAAGTTTTATTACATTTTACAGAGCTCTGATGGAATTAGAAATGCTGTTTAAAATGAAGTAAATAAGATATTATTTGGAATAAAAGAATGATTCTCCAAACTGTGTTGTTGTGAGCGTGCAGGTGTCATGAAAGGGAGTGTTAAGCTGAGCTGTTCTCTGTGATTCATGCTTCACTAATTGCCATCTGATTATGAGGGTGAATTGGCCTGGAAATGAAATGCAACAGCAAATAAATTAGAGTGAAAATAAATGCTCATTGAGTTTGAGCTCATGCAAACTCATCGGCAACAGAGGTGCAAAGCTGTAAAAAGTACTTTTCCCAGAAGACTTTGTTAATGGAGCTGCGTGACACTGCCTGTTTATCTGATGAGGTTACATCTGATACACACAGCAAGAGCAAACAATACACCAGCACTAGAACCGTCAAATATACAGATGAACCTTCCAATGATAATGTCACTAACGTTACATATTACATGCAGTCACGTGCATAAATCAACCACTGTAACATCAGCGACATGAGTTTATATTAAAAAAAAAAGTCATCTGGATGAGAGAACGTGCAGTAAATATCCAGATCATAAACAGTAATATAGAAAAGGTAAGAAAGTTCATGGCTGCAAGAATCTGCTGAATTTTTGTTTTTCCATTCTTAGCTTTTAGTTTATTTTGACATTGACAAGAATGTACATGTGGCATGGTGTGTAAATGTTAAAAAGGTCTGGTTCACTGCCGTTACTATGTGTTCACGTAATAAAAAAAAACAACAAATGGGAAAGGTTTGTCACAAATGAATACAGCCAGTATATGTTTGAATGTTGCCAAGCTGATAAATGAATTAATGAGTTGTCAGGGGCGTAAACAAAACCTACAACAACAACAAAATGATCATAGAACTAATGTCTATAACGCACATTAGGCTGCTGTATTATTTATCATTTATTCTTATCTCTGTTCTTTTTCCTCTTTGGGAAATGCATTTAAACTCCAATGTTTAACCCCGGTGTGACATTCTGTAGGCACTTTTCCACCAGCAGGACACAGAACAGCAATATAATTTGCTAACACATAAATCAAGTGTGCAAAGAGCATTAATTAGAAATTCATTAAAAATTCAGACTCACCGGCAGGTGTGCAAATAAAGGATTAGGTAGACATCAATTATACCACATAAGAGAACATTTTAATTGCAATTCCTGGATTGATTTACAGAGGGAAACAATCAGGCTCCACGCAATATGGCTGATTGCTCATTTTCCAGAAAAATAATGAGGAAAACACCTCACCAGGTAACACTGTCCCCAGCTGTAAATTAATACACACATGCAGATTAGGTGTGTGTGTGTCATGTCATGCTAGCGCACTCACAGCGAGGCATTTTCAGCTTCAACAGAACACAAAACCACATTTTTAAATACTAATTATATAGTAAAACAGAGAAAGAACAAGATAGAGACAAACAGGTAGGCATGTGCACAGACTATTAAGACACACAGACGCTAACCCAAAATTGAAAAACATGGCGAACTCACAGAGATGCTTACACACACATAAATACACATGCATTGCAGCTTGGCATCCCCATCTGTTTGTGTTGGTGGAGAAGTTCTTAAGCACCAAATGTTGCACTGTTATGACTCAAGTTTCTGAATTCTCCAACCTCCTCTGTGTTCCTGATTACTGCATTATGGCATCTGCTTAATTAGCTTGGCTTGTGTCATATGTTGCACACGGGGGGGTGTTAAAAAGTGCCCTTCCCTCTTGCTCATTATCTGCCTCGATTCATGTGATGTATAATCTCTCTTGACAGACATTCATATTGACATAGGGACAGCTGTCAGCAGAGCGTGGTCATAAAGGGTGCACATAGAATAAAAACCACAAGGAAGGCAGATAGGTGGAAAAGCAGCCAAAACTCTCTGTAAAACTAGCGAGGCTCTTTCTTTTTGGACCTATCAACTCAACACAGCAACAGTCTTAATTATACTGAATTTAATTTTATGGATGAGAGTTTTTTGGGAGAAGGAACTGATAGGCAGCTATGCATTTTGATTACTACAGGTAATACTCTAACTAACCTCCTGCCAGTGTATTTTGTAAACTGGTGTGGTGTCCAACACTTGGCGAGGAATCAACCTCATTATTGCCATGTGGGAAATTCTAATCATTATCTGCATAGCGGTTCTGGGCGATTATCCCACAATGCACTACTTTCTTGACGGGACAGAGAGTTTGTAGATTACAACTGTTTCTTCTTAATTAGTTGAGGTAGTACAGCTGTTAAAGCACGACAATAATAAAATTCCAAAACGTTTTTCCTGTGAGACCTTTATTAAGAAATGTAGGGTTTTAACAGCTATAATTTTAACCCAAACCCTGCAATTCTATTAACTGAGCAGGTCTTATGTTAAAAAAAAAAAAAAAAAAACGAAACCCTTAGGCATGACAGAGAAGCTAAATTATTTGCTAAAAGTCAATTA
This sequence comes from Ostorhinchus rueppellii, assembly GCA_030068375.1. Taxonomy (NCBI): domain Eukaryota; kingdom Metazoa; phylum Chordata; class Actinopteri; order Kurtiformes; family Apogonidae; genus Ostorhinchus; species Ostorhinchus rueppellii. Next base: position 37,634,333 of record JAQQZY010000019.1, on the reverse strand, counting down.
TGCTACTCTTCTTTTTGAGCTCTGCCTTGTGGAAAGTATCCTCTCCTGCACAAGGAGTTTTGCAAGCAGCAGCATTCATATGAAAATATGAGCAAATAAAAATATGTCCAGAGATGATTACTGGTCAAGTGACTATTATTCAATAAACAAATTTTCACAACCACTCAAAAACCCCGTCATATGTTCTATTTATGCCTAATGGGCCTGCTAGTGCTATGCATAAGAGACTGCAGAGCGCAATTAGTTGCATGTGGCTTTGATTACTACTGATTCCACAACAGTGCTGGAAGAACTATAGAAAACAAAATACTAAATTACTGTTGAAGCCCATTTTGACAGAATGCAATAAAATGGAAGAACCTATTTAGCTTCATGGTAATAACAGGTAAATGCGAACATGTTAACTATAGTATGTTGCCCATGGCTAAGATTATGCATATTCTACCTACCAACAGCCAGTGCCAAGCAATGCATATAAAACTGAAATAAATGGCTACAGATGCATGAACTTGCCCTGAAAGAGGTTTGCTTACTCTGTGATCTCATTCTTAAATGAAACCAATTTGCCTAGAAATTGGTTCTAAGGCCTAATGCTGAACTCTGTACATCAGCTCCACCGCACACACGCAGACACACACAGTTCACTTTTACAAACACACTTTCACAGTCACACTGCTTCCACCCCTTCCCTCGCTGCAAATCATGTTTGACTTTGAAGTGCTAATTTTGGAAGTTTAGCCAATTTTTATTTGCTGCTTTGAAATGTATCCCCTAAGCTGCTGCACCAGCAATGAAATATACAGACCTTTACAATGAGGGATAAGTGACCAAAATGAGAAGCGCCTGGTTTTCTTCCTAACATTATATAACTGTGAATAATCCCCACATAGCATTTTCTCCTGTGCCATCACTGCTTCAATTTATATTTAAAAATATTATGCAGACTTTTACTTTTTGCTCTTTCCTCAATCCTTGCCTAAAGTTACCGCTCATTTAGATTATCTACAGTACTATGCCAAAGACAAAAACTCTTAAATATTTTCACAGTTTGTTTTATTAGTAATTACGAACAACAGCACCACTACTGCAATAAAGAGAGTAAAATGGTAACCTGAGCATTTTTATATAGCCTACAACAGCCTTTTTCTTCAGCGCTGTATTTGGATTTTCCTCACAAGACACCCACAGGTCTTCAGGCTCAAAGTATAGTAAGGAACCAGTTTGACGAAGGGCCATGTGGACAAAGACTTTTGATCATGGATATAAACATTGGAGCCACTGTATAATTCAGATGCATCTTCTCAACATTGACACAGAATATCATTACTGTGACTGCCTATTGAGTTTCCTCTCTCTGTTGCACAAAAAAGGACCCAAACAGGGACAAGAAAAGGCTGTGGTAATGTACATATCTGCATCTCCCACCGTGATGCAAGGATGACCTCAATCACAATCCTTTTTTAACTGCTTTTAGCAGGAGCTGGAGCATTATATAGTAAAATAAGTTGATCAGATTGGCTCCTCACCAAGCAGCCCAGCTAATAACATGGCAAGCAAAGAGCTTGAGGGAGAGAAGATTTGGAATGTGGGCCCCTCTACTTCCAGCGCCGCTCTGCTTTAACACAGTCCTGGACTTGGCAATAAATTGCTTTGGTAATCAGCTTTTTGAAAAGCTTATTTACTGCTTGTTTTGTATTTATTGTAGTTCTCAGAATGAAATATAAAATTGGATTTTATTACATGTGCAATTTTCTCCTCTCGTAAAAAATAGAGAGAGAGAGAGAGAGCACATCACCTTGTTGAGCATGGATGATCCAGAGAGGATGCATATTGTATATTATTTTCGATTATCTCTCTGTTTTGATGCAGTCTCTTTATGCTCCTAAGATACACACTGTAGGGCCCATGAACAAAAATCTGACAGATCAAAAAATCCACAAGCCTGACTGGGGTAAAAGAAAATGAATCAGTGGAAAAGAGGAGGAAAAAATGAGCAGTTACTTTATCTGTGTAGAATTATCATATAAGCAGGTTCATTACTGCTTTTTTGTTCAAATGAAATATTGTATTAACTGACATTTTCTAAGTTTCTCTTTTATTATCAAATTTTTATATGTAAACTATATGGTGTACACATGGTTTACATGTCCACTTCTGAACATATGTTATGAGCATATGTTAAATGAACAAATTTATTTAAATATTTATGTTTATATAGTATTTATTGTAATTACAATGAACTAACTGCAATGATTCACTATTTAACTTTGTAGTCTGACAAATTCTATTTAGCTTTTGAAAATGCACACACATAGAGCTGTTTTCTTCACAAATACCTATGAGCATTTTATTAGTTTGGTTTTCAGATTTGATGCTAGTTGATCAGCACACTGCTGTATATGTCACAAGTCTCCATTTTGTACCAAAATATCTTTAGAGTATGGTATGATATGGCCTCTCTTTTTATACAGTATCTATTAACTAAATGTCTTTAAAGGGCTCATAATTAGCTAAACCCACTTTTATTGGTATTTGGTTCATTTATTTGTGTGTTCGGACCCTAATAATTCCACAAGTTTGAATTATAACCCTCCATGTGCTGCAAAACTATCTTTATATTCATTTTGGCCAAAATCAAGTGGATAAAACCCATTTTAATTCCTTCTTAATTTCTTTCGTCTATAACTAGTTATATCATGACATTTGCACATATAAGGTCAAGACTTTGAGCCGATTACCTAAAATGTTCAGTTGTTGACTGTATTAATGAACAAAAGTGGCTGAACAGAGCAGCACAGCCAACAATGTGGAGGGGGTGGGGCATGAAGTGGCTCATTTGCATTTAAAGGGCCAGCACTCAAAACAACCTTTCTGTTGTCATTACTCAGAAATAGGGTTAAAGATGGACTTGTGGAGTTGAATTAATGAAGACTTCAGATTCAAGCAGAGCATTTACAGTTTATGTAGACCACAGGGAAATGTTTTAAAATGCATAATTCCATTTAACAAAGCCAAATATCACTCCTTTAACAGTGGTGATATTTTACCTCTAAGGAATGATTCAGTGTTTCAGGTCATGAACTATTTTTGAAAACATCTGTTTTCCATCCCTATGTTTTACCCAAACCTTATTGTTATGGGACCAATATAGTGTAAACCCCTCATAGTAATCAAGTCTGGCTCAAACAATATGCAGATGACACTCAACTTATCAAATCTCCTGTAGATTAAGTTTACACTCAACCCTTTGCATACTGTATCTACAATTAATATTTTCACAAATTTATGGAATGTGATCACCCACTTGTGATGTTAAAAACTACTGTAGATATGGCACTATTTGGTGTGATAAGCTTTCTTTGAAACACAAGAATGATCTTTGTACACATAGATAGATAGATAGATAGATAGATAGATAGATAGATAGATAGATAGATAGATAGATAGATAGATAGATAGA
>JAQQZY010000019.1:37607908-37621284 GCA_030068375.1 Ostorhinchus rueppellii | reverse complement strand
GTGTGTGTGTGTGTGTGTGTGTGTGTGTGTGTGTGTGTGTGTGTGTGTGTGTGTGTGTGTGTGTGTGTGTGAGATGGGGGGATGGGAATGTTGAATTCCCAACTAGCAGAAAATTGGTTTCTGTACAGCAGCAATATGGCACGGACACTTCTAGTCAGTCTTTGGAGGAAATATATTAACCTGCTGGGCCATGCACACAAACTTTCCAACCTTATTGTTGACAGGTTTTATGAGGCTAATGCACTTTGTGATGTATAGCATAATAACCCAGTCTATGACTGTAGGGCCTTACTCTTAATATTGGCTGCCGAGTGGATCAGGCAAAATTATTGTAATGAGACAAAAATTTCCATACAACAGCAAAATGAGTTCATTACTCTAAGTTATATTGGTGAAGTAACCAAAAGAAATTGATGCTTTTATTAAGCTGGAATTAAATTTCGGGCATAAACAGAATTAGGCAAACAGGCAGAGAGCAAAATGTAATAATAATTATGTTAGCGTTATCGAAAAGGTTATCAGAATGGCCCTCAACGCTTTGTATTGTGCGCTGTCAAACAGAGGTTCTGTTTTAGGACAGCTCTAATTTCTCACCCTCGTGATTGAAATTTGTTCAGTTTTTGGTGGAAACTCATCATAACTGTAAGAATGAATCAGCAAATTGTACTTTAACCTTTTCAATCGATCAGTTATGTTGTTTTAGAGGATTAACAAGAAGGGCCTGACCCTTCCATCCATTTATCTGCTAGATGCTTACAGAATCAGGGTGAGGGCAGAACATCTCTTGTTTCTCACAGAAGCCTCTTGCTCCTTCTGGGGGATCTTGAGGCACTCCCAGGCCAGCTGGGAAATGTAGTCCCTCCAGCACATCCGGGGTCTGCATTTGTCAAATTAATTATTTCCTGGTCAGATCCATTGGGGGGGGGGGGACTTCTTTCTATTGTACAGCTGAGGTTATTTCCAGCAGGGCGGTAATGAACGTCACTAGAAATATCAATGTCGCATTGTATTGTACAGTTGTTGTTACTGGTTTGGGCTGCACATATTTAAGTGCACAATATTTTTGTGAAGCACATATTCTATTGACTAAAGAAAGTATCCATAGTCCTTCCAAGGTTACCGTCTCCGTCTGTATCTGGCTGTACTCTCCAGCTGTCCACTGAGGACTGCTTCAGTGCATCTTCTGCATCAACTGATTATGCTATCTATCAACCCCAGCTGTCACTGCCTATTTAAACCTTTGTCAAGTCCTCCATGCGATGCTGCCTGCAGTAACCCAAGTAATTGCACTTTTGTAATTGTACACCACAACATAACTTGTCCAAAAATCAGAGACAGAATACAGCGAGAGTCATTTTGGACTAGTTTTGCAAAGATGGAGACATGATGGGTAGTTTTGATGACAAACATCCTGGTCTCGAAAAGAAAAATTGTTTTGTTTTTGTTGTAGTTACAGCAAGCTAAAAGAAGGAAAAACAGATGCCAACTGCTTTTTGCTTGTTGCCAAGGCACAAACAGGATGCTGGCAGCTACAAAGATTCAATTATAAAAAGTACAGAAAATAATTAGAAAAAATAATAGCACTTGAAAAAAATTACCCCTCCAGAAATTGCGCATAACAATAAATCCGTTAATTAGCTCATTAATATTCAATTGGGGTCAGTGGACTTAATGGAACCTTTTTCATGGGCCAAGGAAATGTTTAACACTCAGTTTTTCCTCTGCCTGTTCTCATTATCAACTATGCACAGGCAGGCCTTATCAGTCCTCCAGATGGTGAGGAACAATGCAGCACCATTATCGTCTTACAGCAGCGTGTGTGCCTTGTAACCGGTGTGTGCCTGGGACAGTGAAGTATAGATACTGAGGCATTTAGTGTAATTGATATGTGGTATATATCGTATTGTTTAGGCCTGTTTGTTTGCTCTGCTGGTATTCAAGGCGAGAGGAGAGGCGAAGATTGATTTTCTCCGCAGCCATTCCCACTCTCACCACAGGTCACAGATAACTTGTCAACGTAGGTTTTTGGGCTGGTATAAAATGCATCAAGGCTAAACTCTCTCGGGCACAGAGGAGGATAGGGAGTTTCATCTCTGCAAACACAAGCCCCCTCTTTGCCGTTACCTTGTGCTTTGAGACAGATGTTTTATTCAACAAGTACATGGGATGGAGAGATGTCCAAGCAAAGCCTTTTTTATATCTCCGCTAGGTTGGGTTCCCATTCTAAGGCATTTTTTCACAATTCATTGCAATTACCAAGTAACATAATTTGCTATATTGTTAAGCAGATTTTTTTTTTTCATGCAAAATGGAAGAAGGTGCAGCTCCAGAAAAACAGCAGCTTTAAATGCTCATATCTTTGGTTAAATTAGCCGTGTCAGCCTGTAGACTTTGCTGACTATTATAACAAAACACAATGGATTATTTCACATTGTGACAAGAAATATGGACACTACCACGCTAATACTGCAAACTCATTTATTTACTCTATATGTAATTAAAAGTATATGCTCTAGTCTTCATTGGTGAAAGCATGAAAGCAATCCTCGTCATTCATTTAATTATACCGTATAATCCCGACACTCCTTATTCTATAAAGATAATTTCCTGTATCTGAATCATAAGATAAGCAAACAAAACTTGAAGGACACAGATCTGTGTCTAAACCTCGTCCGGTGTTTGCAGAGGATCTGTGAACTTGCCAGGACCCTGCCTCGCCTCTTGCTCGTTATAAGCTTCTCAAAGATTCAGATTACTTCAAGCTATTTTCACCAACATACGGCATCAGCCTATCATCAGAAAGCAGACCAAGACAGAATCACTCATGCATACACAATTGGCCAGGAAATTACTGTGTCAAAGTCAATGGTAAAGCCAAGTTTAATTAATGTAGGTATGATGAAAGCTAAATTGTCACTATGGGGCATTTTAAACCGAAGACATTTACATAACCTTTGTGGGGATCTCTCACAGACATCCAAAACACCAAGAAATATGCCAGCAAGGATTTTACAGCTCTGTGGTTTTCTGAGCAGAGAGGAAAATACAATCTGGTGAGAAATCTTCATTCACTGACAGTCAAAAAGGAAATTGATGCCACTTGTTACAAATATTCAGTATATTTATTTTTTATCAGCATTTTCCATAGCTCTGTGGATTAATGTTCCGCAATTCGGAAGACGAACCGTGACATCGTCATTTTCCATTAACATGCACCATCTCTTGTATCCATCATTATATCTACAATAGCTAAATGTCAACCTTTTGAAAGCCAACATTTTCAGTGTCATCCAAGGTCTGTCACTGTAAAAAAAAAAAAAAAAAAAAGAAAAAAAAGCTATATGAAAAAACATAAAAGCAGACAGTTTGTTTTTGTCTCTAAAGCCAAGGTAGTCGATTTGTATGCTGATAAAAGTTGTGTTTGTGCTTAACTCGATTTACTGACACCATTATCACAGCAAAGGAAGGTTATTAGAAATGATATCGCTTGAAAGAGGGGCGTTTTTTGTTTCATTTCAGTGCAGACGAAAGATACAGGATCGGACTGAATGACGTTAAGAAGATTTTCCCTCATTCTCAAAGACTAAGTAAAACCACAGAAGGGACAAAATAGAATTGAATTTGCTTGACTGAAACAGTGTTGGTGTAAATATTTGACAATGACAGCGTTTCTAAACAAATAACTGATGGTGGCTTTCAGCTCGGTTGTTACCAGAACACAATATTGAGGTCTGAATGTGCTGAATGTGCTACCGCTGTCCCGCAAATAGAGGTGATCCTAAATCATGTGCTTAAAGGTTGCAGCTTGAGAGCCCAGGTGTCATGGATAATTCCCACTCAGATATCTATAGCCCTTACTATCTCACCCCATTCTTTCTCCTAGCTTTACTTCACCTCTGTCAAACAGGCAAGCTGCCATTCTATTGATCCCCCCCAACCTGCAGACGCCCACCCCCTCCACAGGCCTAGGCATTAGGGCAGTCACTAAACCTGTGGGCAAAGGGAAAGAGGACACTCCCCACTGAGTGCAATTGGGATTTGAGAAAGTTAAACACCTCTCAAGCACAAAATTCCAGCCTGGGCAGCAGAGAGGGGATTCTGTCCTCAGACCTCCTTGCGCTCACCTGATCAGGGGGTCAGTCCCATCATCATCGTCCTTCTTGCCCATTTCGCACTCTCGCTGCCTTTCAGGAGCTCTGAGAGGGCTCAGCTTTCTCATTTACTTCAAACACTGCTGTCAACAGTTTTTCCTGCTCTCCTTGACTCTGAGATGATACAGGGTTCATGTTTTGAGGATGACACCCTGTAGAGGTGAAGGACAAAAGGGATGAATGGGTAAAGCGGATGAAGTCTGGCAATTTTTGACAGGTAACGCAAAACACAAATGAAAGCAATAAAATGTTTTACAATAGAGTGGGACTCATTATGTATATATCTTAATTTCTATTGGAATGGGTAAAAATTTCATGTGCAAATGGTCAAAGCAAAAGAAAATGTAAAAAAAATACTTTTAACAAATAAAGGCACGTGACAAATGAATACACAGCTTACAATTAATAGCTCACAGACCTTGAATATATGGAAGACAGTGCTTTCGGGAATGTAATAAATTAGGCAAAATATTAAGAACATCGCACAAATATAAATAAAATGTTGAAACAAAAAAATGACAAGCTGAACTGTTATGGACGTTTGATATTAGGTTTCCAATTATGGAAAAAACAACTTCACTTGTGTTTTTGCTTTCAAGTAGATAGTATTTTGCTAGCATTTTGGAGCAGAAGCAGTTTGATACAAATTCGCAACAATTGGTATCAAGGGGTTAACAAACTGCAGCCTAACAAGTGCATTTATGATTTCATTAAAGCTTTTGTGGGTAAAAAATTTATAATAATTTTTCAGTATGTATTATCATCTGAAAAAGAGAACCACTGTCTTTTTGTTTACCTACAATAAGGTGTTAATATTTACTCCACGTTGTCCTGCTATCACTATTTTTTTTTTTTTTTTACTATATTTACTATATCTAATATTAAGATAAAACACTATGTCCTACTAGGGTTGGCGTATGGATATTATTCCCTGAATCAAAAACCCTGCGCTGGCTACAGTAACACTAGCTCACACCAAGTGATATGCATGTTTTCCATGTTTTTAGAAGCCATCATTGAGCCGAGGGGTATTCAGTTCATTGTCTTTATGCCGTTTTTCTGATCTTAGCGTTTGTGATCTGTATTCTATCTGTAACATTGTTATGAAGATGCAACAACTTGTTTTGAGTGATGGCACACAAACTCCTGTTGGTTTAAGTGGGCAAACTAAACACTTCTAGTGCTGACAGACCCCAAAGAACCAGGACAACTGTTTGTTGGGTTATTTTTTTTTATTTTTTGTTCATTCTTAATATATTTTTCTCCACATCTAATCTTGGCTGATATACAAACCATTTAAACTCTTTATTTATGTGGAGAAAAGCCACATGTTTGACTGTTGGATTGTCAGAGAATGTTGCATTATGCTGACAATAGGACTCAGGAAAAGGAAATGAACTATCTTTAGGTAGATAGGTAAATATTTTTAAATATGTTGTGGTTATTTAGAACATTTGAATGTAGTAAAGATTATAATGTAAATTATGTCCCTTGTCATATGTTTAAGGGCCCCATTTATAAGCTGAGGACTGCTTCTGGGGTCTTCTATTACAAAATGTATCTTCAGGGTTCTCCCCAGACAATGGAACAACGGCACTGCACCAGGGTACTGCTAGCTCACCACCGCTATACTCATTTTCAATTTTTTTATATTTTACCCTGATAATTTTGCTAAAATCTACCTAAATCCTGCTATAGTTGATTTACCAACCACTGAGATTTTCATAAAAATTTAGAGTAAATTCAAAGGTTATTGTATCAGAACAGAAAACTGAAGAAAAAGTTATTTTCTCAGCAAAATATATTGTTAATTAACATAAAAACAAGCTGCCTTTTGTCAAAATACATGGGTTTCATTAGTGAATCCATTTTGCAGAAGATGAAAGTGTTTCCACATTCACTACGGAGCCTCTAAACATCCAAATGGGTCGTGTGTGATGGCCATGAAAAGCTAAGAAAGTGCCTTTTATTCAAATCATTTTAATGGATTGATAGGATTAATGGTTCACAAATTAATAAATATTTAATATTGTAGATCAGTAGATGCTTTTGGTCACTTTTATTGTTTAGGTCTTTAACCCTTTATAGATCACTCATACAAATACTCTGACATTCAACATTTCAGCCTTAGTGTGTTATTGGAGGACATAGCAAGACTTTAATACTTTTGTGAAATTTCTCTAAATGTTTTATTGTTATGTAGGAAATCAAGGTCAATGAAGTTACCATATTTGGTTCCTTACATGTAAGTGGCAAAAAAAAAAAAAAAAAAATTCAAAGGGTACATATATTTTTTAAAAAAATCATATGCAAAGGTAAAAGGAACATGTATTTTACTATAATATAGCATCTTTTTTTGAATATTACGACAATATAAATGCACCTGTCAACATACAGAAGGATGTAGAGTGAATCACCCAATAACCAAAGGGTTGGCAGTTCGAATCCCACTCTGTCCTAGTCATGTGCTGTTGTGTCCTTGGGCAAGACACGTCACCCTCCTTGCCTTCAGTGCTGCTACTCACACTGGTGTTTGAATGTGTATGAATGTTCAGTGGTGCTCAGAGGCGCAAATTGGTAGCCCCGCCTCCGTCAGTCTGCCCCAGCTACATATGTAGTTTACCACCACCACAGTCTGAATGTGTGAGTGAATGAATAATGGATGCACTGTACACGGTTTGATTATGCGTTCATAGAAAAGCACTATATAAATCTAGTCCATTATTATTATTATTATTATTATTATTATTATTATTATTATTACACATGACCCCTTTGAACATCATTCCTTACACTAGTACCATTACTTCATGGTACCGAACAAAGCAGGTCTACTCACTATTCATGCACAGGTGGACCTTACAGACCCTGGAGACCACATTGGACCTGAGATTGTTGCCTCACTGTCCTCACTGTCACTGTCTTGTAATGCATGCGGAAATGACCAAAAATAGTAATTTGCCCGATAATGGGTTAACAATTAAATCCTGCTGCTAGCCTTGCAGCATTAATGTAAAACTACTCACCCTCACTAGAAATAATGTATTCATACTGGTATGTTTCCAAAATACCAAAGTTGTGTCATCTTAAATAATTACAAGATGATTTGGACTTGATGTTGTTGATGTGGTCACTGTTAACATTCAATGAGGTATTTGTCATATACATTGGGCAGTGGTGTAGTGGTCCATGGAGAAGTGGGTATACTCTCAATTTTTGCCTTTTTTTTTTAAGTAGTTCAGAAAAATGTTCTAGAGATAGTGATATGTAAGACTAGTCTATTTAGTTTACCCAAAAACCCAACAGTAGTATTTACTCACTATTATAAAATTATCATGACTTGATCAGGAGCAGTTTGAAGGTTTTACTGGTCACACAAACAGCTGCATGTTTGTAAATGTATTCAACACGAGGCAAACATAGGATAACGTTAGCCTTTCATAGCATTAGCCTACTCACAGTTTAACTATTGTAAAACAAAAGCTCTCCTCTAAATGTGCAATCACATGGACAGTCGTTTAAAACAGTGACTCATTCTGAAACCACCTTCAAACTTACCTCAGAATTATGTATTCCATGAATGTAGGTTCTCTCAATAGGTGCCACTCACTTTGAAATACGTTTATTCTGCCTTTCTCCTTCACATTCCCAATAATCGTGCATCTTTCAATGAGATGTGCAGTGACCTGTCAATCAACGGTGGTGGCAGTGGCACCTGAGGTGTCCAATCAGGTTCCAGAGGTGGCCAGCACTAGGTAGTAACAATTTCTTTGGCATGACCCGCCCTACTCTGCCTCTGATTGGCTCATCAGTCCTCATGCCTAAAGTTAACCAAACTAATCAGTGACGGAAGGGAGTATTAGCCAATTACAAGCAGCGTAGGGCGGGTCATGGCTCACCATCCAATGAGAAAATATGGGCAATTTGGCTCAGATATTAATGAATAGGGAGCATCAGGTGGATTTAGAAGTGGGCATATGCAGTGCTGACTGAAAAATAAGTAGGTACACGTCATTCACCTGGGACTACGGCTTGAATACACACACTGAATATTTTTGATAAGTAATTTCCACGACTACAAAGCATAAGTAGAAGACTTTTTTAAAGGGGTTACACGGCACCAACATAATCATTTAAGTTTCCCAGTTTTACTCTCACTGCCTTTCAGAATTGACATGGTACAGGGAATGACAAACTGCAAAGTTTACTGCTAGTGACTGTTTACTTATGATATCACAAGTATACAGTTATCCAAATGGCTCCATTAAGGCCATTTGGAAAAGGGTCTGAGTGACCTTAAGGATAGTATAACACTATTTCCAGAGCCTGCCAACCTCTTTATGATTGAAAAAAGATATTAAAACCTCATTTGTCATCAAATTGCCCCAATAATGTATTACTAACAATGAAAGATCATTGATATTTGATTAGTATTTGTTTTAAAAAAAATCTAATTTACACTAACGTAGTTCCTTGTAATGTACTGTAATGGTCCCGCAGGTAAGACCAGACAGGTCAAGAGAAGCCTCTGTAGATGCACAACACACACTTACTGGACAGACCACAAGGTTTGTTGGTCATCGAATGGTGGCCATTAAACTGCCCTTTTTATTTTTGTGACTGACATCCATGTTGCCTCAGTGCCCTTTATCCATTCAAACCTGTGGGTATCTTGTACCAAAACCTGCAAGAGTGATGGAGAGGTATTTAAGGCCCTATCACCACTACAAAAAGAGCCGCATGTTTACAAGAACAAGACAAGCACATTACATTCAAACAATGCAGCACTGCCTCCAATCCTGTGCTCTCTTTCACTCACTACATCCCACCCCCTCGGGGTTAGCAGACCTTCCTTCATGTTCAAAGATTATCTGTTAATCCAAAATGTGCAGGAGCATGAGATGACAGGAAAGGGACCAATACTCATGGGGAGGGAGGGATGCATGGCTTTATTTGTTTGTTGGCTTTCATATTAATCCATTGGAACACAGTGCATTTTCGCCTCTTTTCTGGGCATGTGTGTAAATGTTTTAGAGCCATTAAATGGAAGATGAAATTTTCAATGGATAGCATGTAAAAGTATTAATTGTAAAGACCATTATTTGGTGTCCATGAGGCTGAATCAGCTTAGCCACTCCATTCCCCCATTTGCATACAAAATGCTTTATTTTGGCAATCAATGAAAGTGCTCGACTGTATGTGTGGCTTATCACATGCTTGCAGGAAATGGATTCCTTAGCCATCTCGTTAAATTCTGTTGATGCAGAACAATTTGAAACATGGCACAGGCAGCAATGACATTTAAAGATGCCTCGGCTTAATTATATTTTGCAAACATTTGGGCTGTTTGTCCTCGGGGATAAAGTGCCTCCACTACAAAGTTAACTTGTTAATAATTCAAAATGAATCTCTCTTTTTGTTGAGCACCAATCATTATCTCCTATTAGTGCTGGTTAAGGGCATTCAAGGTGCCTCCAACACACAAGGGAGGCATGCAGCTATTTAATACTTAAAATGGAACCCACATATACAACACTATGAACTTCATAAAATTCAGCAGAAATGCTCAGTCAATAAAGATCTTGTAGTTTTTGACTCCATCAAAAAAAAAGAAAGAAGAAAAAAGATAGATAACAAAAGACACAAAAGTGGATGTCATTCGTATGTTACATATGAATTATAATGAAATGTTAAAAAAGGCTCCTTTCATATTCCATATTAAACATATTGAGAATAAACAACCCCAAAGTAATCTTCAACTTTAAAGAGCTTTATAGGTGGTTTTCCCTCTTACAACATTACTGTTGTGGTTCACTTAGCTCTCACTGTGCAATTTTTGGTCACAGTAGGCAGCTGTTTTCAACAAAAAAGCTTTAGAAATCCCCATTAAGCTGCCTAACCAGCACCAAACAGCACACACAGCAATTAGCTGGCGAAGATAGTGGAGCATTTAACAACTAAAGAGACAAATATTTCCCATAAGAGAAGGTTGAGTCGTGAAGTGTTAAGAAAAAGAAGATGAATACAAATGAACGATGAATGAAAAATGTTCTAGAACTGCTGAGTAATGATCTGCCTGAAAACACAAAGCAGGTACTGCATATATCAAAAGGAAAGGTTGCACATCTAAGACTTGAAGAAAAGCTAAATTTACAGATGTTGTGGAACCTACTTTTACTTATATTTACTTATTTTCCATACTACAAACAATAAGTGTTAGATCTGTGTGTTGTATAGATGAAAAACTATGACAGCTTTGCAAAAACTACTAATTAAAAAGTAACAACTACAAAACCGGTTGCAAACATTATCTGCCTCATCTTTGACACATTATTGCAAAGATTAGAGCAATGTTTTTCTTAAGCAGTGCTGTTCTCTCAGCTCACGCAAACGATAGAAAAGCCCTGTTTTTGAAATGCATATGAGTGTATTTGTAGGATGAGCTCACATTCAAGCTCATCATAACAAGAAATATGACTTTGTTGTGGAGGGTTTTCTTCATGATAGTCCATAAAGGCAACACAAATTCAAATTGCATCCCTTTGTAACAATGTCTGCCCTTCTGATACCAGTAAATTAAAGTGTGCACACTGGCAACCACACAGCCAAGGTCTGGCCTATATATAAAACACATTCGACTCCATTAATCCCCTATATTCACTTATTCACAACTGTCTTTCATCGATGCATGTATACAGGCATCAGATTTGTAACAGTATGTCCTTCATGACACTCAACGCCAGGTGCATCGCCCACCAAATCAAAAAAAGAAAAAAAAATTAAACCCTCTCAAAATATATACCGTAGTGGAGTGCATTGATTTAATATACTGCCGTAAGCCGTTGCACCTACACTCGACATGCAATTTGGAAATAAATTGACTGATTTAGATAGAGGTAGGAGGAGAAGTGGAAAAAAAAACCTGATGTAAACCTCGTCCACTACCACTGAGTAAGGTGACATTGCACAACAAATCACTTACATGAATAGAGAAACAAAACGATTTCTATTTCTAAAAAGTAATTTTGTTTGGGGGAGGTGCGTTGATTGCCATGTATGTGAATCTATTCCTCTCTCCATTCGAGGAGCATGAACATTTTATAAAAGTCAATGTTATATTTTGCTGTTAGCATAATAATCAGAGAGGCCAGACTTTCATCCAAAGAATAACAGAACCTCATTTATTCCAAGTACATAATAGAAGGCCAGCTGCAACAGCCTATCTCCCTGTGCTTTGTATACTGCTGTGCAGGAGGAGAAATAGTTGACTTTTGCAGCAGCAGAGTCCATTGTGTTTTAATTGAGCCCAATGAAGAATAATTAAGTAATTAAAGACGTGATAAGAGAGAAGCACAGTAAACAGATAAAAGACAAGTGCTGGTATTAACAATATGGTACACTGCAGAGTGAATTAGACATACCTCCAGTATGGCATCACTGAAGGAGCACAAAGCATCAAATGCACAAACCCAAAATAGGCTAGCAGTCTGTATGTCATATCTTAAAAGAGCTTGTGGCTGTGAATATGCACATGGTCAGATTCAAAATTTAATACTTCCCAGCTGGATTTTGGGAATGGGAGGGCACTGTGATATTTTCACCACTCTGACATTATCGGGTTTTATTTTTTTGAGTAATTGCACAGCTTGATGTGTACTCAGGGGTTTCCATGAGAACGATGAAAGTCTTATTTCAACAATGCTGCAATTATGGGGAAATATGGAAATACATTTTGAGCCAGTTCACAGTTGAGTTGACTGGAATAATAGGAACAGAAAACAGAAACAGGGAGCTAGGGTGAAAATGGCAATCTGAAACTTAACTGTCTTTAAAATACCAGGCTGTAATGAAAAAGAATCCTTACAACTAAAATCCCCAGCTTGCTATGTGTCGAATACTGCACACTGTCCGTGTTACAGTACTCAAAAACTTATTGTTAAGTTATTCACGGTGCCAAAATTTCCCAAACAGTGGTATGTGCTTTATTCAACAGCATACAGCAGCCATAATCTCTGTTGGCATCATATGCTGGTTGGCAGTGATAATCTATAATCCATTCATCCAGAAGGGTACACAAATGCATATTTGTTTCCTAGGATTAAAAGCTTATAGAGGGTGTATGGCATGGCCAATATTGCTCATCCATGCCAGCAATGACAGAATTTCCAGCTGTATTGTGGATACAGAGGTTTGTAAATCACAAGGCAGTATCCTCAGTGTTTCAGAACAAAGTCACCATTTAACACATACCCACCACTGAAATATGCTGCCATGATGACAATAAAATGTTACTATGGTTAATATTAACATTTTTGGTTAATAAAGGTTAACATTTTTTTCAGTATTACGCAGAATAAAAAAGTGTTGGTCACTTTATGGCATGAATGTCACCAGATCTAAGCATATGACTGAGAAGGTTTCACTGAGATGAAGCCTTACAGCAGGGGTCACCAATCCTGGTCCTCGAGGGCCAGTATCCTGCATGTTTTATTCCAACACACCTGATTCAAAAGATGAGACTATCCTTAAGCTCTGCAGGAGCCTGATAATGACCGCCAGGTGTGTTGGAAGAGGGACACATCTAAAAAATGCAGGATACCAGCCCTTGAGGACCAGGAATGGTGACCCCTACCTTACAGGGTAACAAGCAAACAACATAACATGCTGCGCACTTTTAATAAATAAAGTGTAAGGCTCTGTTGAAAGTTACTGCCCTAAAATTTAGATTAGACTGTCTTTGTGTAAAACTTCATACATACATATTTATACTTGAAAGTACTCAAATATTATACTAGGCCATTTGACCTTGAAAAAGTTGGTCAAAGTTACCCATTTTCAATAGGCTTCTGCTCCATGCCGAGATGCATCCACAGTATAAATTTGGTGCAGATATCTCAATGTATTCTTCAGATAATGCGATTATGTCATTGAATGGACAGACGGACAGACAAATGACAAAACGACTGCAATACACCTTCGACCTGAAGCTGACAGAGGGGTAAAAACTACATTTGACTGCTTACTACAGTTGTATTGTCATATTTCAACTGTCGTGTCTGTGTTTTCCAGCAATTAGTGTTTTCATTTAATTTTGAATTTTTGAAAGTTCAGCTGGCGACACGGTGGTGCAGTGGTTAGCACACGTGCACAAGAAGGTCCTGGGTTCGATTCCCGGGCAGGACCTTGGGACCTTTCTGTGTGGAGTTTGCATGTTCTCCCCGTGTC
>JAQQZY010000019.1:37523817-37536612 GCA_030068375.1 Ostorhinchus rueppellii | reverse complement strand
AAATTAGTCCTGAATTAGCGGAAAGTACTGACCTCTGTTGAAATGTTTCCCAAATATCAGCCTGCAGTGAACCGCACGACTGACGCCGCCATATTGGACCAAATATGAACACGCTACTGTCCAGTTTCTACTCTGTCTGTACAGATATACGTTTCATACATAATACAGATTTTATTTTTGTCAGTAAGAACAACGAGATTTAGTTAAATGTAGAATTAAAACACCATTATTTGCTGAATGAGCCGTTGTTCCGGTCCGTCCGTTTGCAAATATTGTCCCCGGAAACTGATTCTGCACATTGCGTTCCCCTCTAAGACACACACGAATATAATAATGAAGTGAGTGTCCCCTTGTTCACCCTCCTCCAGTGCTGCTACTCACACTGGTGTATACGAATATGAATGCGTATGAATGTTCAGTGGTGGTCAGAGGGGCCGTAGACACAAATTGCAGCCATACTTCTGTCAGCCTGCCCCAGGTCAGCTGTGGATACAGATGTAGTTTACCACCACCAGAGGGAGAATGTGCATAACAACACAGCTAATAGTTATGTTTGGAGCTTACATTTCCTCCTTTGTTAAAAAAAAAACTTTAGCTACCAAACATCTTCATTAGCACTGACGTAAAGTTAGGTTAGGCTTGACATTTAGGGCCATTTACATGTAGCTGCCAAACAGATTTTTCTCTGAATTCACACCTATTGTTTACAGGACAACAATGGCCACGCCTACCGAAAACGATGGTTTCTGAAAACTCCAGCCAAAGTGAAGATTTCGGGAAGTCTCCATTTTCCTGTTTAGGTGTGTTCACATGAAAAAGAGATTGGCAGATGGCACACAGAGCCCTGGAATAACAGTATATTCTCTGGCTCTGGCTGCTCACTATGATAAAGAAAGCTCATTGATTTTTTTTGTCTGGGATTTTTTATTGTGATCGGCTAACCAGGTCTTAGCTGCTTGTGTAAAAGATTTTTTTCTGTCTAAATATGAGACTGCAATATGAGGCTGCTCAGCAAAATAGATATCGTTAGCTGAGTCTGCCACCACCTGCACTGTCATCAGCACAAATTATCGGTCCACATACAGTTCGAGTACTGTGTATAACCCCCCCACCCACCCACCCACCCACACACACACCCACACACAAACACACACATATGATTTGATATTAAATCCATTGTTCCCAGCTTGGCATAACATCAGGGTAAGACAAAGGCAGTGAGCAATAGCCGTCACCTTTTAATGTTTAATGTTGAAGCAGGCGTACATATAGGGGCTGAGGGCACAGCTGGGTGGTCATGTGACCGTAGGGGCCTGGTCTGAAGGAAACACCTGCTGCTGTACAGGTAATTTGACGCAAACCCACTTTGATGTGAGAGAGAACCAACAGCCTCCTATTTTAGTAAGAAAGCACAGTGGCATCAAAGTAAGGAGGCTACAAACACTATCATGTCACTGAATATGATTTATGAATGGAGGCCATGCTATTCCTTGGATAAAAGTGCCTTCACAGCTGTTAAAAATAGGAGTCTTTGTTTTGGTCAGAAACACCACTGAACATTCTCTACAGATGGCATTTACTTATCTGACATAGCGAAGAGTATTTTCCAGAGCCCTGTAATGTGGCATTTCTATTTAGATTAGTGTGCGTGGTATTTAAGAGGCTGCCACTTAAAAGCAGCAGCAGCTTGAAAGTAATGGTTGCTTAGCAGTTGAAGAAATACATTCAGAATCAGGCAGGTTTTGCATCTCTTTTAACATTAGATATGCATCACTGAGGTATTCATGAAGTCCTGGAAATCCGTCCCACACAAACACCTCCACACCACTGAAATGCGTGTCGAGCAAACCCTCACACTTACAAGATCATGGTTTTATACACTTCACACACAAAGAAAATCAAGTGTCATTGTACGGTGCCTGAACAGCTGTGTCTTAGACTCTGTAGCCTTTATTATCATTCACAAATATCTGATACGCTAATGCAGGAGGTTGGAAAAAACGCTTAAATTATACACTCTAACTTTTTGTCTCAGTCCGAGTAAATATTATGCAAGTTATGCAAGTCTCTTAGATGTCATTTCAAGTGTACATTTATTTAGGTTTGCAGTTCTATTCGTGTCTTGTGCGCTGTATGTGGACTTATTTTATATTATTAGTGACTGCAGGTATAGGTATGTATGTATAACTGCACATGAAATATAACAAATAAACCTTATCTTACCTTAATGTAATGATCTGAACTATATGTACTGATAATTATTAAATTGTACTTAGTGTGTGTATTTTTCTATCTTTGTCTGTCTGCTTCTATGGTGTTGTTCACTCATATATACTGTCACCTTCACCCACTCTAAAGATGCATGTAATCTAACCCTGAAAAATGATCTCATCTTATCTTGTCTTATCTGATCTCATCTCATTTTATCATATCTTATCTTATTTTGTCTTATCTTGTTACCTCTGCTCTGCTCTGTTTTTTAGCAACATAACTCAAAAAGTTATGGAAGGACTGTCATGAAATTTTCAGAAACTGTTGGAAATGGCACAAGGAAGAACTGATTAAATTTTGAGGATTATCTGGAAGAAATCCTGCAGTCTGGATGACTTAGAAATTTTTGTTAACATTGCGGTAAATAGAGCATAAACGTTTGATGGTCAATATTTCAGGTGATTACTAATAGATGTTCATGAACTTAGAGACACTGCTTAAGGGTATGGTCTCCTATGACACCACCAAGGTTGATCGGATCCAGATTCCGGATTTTATCATGATTTTTTTTGTTTTTTTGTTAAACATTAGCATCACCCAGCAAATCGTGGGAATACAATTTACAAGAGCCACTACTACTGTAATCAGATTACAGGTATTGTCTATAAATGATACATTTGATGTATCCTCTGATCCTCCGTTTTAGTTTGTCCCTTTAAATCCCTTCAGTGAATGTAGACAGTTCAGATTCAGTTGCTGTGTTAGACATCATGTTCATTCCTAAAATAAAGAGGTCAATGTGCTTTAATTTATCCGAATCACAGTATAAATACATTTTCTGTGACTTTGTCTTTATGAAAGCATGTGTGTTTTTAGAAAATATTTTATTCAAGTATTTAATTCAAGTGCATTCTTGTTGTCCCCATTGGTAAAATCAACCTCTACATCAGGGGCGTCAAACATGCGGCCCAGGGGCAAAAACAGGCCCCCCAAAGGGTCCAATCTGGCCAAAGAGATGAATGTGTCAAATGCAAAAATTACACTAAAGATATGAACATTCAAGGATCTTAAATCATTTTAATTTAAGGGCCACATTCAGACTAATTCAATACTGAGTGGAAAAGTAAAATAATAACATAACAACCTATGAATAATAACAATTTCAAATGTTCCTTTTTGTTTTATTGTGGAAAAAAAGGAAAATTACACAATGAAAATGTTTACAGTTACAAACTTGCTTTATACAAAAATGTGAATAAACAGTTATGAATAACCTAAAAATAAGTGGAATTTTAACAATATTCTACCTTCTACTAAATGTTTTGTGCCTTTGTAGATCCACTGTAATCTGTAAGTTGTAATGCACATGTGTAAATCAAAAGCTGAGGCATAATACTGGTAAAACTCCATTTTACTTTTTTGTGCTAAAACAAAGAAAAAAAATTTCATAGAGTTTTTATTTATAGGTTATTACGCTGGTTTTGTACTGGTCCAGTCCACTTGATCATATACAGCTGAGTGTGGCCCCTGAACTAAAACGATTTTGACACCCCTGCTCTACATTTAAGGAGCCATTAAAGGCACCCAGGGACTGAATCTAGATCTAAGAGATTAAGGTAGAATTTTATTGTTTTCATTTTTTTACTGGTAATTTACAAAAGTTAAAAAAAAAGTTTCAGTATTATCAAATGGACATATTGGAGATACATTCATACAACAGAAAGGACAGAAAAACAGAAATGAGGTAAGATATCAGTAAATGGAAAATAATAGTTGTGTTCATATAGAGAGAATTAGAAGTAACAGAATATGCATCTTCCTGATGTTGGGAAACTGGTCGACCTGGAAGAAACCTGTCCAACATGGGAGAACAGAAAACCTCCACACAGAAAAGCCCTGGTCCAAACCCACAATCTGACTCTGAACTTTCTGGTTGCTGTGAGGTGACAGTGCGAACCGCTGCACCACCCAAAATATATTCATACAGCGCCCTGAGGTATTTACATGACATTTTAGATTGAAGTGGAGTTTACTTTTCAACTAAATGTCACAGTTGAATGTGTGTGACAAGAAAAATATGTACACAGCAAACTTCTGCTTTGATGATGATGATGATGATGATGATGATGATGATGATGATGATGATGATAGTTTAAAAATGAATAATATCTGGCTTTCTAGAGCTATTAAAGCAAAGACTTAATAGTGAACCATAAGATCACAAGAAAAATTCTAATATATTCATCCCTTCATATCATGCACTTTCCAAATGTTGACACCAAATACAACATTTCCAACAGAAATCACCTGTTGACACTCAGACATCAGTATTTTAAACCTCATCTACTGAGCTAAAATGTCTTATAATTTATGCATCACTAATCCTATCAACACATATAAATAATGTAAAATGCAGTTTCTCAGATTTTCATCAGCATTAGATGTGCCTTATTTGGATGTTCAGATGTTATGTATTGAAGGTGGAAATATGTCATCATGTGCAATATTAATTTACTATTAAAACCAATGTAGGAATGGTTGTAAATATTGAAAAAAAAAACATGTTTTCACTTTCCATTAATGATGTATTTAGTTGAAAAAAGTCACTTTCTGATAAATGAACCTTTGACTTTAATCAGGGCTTTTGATAACATCTATATCAGGGGTCTCAAACTCGCAGCCCGCGGGCCACTTGTGGCCCACGGGACAATATTTTGTGGCCCTCACCTTGATATGGAAGTGTAATAGTAATGTGGCCCACAAGGGGAAAGGACTTCTGAAGGGCCACTCAGCCAGCTCCTGACCACCGTCCCTCATTGGGGATAACGGTCTGGGCTAGGCTAAGTTACACCAGTTTCATGCACTCCACACTGACAACAACAGTACAGAGTGTAATGAACAGACTTACAGCAGTCGCCTTCTTTGCGCCCGCCATCCATCATACTTTCTACCATCTACAAATATCATGATCGAGCGCAAAATGAAAGGTGACTGTTACCAGACTGTTCATCATCCACACTGTTGTTACTAGTGATGTGTCATGCGCAAAAGATGCGGCTCTGAGAGCCGATGCTTTGTAGTGAATCGGAAGAGCCGGCGTGCATTAAGTATGTGCCGGCTTCTAGTTTTTTTCCTTTCGGTGCTCAAGGCAGAACTTTGTTTTGATTGATCAACATTGGGGCCAATCAGATGTGAGGATATAGGATCATACAATTATGTGAAAACAGAGAGGGGGGAGCTCAGTTTTTTGTTCATTTGTGCAATAAAAATGTTTGATTAAAATGTTAAACAAAAGGAAGAACTGTTTTGTAACAGAATAAATGCAGAAAATTAGACAATTATATGGCTGTTAAAAAACTGCTTGAGTTTGGTTCTCGTTCTGCTCTGTGGATTTATTTGCACTTTTGTTGTTTATTTGTGCAATAAAATATTGTTTAAAATATTAAACAAACAAATGGTTTCGGAACAGAATAAATACACAAAATTAGGCAATTATAAGGCTTCTCGTAAAAACACTGCACATGAAAGGCTTTTCAACACACAAACCCTTCATTTTTGCAAAGTTATGGTAAAATAAAAGCCTGCAAAAAATCCTAAATTAAGATGCATTCAGGAGTCGAAAGAGCCGACTCTTCTTTGGGAGCTGAGCAAAAAGAGCCAGTTCTCAGAAAAGAGCCGAACGGCCCATCACTAGCTGTTACAGATAGAAGTGGAAATGACGTCATGCATTCAGACGTTCTCCAGGCATCGTTAGCTGGCTAAACACTTGTTTGAAGCATAAAACAAGAACGATACTAAGCGGAATGAACTACATTTTGTCACATCCCCATCATGTCAAAACTGTTAATAATGACATTTGAGGATTTTCTTTTTATGATTTTTTTGTGGAATCCCTTATGCAGTCCAGCCTCACCCAGACTCCGCCTCCAGGTAAATTGAGTTTGAGATCCCTGAGCTGAGGTAAAAGCCCATGTTCTCTCACTGACAGCTGTTCCATTTTTCTACCCAGGTCTTCACTGATTAATGCTAATAATTACTACATTGACTGTGTTTATGTACACATGATTGTTCTGTTTTTTTCCCAAAACTACAAAAAGACAATATTCTTAATATTCTGAATAAGCTGTTTAATTGGCCAATGAAACTCATTATTCCTCTAACATTCCTTTTTTTAGACGCAGGATACTCCATTAAACATAGTGTTTTGTTTTGGGGGGGGGGGGTTTTCATATTTTTCCACCAGTGGCGGATGGTTTTCTGTGTGAACTCCTTTTGTTCCTCGAGGCAACTTCTGGAAAAGGTCAGCTTTCAATATTTGCTCAAACCTGTTCATATTCTCTGCCCTAATGCTTAACAGTAAATGTGTTCCTCTGCACAACCACAAATCTTACGTTTTCTTTGCAGCATCCATGTCTACCAGAGAATCCTAGCTGACCATTAACAGAGGCTGTGTGTCAGAATTTACTTCTTTTGACTGATTTGTCCTTGGTTGGGTTGTCTTTGATTTGTTTGTGGGGGTGGAGGTGGGGGTGTGTGTGGGGGGGGGACTGTTCTGTGTTCTGTGTTTTCTGTTAACTTGAAAAATTTGAAAAAAAAAAAAATTCAACATATTTGGTTTTTATTACAGGACATATTTGCTGGATTTAACTCAGCGAATAGTTCCGCTGCAGTGAGTGTCCTCTCGTGTCTTTAACATCAGAAAGACTGGATAGTGCCAGGACTGATCAGGATCATCATATTTGTGACAGAATGGTTCAGGGAGAATGAAGCATCATTTCCAAACATGGAAAAAACACCATAAAGTCTAGACCAAGGCTGTCAAACATATGGCGCTTTTCCACTGCGAACCCTACACCACTCTACTCGCCACGCTTCGGCACGACACGACTCTACCCAGTTGTCGGACCGGCACGGTTGTGTTTCCACTGCCGGCCATTACTAGTCAGGACTAGTTGAAGTGGGGGGAGTTGGCGGAGTTGACACTGCCGTGCCGTTGTTTTCAGGCGACTAATAAAGTGTCACGCCGCGGTCAGTAAAGTAAACAACAATAATGGAGGCACTGGATGACATGGAGGCGGTACTGCTGCTGTTGTTTGCGCTGTGGTTTATTGTCACTGAAAACGCTTAGACAGATGGCAGGTCTGTCTGGGAGGTGATTATTTAAGATCCCCGAGCTTCATCGCGCATATGACAACATTTGCTCTGACCAATCGGTGGACAGCACTGTTCACGTCATGTTTTAGTGCTGGCTCAGCACGGCTAGACCCACCTCTGAAACAGGTACGAAAAATTGTAACGGGTCCCAGGTCCAACCCCCAGTGGAAAAGGTCCATACTGGGGTAGAGTCGAACCGTACCGAGTAGAGCCGTTACCAAAACGTGCAGTGGAAAAGGGCCAATACAGCCCCGGGGCCCCGCGGGATGAATTTGTGAATTAACTCATGTTAGCTCAGGAGCCAGATCCAAACCAATGTGATCTCAAGTAAAATAATAATAAACATAATAATCTATAAATAATGACAAATTTTCTTTTTGGTCTAATGTGGAAAAAACTAACATTGCACTATGAAAATATTTACATTTAAAACTATCCTTTAACAATAAATGTGAATAACCTGAAATGTCTAAAGAAAATGATTGCAATTTTAAAACACTTTCTAAATGGTTTGTGTTTGTAGATCCACTGTGATCTGTGAGTTCTGTTAATAATAAGCTGAGATGTACTTACTTACTGTAAAAGTTGCAAAATTTTAACAATATTTTGCCTGTTACTGAAATGTTTATGTAACATTGTGTGTAACACATATGTATAAATGGAAAGCTAAAGCATAATTGTGTTATTTTTCTTACAAAATGCAAGTTTTTTTTAGGTTATTTAAATCTTTTTTTGAGAATAGTTGGTAAAGGTTAATATTTTTTATTGCACTAAAAGAAAGA
Organism: Ostorhinchus rueppellii; assembly: GCA_030068375.1. Classification (NCBI taxonomy): domain Eukaryota; kingdom Metazoa; phylum Chordata; class Actinopteri; order Kurtiformes; family Apogonidae; genus Ostorhinchus; species Ostorhinchus rueppellii. The sequence continues at coordinate 37,528,465 of JAQQZY010000019.1, read as the reverse complement.
GGAAAGGATGTCATTTACAAGACATTATGCTGTTATTTTACTGGTCTGGCCCACTTGACATCAAATTAGACTGAATGTGGCGCCTGATCTAAAATGAATTTGACACCCTGGTCTAGACTCTAATTTGGGATGTCATGAAGACTTGACGCAGCGGTCTGATTGTCCAACATCAATAATTGAAAATGAATGTAACTATGAATTGAAAAAATAGCATGAGCCTCATTGCAACACTACATAAGCAATATGTAGCAAAACAGATGCCAGTGAATGTCTCCTGTAATCAAAACCCAAGATGTTGCAGTGAAATATTGAAGAAAAAAAAAAAAGAGGTTGTGTGTCAGAATCTGAAGAAAATCTGAAAGTGCTGTACACACATCCTCAGAGCAATATCAACATATCCCATATGAATTGGAAAATGCTTAATTTGGGACAAAAAACATCATTAGGGATATCCAAGCAGAGTCCACAGTTCACATAGGACCTCAAAATATCATCAAATTTAGAAATAATAGTGGTTTATTATTATGCATATATTCATACTCATTGTTTACATATGTGTGTCGAGTTAGGAAACATTATAGTTATCAAGTGAAATTTGGAGAGAGAAGGTGGACAGCAAAAAAAGAAATATGTCGTACTCCTAAACACAGAGGCACGTTTGTGAATTTCGATGGATTACAACTGGTATAAAAAGCTGCTCATCACAACTGCAAGCACTAACAATGAGCATCTCCAAATGTCTCAAGTCCTTGTATTCCAACCTGCTTTTGTGTCTGCGGTTACTACAGAAACAGACAGTGACTAAGCTATGAACTGAATAATAACACTGATGCAGCACAAAGGTTGAAGAAGCGAAGTGTCAGAAGCTGTAAGATGTGGCAGACCACTCTAAACAATAAGGACTGAGACACAGCATGTTTTCATCCAGGTAATTATGTTGAAAAGGTCAACCGGTCCACATGCACATTGAATCAGTATTTTTATGTAAAAGACAAACCCAGCTTTGACTTATGGTCTGGTCCTGTATGCAATGACATTCCTTCAGAGTCCCTGAATGCCTCGTTTATCATTCAACCTCCTTCCCATCTTTCTTTGAGGAACAACATTTCTATGCTTTTGACACTTTTATTGACAAACTGCTCATCCAGAACCTAACTCCGCTCCTGAACGACTAGACTTTTGTTGACTGATGCTTTTGGGCCAAACTGTGATTATAATTACCTGTTATAATCCCCTGTTTCAAGCCACATTATTATTTCATTATTTAACCCATAAAGGCCCAGTGCTACTTTTATGTCAGTTCCCCAATGGATTTTTCTCTCTATTTGACATTCCTTAAACGACTTATCTCCATTTATTGTACTATTATCTTCCATATTTTCCATTTTTTCAGTGAAAATCATGTATTTTCCTTTATTTAACTGACTGATCATGTAGACATTCATAAAAACTCAGATTAAAGTTGAGGGTTATTATATCAGAAACAGAGAAAACTGAAGAAACAGTGACTTTTTCAGTAAAGTCTATCATTAACTGAACTGACTATAGGTCAGAGTTTGTCTTTTTTTCTCACCTCGAACCCTAATATTTTCCATTTTTTCCATTCTGTGAACATGGAGCTCATTTATTGCGATCTGTCAGTACAACTGCATCTGTCCTTTTGTTTAAATGAAATCTTGGTCAGTTGTAACTAATAACATGCAATGACAATAAAGACATCTGGAATCTCTTGAATCTTGAACATAAACCCAGAGTGTCCATCCACTGTCACTGATCCAACTCCATGGGTTTTACTGGTGAATCAATGCTGTAGAAGGTGACGGTGTTTCCACGTTCACTACAGAACCTTTGAACGTCTAAATGGGTCATATTTACCCCCACCAAGGAGGTTATGTTTTACTGTGTTTGTTTGTTTGTTTGTTACCATCCGACTTTGTTTGTTAGCAACATAACTCAGAAAGTTATGGACGGACTTTGATGAAATTTTCAGGGTATGTCCACTCTGGGACAAGGAAGAGATGATTAAATTTTGGAGGCGTTTTGAATCACCGTCCGGATCCAGGGACTTTTTAAAGGATTCTTTATCATTGTGAGATGGTGGCATGGTGGCACAGCGGTATCTATCACCGCCATCTAGTGGAGGGAAACACTTACACTACCTTAAAAAAACATACAAACACTACCTTAAAAAAAATTCAAACACTACCTTTAAAAAAAAGTACAAACACCATCTTGGCGGAGGTCTGCGCTCTCCGAGTGCCTTTCTAGGCATGTGAAGAAAATTTTCAAATTCAACCAATTCTAATGAAACTTCTGCTGCTGGATAAAGCTTTAAAAATCCTTTACAATGACACCAAAATCATTAGAATATCTTAATTAATAACAAAATTACAAGTATTTGAAGTTGATTTAATTAGCCCTATTGTCTTAAGGCAATTTCTATACAATTCCGTGACCAAAACCTTGACTGTTTTTTTTTGTTTTGTTTTTTTTTCTACAAAAATGCTTCATGTTTCAGACTATTGGGATATGATTATGATATTCAAACTGAACAGAAAATATGCTGATTTTAATTATTTTTATTGGATGAAACAACATTTATAAGGTGCTGTTAGAAAAATATGGTATTAGACTATTTCTCTGTAAATGCTAGAGATCTAGAGCATGGGTCATGGATGAGGCTTGGTGACATGTCATGTATGTTTATACTTAGGGAGGTATCTGTCTGCCTGGCTCCATCTAGGCTGGAGCCAGGGTGGTCTGCTGTCCTTGGACAAACAGGCCATAGAGTAGATGGGAGGCGGAGCACAGCAAGTACAATACAAGTTCAGTACATGTGGACCAATGAGCTTAAACAACATTATTATATTTTGATACGTGAACCAATGTGCATGGAACATCTTAGTATGTTTGACATGTGGACCAGTGTGTGTGTATCCATGTTCTGTATCATCGCTTAGACTTCCTGTTGTTAGTCAGCCAACTGCTGCACCTCGTTGCATGTACTTGGCTCCTTGATGCAAGTAAAATCTCCTGATTCCAGAATCCAGTGACTCCATCTCTTGTCTCAGCGAACAGAATTTTTCTATCAAGTATTATTATATTAAAATATGAGCTGCCACCAATCACATCACCAGTCTCCACATTGGTCAGATTTCACGAGTTCTGGCTTGCACACAAGGTTTCACAAGTTGCCCTGCTGGGGAACCGGGTAAAAGTTGTTCTGATCCACAGAATTAGATGAAATTGCAGAATTAGAAAGTTGAAATAACAAACAATACACCAGCTTATCTTTCAATAAGGCCGCATTTGCCTTTGAAGTGATTTCAGTGTAGCCAAAATGAGTGTCCTTTTCAACTTCAATAGAAATGTGTGAAGTCAAATCGAATCGGAAAATTCCACGTGGATGATAACGACGCCTATCTCAACTACGTCATTAAAGGGTATTCCAAGGGATTTCCCAACGCAATACCGGAAAAACACATATTTCTGGAAAGTACCCCTAACTGGTGTAACAAAAAAAAAAGAAATTTGCCAGAATATTGCCGGCTGTCATCTGGACCAAGCTTCACATACCTACTTTATATGGAATGGGTCTGGATACGTATGTGCTAGCTTCCAGAAAACAGACAGAAATATGTGTGGAATGTCGGCAGAGGACGGACAGAAGACTCCATTCGTATCCATCTGTGTCTTTAACATAACTTTCAGTCACTGTTACTTTTGTCACTGCCATTTATTTTGAAAACTCTCCACACTGCTGATATTACTCCTCTGCCACGTACCTGCTGCACTATGAGGTGAACGTCACGCTGCCATCAAGTGGTACTGGTGTGTTTTTATCAGAGCACTTTTATGAGTACGAGTATTACTACACACACTCAGTATCGGATGAATATCTGATATTGGTATTGGTATCAGTGCATCCCTAAATATAATCATGTATATTACGTTAATCTCTCAAATTATTCAGTCATTCATTCATTTTCTTAACCTGCTTTATCCTTACTAGGGTCACAGGGATCCCAGCTACTTATGTTCAAAGGTGGGGTACACCCTGGACATGTCACCAGTTCATCACAAAGCTCTCCAATTAGATCATCCCAAATCCCTGTGAATCTTAAACAGTGGACTTCTAAAAATAGTGCACATAAAGTGATGCACAGACCTGGCGGAGGCGGCGGTCCATGGCATCCAGGTGTGGCTGGATGAGGATGGGACTGAGGCGGTCTCTCACCAGGGACTCTGCCATGAGCATGGACAGCTTGTATTCTTCCTTAGCCAGAAGCTGCAGACGCAAGTGTGTTGACTTCCTTAGCCTGCACAAAGAAAGCAGGAGGGGAAGGGTGTCAATGTGGGCAGTGATATCTACACAGTGATATGGGCATACACCCCTGGTTGTGTAAACATGTTACTTTGTAAGGTTTGTAAGGTCACGTTAAAAATGTTTTTTTTTTCTTATAATGTCAGTGTTAACGTTTGTTGAACTGACTTTCTGAAAAAAAAAAAAAAAAAAAACTAAAATAAAAACCTTGAAATTTATGAATATTAGTAATCTTTATTCATCAGTGGGGCTCACACACACACACACACACACACACACACACACACACACACACACACACACACACACACACACACACACACA
>JAQQZY010000019.1:37495251-37517607 GCA_030068375.1 Ostorhinchus rueppellii | reverse complement strand
GATAGATAGATAGATAGATAGATAGATAGATAGATAGATAGATAGATAGATAGATAGATAGATAGATAGATAATATCAAGTCTCATTCATCTCCTATGGGAATGTTTAGGTGATGATGGGATGTTCAGAGGCTGCAGGAGATGTGTAGATGTGTGAATAAACCAGAAACACAGAGTAAACCGAGCATCTCATCATCATCATCATCATCTTCATCATCATCATCTTCTTCTTCATCATCATCACAGCTAAACAAACGCCTGTCTCGTTCACCTGACAGCTGACTCCCAGTGTTTCCATCAGTGAACTATCGGTGTATAACGTGACCAGACGGACACGTACCAAATGTTTGGACCACACACTTGTGTCGTGGAGCAGTGCTTACCTGTCATAACTCCATCTACTGTAAGACATGCTCCTGTTGCTGCTCACTCCCTCCATATCCTCCCTCCCCCGCGCGCACTGGACACAACTGGACTCGACTGGACCGGATGATGAGACGGCGAAAAAAAGAAAGAAAGAAAATAAAAAAAAGAAAGAAAGAAAGAAAGAAAAAAGAAAGAAAGAAAAGCCGGAGCCGTAAACGTACACTCTCTGCTTTCACACTAACGTGAATTGTCGTGGAGTGGATGTGCAGAGGAGCCGATCGGAGCCAGACTCTCTCCTTATGGGTGATACCACATATATACACAGAGAAGGGGGGTTGGGGGGGGGCGCGAGCTGACAGCCTACGGTGCACGCGCGGATGCTGATTTATTTCCCAAACCACTTCCATGTTGATTAATTTCACTGGACACATTCCACCGGTAACAACCCCCCCACCCCCCACCCGAGATCAATAACCCGTGAGTGATTTCACCTTGGTCAAACAGGCCTTAGCTGTGATTTGTTGATGGTTTTTATGGCCTTATCATGCCTAACGCCAACAGGAACCACTGAACCTTTGCACTCATGTGATGATCAATGCACATATCCATGTAGGCAGTAATATATTCTGACACACTCCCATCTGTTAGGTTTTGTTTGTCTAATGCAATCTGGATCAGATCAAGAAGAATGGATGAACTTAGAAATGGAATTATAAATGTTGTCTCTGATTCTAGTGTAATTTATGGATGATCTGGGGTGATTCCTGCAGTAGATCTTGCAGGTCATTGTGGCTGTTTGTATGTCCATGCTTTCGATTTTACTCACTGCTGGTTCAGACATTGTTGATGCTCCTTTGTGTTAAAATGTACGTCATTCACCACTGTGGGGTAATAAATAACTTCTTGGTTCAGGTTTGTAGCATGTAAACATCTAGAAGAAGACAAATGCACATTCATCACAGCCACCTCGTACACATGAATAAAACCTTTCTACATCTTGAGTATTTCATATATTTTTAAGGTTTTGCATAAAGAAATGGAGCAACACTTCTTTAATAATGAACCAGAGGTTTGAGTGAAGTTCTGAGGGAATCCTTGTCAACAAAATGCACTTTATATATAATATAGTTTATAAAACACTTAGAAAAAATAAATTGAAAAGGTTATGTAGAACCTAAACCCATATGCCCAATATTTCCTACAAAGTGCTAAAGGTTTGCAGAGATCATTCACAAATCTGATAAAAGTCATTATCTCAGAAATGAAAACAGATTTTATGCACAATTCCTATTCTGTCAAATTCATCATGTCACACTAGAGACAGTGTGATATTGGTATTTTTATTTTTTTTATTAATTAAAAAGAAAAATTCTTTACCCAGTCTGGCTCAATGACAGTTTTTATTTTAGCACCAAAAAAGCTAAACACAGGGCAAAAGACACTGATATGGAAGAAACGAAAATAACATTATGATTTGAATGTACACTAGGATTTCCAACAGGATGGGGTATGGTGATATTTCAAATATCAGTGATGATAATCATTAATTTGTGTGGTTTAAAGCTCTTTTGTAAAGACCAGAATCTTTTCGAAAAACCCTCTCCAACCTGACGTGGTGTTTTACACTCTGAGCTGGAGGTCACTCCTAAATATAAACAGATTCTCCATAACGAAGCCTCAATAAGAAAAAAACATTCTTGGACACATCTTAGCGAAGAATCCAATTTTGCAAATTTGGGCCAACAGTCATCTTTAGTTTAAAATAATCAAGAGAATTAAATATTCCTCTTTACATATATACACAGCTATGCTGTGAATGTGTATTCACTTATAAACATATAAAAATACTTGTCAACTAGTTTTATAAGAAAATAATGTATAAAAGTAGAGTAGAAACATTTAATCAAGTCCATACTTCCATCATCTGATTTTTCTCGTTGTTTATATTACAGGATGATGATATGAAAAACAAACTGCAGTACTTCATTAGTATGCCCGAACAGAAGTACAGGAGGGGAAAGGGAAGGCAGAACAGTACTTTGTGTCTGTGGTGATGATAACTCCACAGGTGGCAGGTCTGATGAGTTCACGTTCCAATGGTGGTTGTCCTTGTTTTCCGACTGATAAATCATTAGGGAAGAAGTTCCTAACAGAATAACTCAAGGACAAAAGCAAATACACTGATTGGAATGTTATTATAGTTACTTGATTTGTACTGGAGACAAAGTGTTTGACAGAGAAGTTATGTGACACTGGAATGACCTGGACTGAAACGAGCTCTGATTTGCAACAAATGGATGTGTAAGCAGAACTAGTCAAAACATGAGTATAGAGCATACAGTGTTCAGTGTTTCAATTTGAAAACACGTTATTTATCAAAGCTACACAACGTGCCACTGCTGATTTTGTCCCTATTGTGTAGAAATCAGACACAACAAACGGTGTCCACTTTTGACTGATCCACTTCCATCAGGGAGAGAAACCAGACAAGTTTGCTACTTCAGTACACTGAGGAGACGGTATAGGATATGAATCCTACATTCTATAAGACTTTTGAAAAAATCAAATACAGTAGACACTACATATTTGGTAGTTGAGATGAGAAGCAGAAACCACAGACAAAGAACAGAATCCACTGCAGAATGCCAGAAAAGGTCTATCGATGTAGCTTTAAGGGCTGTCTAGGCATTATGTTTCTATGTACATACTTATATATTCACTTTCATATATGTAAAACCAAAGTCAACCTCACACACTGTACTGTGGTGATTTAATAGGTCATTAGAAATACACTTTGAAAATCACAACAAATGTCACATATGTACAGTAGCAGATTAGCACATGGGAGTAAAGATGGATATGGCACAACATACACAAAGCTTCATTAGATAATCTCTCTGCTCTGGTCAGACACTGGAAACTAAAGAAACATTAACATTCTGGATATATAGTTTTCATTCAATCTCGGTAGCAAGTACAAATGTCACTACAAGGCAAGAGAAGTCCTTCAGAGTACAAAACATTAATTTATCAGGCTGATTTAGAAGGCAATGTTTAGTGTTGGGACTCTCTCGTGTGAATTAGATTACAGCTGAAGGTAGAGTGGTGTTAAATTTGGCATTGTCAGTTGTCCATAGTGATGTCCTGGGGACAGCTGTTCCTCATCAGAGGACCTCAGAAAAAGCTGTCTGGAGTCATGCACGTGGAGAAGGCAGCGGTCAGTCATCCACTGAGGATGTGATGTCAGGCAGAGTGGGTGGGGTGGTAGAGAGTAGCTGCATGAGTTACAGTGATAAGGCCGACTCAGACGATTACACAATGGCAGCCGCTCTTGTCTTTCTCTTTTCTTGTTGGTTCTGGCGACGGAGGACATTCCTGTTCTTGAAATTTCCTGGGAGTTGGACGACATGGAAATCATTAGGGTGCACAGTCTGATCATTTCAAGAATCATAGAAATACAACAAGTAGAATTTACAGTTATATGACTGCTTTTACATACACATCCATGGGGTTTATATATGTCTGTATGGGATTTTTATTATTTTTATTCTGTAACCTAAATTATCACTACTATTAGATTGTGACTTTTATCTGTTACCGATTGTTGTTTGTTTATGTTCTGTATGACAAAATGATAAACAACTAATAAAAATTAAGTGTCAAAAATATATATTTGTATTTGGTTTGGGCAGTTATCACCCTTCACTGCTTTTTACATTATATTTTTATTACCCCGGCAGATAATGCAAAAGGATCCAAGTCTGAGCATCTGTCTAACATAATTTTATTTCCAGTGAATAACTCGGAAAACATTCAATATTTTTTCATTAAACTTGCTAAAACGTATGAGTTGAAGCAGTCCTTTTTGCTGTTTTGCCCGTTGAACATCTTGTTGATTTGTTATTGTTCATTTGAAACTGTTGTTCCATAGATTTCCACATTATTGACTGATTCATTGTTTTCGAAACCGACTCCACTCCTCTACAATCACAGAAACGAACATCGATAGCGAGCCCCATTTTCCAGTTTTGTGTTGGTTACAGAAATATACCATCCTCTAATGGTTCGTGTTTACAGATTCCTGCACCCTTTGAAAATGCAGATTCAAGTCATTAGCAAACATGGAACACACTAGAGACAGTATTTCAGAGATCTCATTACAAAGCACCAACCTGATTACTCTAACCAGCTCGTGGAAAGCCTGGTCTACGTTCATACGGATTTTGGCTGAGGCCTCCATATATGTAACCTTCAATTGTCTAGCCAGCTGCTGGCCGTCTTCCTGGGATACCTGAGGAAACAGAGAGGAAATACATCTGTAAAATGATGAAACATAGAAATTCAGATTTATCACTATGGCATTTTTACAGAACATGCGCTTAGGCAACTCTATCACCACCTTCTGGCAAACATGAGAAATGCTCATCTGGTTTTGGAACGCTATGAGTTATGTCTTATATTCACTGATTGTATTCCAAATATGGTATGTATTCATCTCTGTAGCTCTGTGGCTGACTGCTATAGCAAAATTAATCTATATGTCAATATATCATGTCTTTCCGATTTAGTATTCTGGTTCTATGATAAATTGATAACTGAGATTTATACTCACATTTATAAAACTGATTATATACCATGTGTGAAACTTACACTCCTTTAATATTCCTTTAATATAGTGTTACTTAAGCTTTGAATGATAATATGTTGGTAATATGCTGGTCCTGTCAAGCCACGTAGATATATAAGCAAAATACCACTATTATTTATTATGCTATGAAAAGTAATGTCGCTAGGATGAACTAAACAAAATAAGTAATGAATCAACACAGGCTTATGTCACATGGAGCTTCAAATAGTGAACAATGGTTTTAGTGGATAAACCCATTAGAGTCTGTAAGGCTTTAATTCACCATAAGGGGGTGGTGAAGATTCACCAGAGGAAGTGATGAACAACTGCATACCAAAAGCCAGAAAATTCATCATTTCATTTCAATACACTCCCTCTTCTCTCCATCCATTCTCCTCTCCTGACACCACGATTCCTTTAGCGTCTCTTTTATTCACTCGCTCACTTCCTGTTTCTTCATAGCAAGCTGCAGCTGCGACGCTTGCTTCAACTTTCAAGTATGCAAATATGAGTTTTCCAGACTGGTTGATTTTGTCTCATCAGATGGATCAGCGGGATTGGCAGTCATTTTGAGGACCTTTCAGAACCTTATCTCCACATCCATCGCACTTACTTGTCTTTGTAGTTCCAGATCTGCTTTATTTCCTACTAGGATCATGGGGAATTCATCTCTGTCTTTCACTCGGAGAATTTGTCTTTGGAATTTGTAGATTTCTTCAAAGCTGTAAAATATATCACATGGTGTTTTATGGTATTTACTGCAGCAGCATGTTACATAATGTTGTTACGTTTTGGTGCACACTCTCATCTAAATATGTATCAGACCTCATAGTAATGCTGCTAAATTAATTCAACCACCCACACAGACACACAATCAAACACAGACACTAGTGACCCAGGAGTTGTGGTCTGTGACTGAAGGGGACAGATAGTGTCACTACACTATTACACATATGTTAAACATATTTGTCTTCGGCATTGCTCGGTGCACATACCTAACAGTTGTCCCCCTATAATGAAAATGCCATGTACCATCTTTCAACTCTAAAAGCAAATAAAACTGTCAATCTGAAAAAAAGAGGCAGAAGGCAACCACGAACCCACAACAACACTCCAGCCACTGGCCCATAGACAGCTTACTGAGCGTATAGTAAATCTGGAAACACTTGACTAATATAAATGGAGGAAGGAAAGACTGTTTACAACATAAACATTGGGAGGGGGCTGTGGGTGGGGGCAGGGGAAAGCAGCTCAGTGCACCACCAGGCAGGGACACAAAGACAGGGAGAATGGGGTGTGACAGAAGACTGACTACACTTTATAGAGTAACATGACAGCTACTTGCAAGGTGACTTTGGTCCTAACACATTTCCTTTAGACCAGGGGTGTCAAACTCATTTTACTTCAGGGGCCACATACAGCCTAATATGGTATAAAGTGGGCCGGACCAGTGAAAATAGAATAAATAACAGGATAATAACTTTTGAAAGTGAGTGAAAAAACGTAAAATTCTGTAATGAAAATGTTTACATTTACGAATTGTACATGAACATAACATGAACAAATATGAACAACCTGAAAATTCTTAAGTAAAATAAGTGCAATTTTAACAATATCACACCTTAGTTTATTATTTATACATGTGAATTACAACTTATAGATCACAGTGGATCTACAAATACAGAAAAAAATAAATAACAGGCAGAATAGTACTAAGATTACATCTATTTCCCCTAAGAGATTTCAAGTTATTCACTTTTTTTTTTTTTGTAAAAGGCTAGTCTGTAAATGTAAACATTTTTGTGTAATTGTACTTTTTTTCACACTTAGAGAAAAATGTTGTAGTTTTCAATATTTATAGGTTATTATGATAGCATTTTAGTGGTCTGATCCACTTTAGATTAAATTGACCTAAAATGATTGTCATTATCTTCTGTGTAACTTTTGTATTTCACAAATTGAGGGGCAAATTGAACCCTTTGACGGGCCGGATCTGGCCCCCGGGCCGCATGTTTGACACCTGTGCTTTAGACAAATAAAGCCATCTTTTTACTGTTCCCTTTTTTCTTGAGGCTTAAAGTTGGATTTAGTTTAGATTTCTGCTTCTATACGTGCATGTATAATATACTGTTGTCTAAATGGCAGCTTCATTACATGTTTAAGGCTGTTCACAGACCCATGTTTCCTGCAGCGTAAGGCAGAGATGTCAAACTCATTTTAGTTCAAGGGCCACATTCCACCCAGTGTGAGCTGAAGTGGGCTGAACTAATAAAATAATGAATATGAAAGTAGTCAAATTACACTGTGAGCATGTTTACATCTACAAAGCTTCCTTAAAAATGTGAGTGACATAAACAACCTAAAATGTCTTCATATAAATAATGATATATTTAGATATTTTTTATTAATATTTTGTCTCAGTTTCTCATTGACACGTGTATCACAACTTACAGATCACAGTCTACCTACAAATACATAAAAACACTTAAATTACAGGCAGAGTAATGTTATAATTATACTGACTTCTCTTAAAACATTTCAGGTTGTTCCTATTTTTCCACATTATTCACATTTTTTGTGAAAGGATAGTTTTTAAATGGAAACACTTTGGTGCAATTTTACTTTTTTTACACGAAAAGCAAGATAAACATACTGTATGTTATCATTATTTATAGGTTGTTATGATAGTATTTTACTGGTCCTACTCACTTAAGCTCACATTGGTCTGAATTAAAACGATTGTTAAAATCTCCTGTGTAATTTTGCATTTCATAAATTCATCCCATGTGCCGGAGTGGACCCTTTGGTGGGCCGATTTTGGTCCACGGGCTGTATGTTTTACCATCTGTGCCTTAAGCATTTCAACAAACTGAAATCACATTTTTGGGTCTGCAGATTAGAAGGTGTTTATTAGTATGGATCATAGTTACAGATCGACAGTTTACAGTCTTATCATGGGGGTTTAAAACGCTGTAAAATTATTAACAAGCTGCATCAAATAGAGTAAAATATATGTTTGTATTATCCTTCAAAGTAGTTCAAATGTTTCAAAAATGCTACTAGAATATAGGCTTTAAATAGAAAGCTGAAGTACGTAAGTGAATGCGAGAGAACAAGATGAGGGAGGAAGTGTTAAGAACAAAAGAAAACGACATCAATAACAACAGCAAAAGAATCCGGAAGTAGGAGCAGCAACAAGTGAGAGTATCGGTGCAAGATTTATGGTTTGAGTAGAGTGAGAGGCAGAGGAGGGGAGAAAGAGAGCACGCAATTGTGAACAGTAAACAGAGGTGTGCAAACAGAAAAGCAGACGGAGATCTGAGCATGTAGTTGTGACTTTGCACATGACAAGAACTGTCACTCACCTTCCTCTGTCAGTGACTGAGAAGACAAGCAGGAAGCCCTCCCCTGTCCTCATGTATTGTTCTCGCATGGCTCCAAACTCTTCCTGTCCAGCCGTGTCTAAGACTAGAACGCACACACACACAAAATAACTTGCAGCAAAGAAGAAGCTTCTTTTGCAACCCAATCCTTGAGTGCCATATATTGCTATGAAAGCATGCAAACAGTCCTGTGTGTCTTGGTGTGAGTGAGTATTTACTCTGGTGGTGTTTGTTCAGCAGAGTGCACTTACTGTCAAGCCTCGCCGCTCTTTCGTCAATCACGCATTGCTTAGTATAGGAGTCTTCAATCGTGGGGTCATAGTCGGTGACAAAGTATGACTGCAGGAGAGAAAGGAAAGGACAAAACACAGATAGATTAAGAGCATGTCTGGGGTCTGCATGTCATGTCAACAGGAGAGAGGTGTGACTGCAATCCACTAGGGTCTAAATGAGTGGGTATAGGCCGGTAAATCAACACCAATAGGATTTTAATGGAACCTATTAGCTCCAAAATGAACCCAGATTGATTCATTATTTTGAGTCTGATCTCTGATGTCCATACTTTAACCCAGCAAGACCAAGAACATCCTCTTGTGTGTCTATTTGTATGCTTTAATTGTGTTGTTTTTTTGTCACCTGCCGAGGGACTACGGATGCAAATTAGCATTTTCGCTATAATCCGGCATATTTACGTTTGATGTTCTTCAATACAGATGTTCATTCATGTGCACTGCCAATACAAAATGAACAAAAATGGCTAAAATGTTTTGTTTTTAACCATATCCTGCCCTTGTTCTTTAAAAAAAAAAAAAAATCAGGTATAGTGGAGTTTTTCACCTTGCCAGTGGTAACACTTACATCATATTTGCACATTCAGAAAGTTCAGCGAGAAAGTGTTCAAGCTCTAAAATTCTGCAGAATTGATTCATCATAGTTTCTTCATTTTATCTAATGAATTCATCTAACTTGCTTACGGAAATGTTAGCTGTGTAAAGTGTAAACCATCCATATATAGCATTCTAAATAGGTCTGGGGGGGTTTTCACCATCCACATATAGCATTCTAAATAGGCCAATTTTTTTTTTTTAATCTCCCTACAGGTTCAAAAAACACAGTATTTTTACAGTAGTTGAAAACATGTCTGGTACACGTGTCCATTCTCAAACTAAGGAAATGTAAAGTTGTAACAATAAATGACGCAGATGAATCTTGACATTGTCCTGAATTCAAATACATTCGACACCTGACACTATAAAATAGAAAAACTAGTACAGCTCCAAAATAACAGCTGTCCTGGGTCTCTTAAGGTTAAATAAGGTCAAAAGGCTGTCAGTTCTCCGTAAAGTCAAATCTCTTGTTTTATATTAGCCTTCAAAAGTCCACTATCAGTCAGCCTCCAGCCACGTCATGTGCTTGTGTTTTTGGTTAAAACAGCCCAGAGCGCCTACATGACCTCTGCCTCTGTTACCACACTGTACTAACATACAACTACTGCTTATGTTTATGCTTGTGAAAGTTTTCACACTAACTAACAAACAATTATCTAGTCTTTCCGGAAGATCAATCTGGTGTCCTGGTAACTCAAACTGGAAGGGTGGGGCCAAGGGGGCAGGAGGCCGGGAGAAGGAGTGGGAGGAGTCATGCATTTTTTACATTTTTCCCATGTTTTGTAGTTCTGGCTCTCCTCGGAGACTAGTTAAGTGGTGACAGCTGAAGGGAGTGCTCAGGGAATGTCAAACCAACACCCTAAAACACAGACCGATCAGAGGGACATTAAAACCTTGACAAGATTCCTTGTCATTCCAACAACAGGCCAAATAAAACTTTTACAGCTACTGTTGTGTTGCTCCAAGCAGGCTGTGTGTTATTTGGTGTTATTTAGCAGCCAGGGATAATAGATGTTACAACTTTGACTCTCAGCAAGATGTAAAAAGCAGATTTGGATGAAAAACATGCAAATCACATAATTCGGACTACAGTGCATATTTTATTGTAGCAGAAATATGACCAAAATGCACAAGTTACATGTAGGTATGACACAGTTTCATAGATTCTCATAGTCTAATTCTACATTTGTTAATAATTCTTTCATGATGTTTCTTTTATTCTCTTCACAACAACAGCTTTTCTACCTGCAGCTCTGTAACTGTTTCATGAGATGCAGGATATCTTTCCCAGTCACACTCTGTCACTCTCTAGCTCACAAGTATGCTTTCCCATGTCACATTCATTCACCACTGTTCAATAATTCATCACTGTGTAGCACTGCACTGCCCATGTGCCTTCAGACGAGCAGAAAGAGACAGAAACAGAGGAATAAAAAAAAAAAAAAAGCTGCGTTGTGTTCTTCATCCCTCCCACCTCCACGCTTTTAGCTGGAGCTTCAGCACGTGACCTCAGCTTCCTGTCAACCTCTTATTCCTATTCTGTCAACCACGGGCAGCCGCAACGAGTGCCGCACTCCCCCAACTATTCCCCCCCTCTCTATACATGCATGGGTAGCGTAGCTGTTCTCTGCTCTGGCTGTGCTGATTCTCTCAGAGCTGTTTGCAGTGATAGATGAGGCTGTTTTGCAGTGCCAGCAGCATCAGAGCCAGCACTAACAGGGCCAGAGCTTGGCCTGGCCGGGCTTCAGCCGGGTAGAGCTATGGCCTAGCTAGGTGAAGGAGTGCAACATGACTCAGGACCGCTTCCAATAAGTATATGACATAAGCCGGTCTGAGTGTGTCTGGTAATTTGACCTATAAATCCTTATATTAGGTCATGACTTCATCAGACGTGACAGCATCATAATGACTGGGGATATATGAGGCTTGTGGGGCTGCCACTGCAGAAACATCGTAAAGTCAGCACCTGGTCCACCACCTGGGTTTAGGACTGGGAACCAAACCATGATAAGTTAATTCCTGAACTAAATTTGCCTAGACTTAAAGAAAAGGGTGGCTTTACTCCTCAAAGTATGATTCATGTGCACTTGACTTGAAAACACTCCTAAATAGCCTCTTGTCTGAATTATCTAAGTGCAGAACAAGTAACTGAGTCATTTACAGCTGAGTGTCCTACAGCAAGTTCACAAATCTGAGATAAATTACTATTTAAATAGAGCCAAGTTGTAAATCATAATAGCTTTACATAAAGCAAGAAATGATGGATCCACTTAAGGAACCACTAGGCCAGTGCTGACATGACCACCACTGAGAGTGTGTGTATTTGTGCTGTAGAGAGCACCACGGACTATCACCTCTGTACAACAGCAGTCAATTCAAGTTAAAGTTTATTCAAAGTGAACAATCAAACCAAAGTGGCTCTATACCTTTGCAATAAAAAGAAATACAGTAGACACCCTACAGTAAAAACAAAAATGATGGGTTATTAAACCAACATAAAGCAAAATGGAACAGCAACAGAGAAATCCAAAGGTCTGCAGAGCGAAGCAGCAGCATATTTCAGATGTTGGTGGCAAGGGAGGTCAGGCCACACTCAGTCCCGGTCAGCTCTGCAGGAAGGAAACTCCACCTCTGCTCCAGGGCAGCTGGCCCAGGCTGAGCCTTTGGGTGGTGATGATGTCACAGATGACATGTTTCCCCACCCCGCCCACCAACCAAAGTCCAAAGCTGTCACTCAGTTTCCCTCCAGCATTCCAACTATACATCCCAGCCCTCCACCCACCCACATACTGCACATGCACACTCACCAGGAAAACATTACAGGCCTGTTTTCAGCCTGAAAAAAGGGCTGGGAGATGATCCTCAGCTGCTACACAGTATTTTGTATTCTGATGCTCTATCAGGCTTAAAGTAGCACTTGAAAAAGAAACTCATCAAACTTTCAAAATTTTAGTCTTGAATGGCAACAAAAACAAAATAATAAATCAAACAATCAGAATATCCTTCTGTTCGCTGATGAGGACCATTAAATACTTAGTATTTTGGCTCAATAAATCAGTGGAATAATTCTGTCTTTGTCAAAATGTCTGTCAATTTTCAATATGAACTGAAAAACATCTGACATAAGCAACACAATAAATCATAAAAAAATGTCTGTTGTTTTTGTAAAGTAAGCCTTGAACACATTACCATAACAAAAGATGCAATGATTAATAGCTTCATTGATTAATTAGTTTGTAAACTATTTCTATGCAGTTAATCATTAATTTGATAATTGACTACTTGGCATTTCTGTATTTTTAAAGTTCTGCATTTTTATGAGCAACATTGATATTCCAAACTCTCAACAACAGGCTGAAGTGACATACCAGAGCACACTTAGGACGACCAAAACCACCAATGAATCAACACTATGTATCCACAGACTGTATCACTCACTAAATAGAGTATAAAGCTCATTGGTGATGCACATGTGTTATGGTATCATCAAGTTTTCTTCTTTAAACTAAAACTCATAGATGATTATTTTGACGCTCAGTCAAAATAACACTGTGCCTTTTAATCTTCATGTGCTGCATCACCTGATAGTTTACATTATAGCTGTTAGCTTAGCTCTGTTTTTAGACAGAAAACAGCAAAACCACAAACACCTGTTTTCTGTCCAGTTTGTGTTGTCAATGTCTGCACTAAAGAGCTGCGTCAGAACTGACACAGTTTAGTCTGGACTGGGAATCAACACATGGCAAATTGTCAAAGATAATCACATCATATTAGGACTGTGCAATTAATCGAAGTTTGATCACGATTTCGATTTTCTTGTCAAACGATCTCAAAACTCATACAATCGAGTTCAAACAATTTATTTTCCGTTTTTCTTTCCATAATTTCTGAGAGATGCACATGTGCAATACATTCCATTCCATTGCACAACAGCTGTAAAGTACATATTTGTAGCCAAAATTTATTTTAATTTGAATGTTTTGCATAAAGAATCAATAGTGTTTTTTTGAGAGAGAGAGAAATGCTGAATAAATGTACTGCGAAACTCAAAATTAATCGTTTGACTAATTGTGATTTCAATATTGACCAAAATAATCATATTGATTTTTTCCATAATTGAGCAGCCTGACATCATATAACAACTTTATACCTTCATAAGCTTCATAACCAAACTCCTTGTGTAGAAGAAACTGTGATTTCAGCATCAAATTCCATTGTTTTTATTTACAGCTGTGTCCAATGGCAAATCCAACAACAGCGTTTCTAACTTTTATCATTTTGTCACTTTCATTAACTCTAGAAGTTATTTCTTAGTAGTTCTCATCCCATCTGGTCACTCTGACTTTCTGACATCTCCTCACAATGGGAGACCAACAAAGTGACTCACTACTCCCTCTAGTGGTCACATAACTCCCCCAGACTATGTGTAATATATGCATTTAGCTCATAGCTCTACAATCCAACACATTAGCCTCTTTGGTACGACGTCATAGCTATTTATTGTAAGCACGCAATGATAATTTTAGGTCGTTTTTTAATATTTGAAAGTAGAAATGCTACACATAGGCACTTTAAGGGTAGAAATATCAAAATGTTCTGATTTCAGATTCTGAACTTTAAATATTTCTGAGTATTTTGGGGGTGATGGACCAAAAAACAAATCTGGGAAAATCATGTTTTTCTTTGGGAAACACTAATTAATATTTTGGTGTCACTTTATATAGGCAAAATCTATAATTTCATAAAATAATCAATAAACCAATTGATCATGAAAATAATAGTTGCACCTCTGAAGATCCCATCAATTGATGTATTGTTAGTGATCAAACTGCTGCTCAAAGGTGGCATCAGATCAAGAGGCACTGCAGGTGCAACTAAAGCAAATGTGTGTATGAACACCTTTAATTTATGAAACTACTCATTTTTTCATTAATTGTTCCTCAGTTGAGACATAAAGCAATAAATGCTGTCTGTTTGAACTGCAGTTTGCCTGCCTCAAGCAAAGCAAGAATGGGTGAAATGTGTAGGCGTGTAATCAACATCATGCTTGCGCTATGCACCCACTTCCTCTCCACGCAAACAGCTTTACTAACACTAAATATAGATCCTTTTCCATCTCTGTCAGTTATCCCACTTGTTAGGTTAGAGCAGCCTCTTTGACTGTTGACTAATACAGCATCATTAACTACACAGAACACAAAACCACAGATTCAGCACAAACAGATAAAACTGAGATTTTCCACATCCACAAAGAGAGAAAAAAAAAAACCTTGGGCAATTAATTAACAAAATCACATTCTAGCTACATAGTTGAGGGGAAATGGTGTGCCTGACTACTACATGGACATAATGGAGGGGATGCTGAGCTAAAACAAATACACAGTTCGGAGTTAATTACCTCCTGCATATGGCGCAATGCCCAATGAGAATTCACAGACCTTGACTTGAAAATCATCAGCCATAGTTATTCTTTAATTAAGCAGAAATGTAGATTGAATACCATTATGTTATTCAGGGGGAGAAAAACTGTCACCATCTGCAGATTCATAATATTCCTAAACCCCTTATATTTTCATCTTGCCACACTGCAGCCAACCACATTTTTATTTTTCTAAAACTAAGATTTTCACACACCTCACATGTTACAAGTGTCTTCACAAACTCAGTATATCCAGGACTTTTGAACACATAAGTGGCACAACGTATTGAATACCACTTCCTGCACCACTATGTTACTTGTTTTGTGCATAATCTGAACTAATGAACAATAAAAAAGGTGCAGGTACACTGAAACGAGCTGATGGGTGTGAAAAAGAGCTGAGTGTGGTTTAGTGGGTTTTGCAAAAAGCAACAGTTGAATGCATGACCAATACTAGTTTTGTATCAGCGTGTTTTGTTCAAGAAAAAGACCGTTAATTGTCCCGCCTTGAGCCCAAATTACAGAATGATTCTCCAATTGAACAGCAGGCATCTAGACTAAAACATTACACATCATTTGCTGTCAGAAAATGCCTGTCTAAGGCTGATTCTCTTCAGATAGTGAGTCGATGAAGCTCAAAAATTGGTCTTTGTTCTTCTGCCGACAAAGCACCACAGATAGCTGAGGCATTAGTAACAAAAGGTCGGAGAGAAATGACCACCACGTGAGGGAGGGGGGAGGGGGCAGGGTATTACCCCATAACCCCACCCCCACCCCCCCACCCCACACTGACAGGTGAAACGTGCCATTTGTAAGACTTGATCAGGGGGGCCAGAGCCAAGAGCAGCAATTTCAATTAAAGACACAAACTCATGCCAGACAGTCTGGAGCCTGCCAAGTCGCTCCCTGAGCTAGCAATCAGGAGAATGTGACAGACTGTGATGATCCATTTGTGACACATCATTACATGGCGAGACCATCACATATATTGTCCCTGCGTATACGTGCAAAACACCTCAAGTACACTATGGCAGAAAAATTAGGATTAGGATTAAACTAAACAGCAGCTCGTATTTAACCCTTTAATAACATAATCTCTGCTGCTACATTTTACACTTTACACTATTCAAATTACTGTAACTCCTGAACCATTTACGCTATCCACAACATTCAAACAGTATATGAAATCTAAGATCCTAAGCTTTCCAAAATTATAGAACATTATATATATAACGCTATATAACATAACTTTATGGCAGGAATGTGTGACTTTATTACAGGTAGAAAGCAACTGTTTCAGAGACTTAAACACAGGCTAAAAACTGCCTGGAAAATGGAAATAATAAAAAATACAAAGCCATAATATGGATACTGAATATTCCAGACCAAAAAGCATGTTTGAGCAGATGTAAAACAGGTGAAAGTTTATTTTTGCAATCTTAAAAAGTTTTGTTATGAACATTTACAGTTGTTTCTGATAATAAATATGCAAAATACTTCAAGTCTGTTTTTTCTTTTTTTAAAACATACGATTTAAGCATGTCTTATTTATAATAATGATACTTAATGCCCACATACTGAAAGTTAAGTTCTTCATAAAAACAAAGGTGTAACAGAATTTGACATTTTCTGACACTTTTATTGAAAAGAAACCATGAAGACACCTCGGTGGCGTCTTAAGTCAGACCCCTAAAGAACAGCTCATATAAAATATTACCCAGGCTGTAGAGACTGTGTTTGAGAAAGCACTCTTTTCTAGGAAAGAGTAAGAGATGTGCTTAAAGTTGAAAGTTGTTGACACTCTTGTGCTGTCTTTTTGATAGGAATGATGAGGTTTGTTAACAACAGACATACAGGATTTCCTCAAATGAAGTTAATTTTAATCATTTCAGTCTTATAATTGAGACAGATTTGCATACATTCTAATTCATCCATGCACACAATTACTAAAAACACCTCTCCAATCTCAGACTACTTGTTAGTACACTGGAGTTCATATCCAAACTAGATATTTTTTCCTTTCCAAAGTAATCAAAAATATAAATGTGACTTCCTGTTCCTAAACCACGCAGGTTTAACCTTTGCTGAACCTCTGGGGCAGGACTCTGTGCAGCTGTCAGTAATCAAATAGTCACTATAAGGGTTTAATGTTAAACAGATGGAAGTGAAGACTAGTTCCTTTACATCTTTACACTGTGTGACTTCTTGAATTTGACAGGCTTTCACACAACAAACCCAGGAATTTGTGTGAGGAGTATTGTTTGGTTGAGCACTTAAGAGTGCTTGAAGTGAGAAATAGTGGAAAAAAATCAGACAGAATGAAAGGTTTGAGGGGGAGGGAGACTGTAGGCTACACGGAGAGGGAGAGCAGGAGAAAGAGAGGGGGAGGGAAGGCATTAACTTCCTGTGGAAACACCCACTTTTCCCATGAGCTCATACAAACCAGAAAGGTCACTTATTCAATACCTAATACACAAGGAGAGAAAGAGAGCACACAATGTGTCCACTGCCTTAAAGGGCCACCAGGGACTATTCTGTAGAAGCTGGGAAAGCTTTAAGACAGTACAAATTGACAAACAGGATTTATGGACAAAAACACAGCAATTCGAGATTTGACACAGGTCATTTTTAAGTGGCAGCCGCTGTAAAGCTGTACAGTCATGTTACACGCTCATCATCCACAGTGAACTTTAAATGTTTACAGTAAAGACAATGCAGACTGGGTGTACCTTGGCTTAATGCCGAATTAAATGAACCCGTGCACATCACTCCTACAAGCTCTCTTCCTCCTAATGCGCAACAGATCAATAGCCTGTCCCTTTAATCATTACCTTCTTCTTAAATGTCGGCAGCCCAGGGAAACCAGACAAATCCTTGATGCACTCACATCCATCTAATAATAGTATGAATTCACTGAAAACACAGGACATGTCCCTGTAAAGTTGAAAATGAATCCTAGTTTATTACTACACAGGCCATTTTTTGCCAACATTCCTATTGATTTATGATAAAACTGTACTCACCAGGACCGCTACTGCTAAATGCTCCTGTGTCTTACCTCATCTGACTCCTGTTATTATGTTTCCAAGCCTCAGCAAATTCAGCTGCTGAGTACAACACTTTTTTAACTGATGTGTTGCCAAGACTATCAGGAACAAAGAAATAAAACTTAGTGTTTCATTACAAACTAGAATAATCCTTCTGTCATTTACAGCTTTGAGACTGATAATTAGTGCAGAAAGATTGTAATTAGCTTAAAGACACCATTTTGTTTTCCTCAATGTGACAATATGTAAGTGAAATGCTAAGTGTAGAAGGACAAAAAGATAACACCAGGGATCACATGATCATATCAGATATAAGCTAACCTTTTGACACTGTAAACACAGACACAAAGGTCAAATGTAATGATTATCTAAACCATTGGTTTGCAACTACTCTCATCTTGGGAGCCACATTTTCTCCTGGTTATAAAGTTGTAACCCACTTTCAGAAGGATCACATTTATTTTTCCAAAACTGTATCGCAAATATGTATTAAGTTTAAAAATGTTTAACAAAATATTCCCATATTTCCATGTTTGCATACAGGACTGATTCCTCAGC
Source organism: Ostorhinchus rueppellii (assembly GCA_030068375.1). Taxonomy (NCBI): domain Eukaryota; kingdom Metazoa; phylum Chordata; class Actinopteri; order Kurtiformes; family Apogonidae; genus Ostorhinchus; species Ostorhinchus rueppellii. Next base: position 37,499,321 of record JAQQZY010000019.1, on the reverse strand, counting down.
ATCACATGCAAGTGCTGCTCATTTGTTCTGTTGAATATGAATTAAACTAACATCACAACTGTGTTTTCGCACAAAATTAACAAAGCCTAAAAATCATATTTTGCTTAATAAGTTGAATCTATTTCACTGGTTTCATTCTGTCTTATTTGAGCAAGTGTACGCACTGCAATACAGGGGTGTCCAAAAACAAGATAAAAACACTAAATCTGAAGGAAAAGGTCCTGAAATATCTGTCTATGCAGCAAGATAATTTCAATTGAGAATATTTCTTGAATTAAGATTGTTAAATATACAAACTAGAAAAGCACTCGGGAGAGCGCAGACCTCCGCCAAGATAGTGTTTGTATTTTTTTTTAAGGTAATGTTTGTACTTTTTTTAAGCTAGTGTTAGTACTTTCCTCCACTAGATGGCGGTGAATGACCTCATGCAGTTCTGTGCCACCATGCCATATCTCACAATGATAAAGAATCCTTTAAAAAGTTCCTGGATCCAGACGGTGATTCAAAGCGGCTCCAAGTTATGTTGCTAACAAACAAAGTCGGCTGGTAAACAAACACACAGTAAAACATAACCTCCTTGTCGGAGGTAATAAGCACGTCTACAGATGTAGGAACACTTAAAATAACTCCTAAAACAAGACAAATGATCTAACACTTAGAAATCTAAGGTTGTTTTTTTTTTTTTATCTTGGTAAGAACCAAATAATTTGCAGTGTACAGACAACATCCTGGAATAGAAGTTTTATCACCAACATGTATATCCAATTGTGCCAGACTAGATTCATATTTTTAGCATGTTGTCTACAAATGTTGACATAAACTTCACCTGTCAGCTTTCAGCCAGTTGCAGGTGTTACCATGGCAACTGCCAGTCTACCATGCACCTTTCACACGCATCTGTCAAAATAAAAGCCTGACTTCGAAGCATTATATATATTTTATTTCAACTGCACTGTGACCTACTCAGAACAAGTGTGTGACCCACTTTTGGTTCATAACCCACTGGTTGAGAAAGCTGGATCTAAACTACCCCCCTCCCTTCCTTTTTAACTGTTTTTATGCTTGTCTAGTAAAGCATCTTTTTGGCAACTGGAAAAATAGTCAATTCTTTTCATATTCACCCTGTACATAATGTTGTAGCTTTGGTCCAAACTGCACTAGCTGTGCATTCTGTGTAAGAAATATTTCACTTTGGTTCATCATTGATTTTCATCCCCATATAGTTCATATTTCAGTCTTGTAAGAATTGTGCTGTTGCAGCAAAGTCCAATCCCTAAAGTTATACAGCTTATACAGCAAAACATTTTCCATAACAGACCAAAATATGGCCAGAAATGTGAAAATCTGAGATATCTTTTACAAAGAAGGTTGGACGTCATGGTGTTTTACAGTAAAAGCAGGTTACGTGCTGGATGCCCTGGATGCCCCAGCTAACAGTCAGGCGTGTGGAGTTAGGATAGCGCTCATGCAGAGAATAAAGCAGAAGATGAATGTCCCATCAAGTAGGCCAACTCCTGGCGCAGTCAACCCCCCACTCTACTCTAACCTCTGTGGCATTAAGACTTCAATCGGCCTGCTAAATATCAATGTGTGCTGGACTCTGGACACTTTTGAACCGGCTCAAAGGCGTCGAATCAAAGAGGTGCCATTTAAAGGCCTTTTTCCACCAGATACCTGGACTCAAAGGGGCCTGTTTGCTCTGTAGCCATCACACTACAAACTATTTCCTCATTTGCATTTCATAAGTACATTTTGTCAAAACATAAGTGTGGACCTGTGTAAATACTTTGCAAGCTCACAAACTGATTAAACAGAGTAACACAAAGACCGAGAGCTTTGTGAACCGCCCTTATTGTTCTACCTAATCATGTGACATCAGTAATGTTCCCCTTCCCTGCATTAAGCCTACCCTAAGCCTGGCCATTGATGGGTTGTCAGTGCCGTTTTCTCTGCAGCCCCTCCTTGTTTTGCTGGGAGGGACGATAAATAAAGACTTATTTTGATAGGAGTTACTCTCTAAAAAGACGTGGTGTGCCCTCCTGACTGCATTTTGCCCTGTTGAATTCTAGTCAATGCCTCTTTTTTTGTGGAGGTGGAATAACTTCGGCCCATGTGACACTGTATCAAAATCAATATTAAATGGAAAACAGACAGAGGATGAATTACAAATGCTCCTGCAAGTGCCGGTAATGTTATTTCTGTAAACAGGAAGGGAGGATAATCGCAGAAACTGTATACAGTAAAACTACAACTACCTGCAGTTTCTACAGTTGACTCAGCGAACACATCCTCACACCAACTCTCAAGACATGAAGTACAAAGTCATATATCATGACCCAGTAGTGAGAGTCATTTCAGGCAGTAATAGTGCTTGCATATGCTTTGGTTCCCTTCTAGATTTTATTCAATTCTTCTTCCTCTGCCCGTCTTTGTTCAGAAGTAGCACTGCACATGCTCACATCAACAAAGCATTACTGTGATGGCTCAGGGAGAGGACAGCAGCTACTGCAGTGGCTCTGAGGACAGAGAAACTACTGTGTGACTTTCAAAAACCCATACAAAGTCACTCATCGAAGTGTGGCTTCCATTCTGTAGTCTATGGTTTCAGGAAAACCATATGACTGACCAAATAATGGGGCGCTTATTAACACTGAAAACACAGAAGAGAAAAAACAAAGCTTCCTCAGACTTCATTTTCCAATTGGATATATAAAGCTGATAATCTATAACTACACATAAAGATGTAAAAAAAAAATATATATATATATATATACCCATAATTAACATGATGACCCAACAGTTTCAGTTACTTTTTTGCTCTCCATCGTGTGATTTCAGTGCACAGCACCTGCAGGGATGTACTCATCTCTTCCACCATCTCCCCTCTCTCCTCTGGTACAACTGCTGAGTGTGTATTTCTGCACCAGTGTACTCTGCTGCAGACTATAATTCTTCGAATGGGGTGATATGTCAAAGGAAATGGGGCCACTCACTGGCATCATGTCAGATACAGAGCAGCATTACTGTTGTGTGCTTTTAGGCCTGCAGTCACACAACACAGACAGCAGAAATGTTATTACTTTAACAGGCTACTCCTCATAAATAAGACCTAATGGACACATCTCCTCCCTCCTCTCTCTCTCTGACGGATCCTACTCGCCTGTGCAGTCGCTGTCACTGACGTGGTTAAAAGTAATACTCACAATGAAAAACTGTAAGAAAGAGTACAAACAGATGAAGATTTAATGGACAAGTGTACATAAATGAGTGTGGAAACATCAGCATCAGCGATACTGCCTCGACTTGGCACGGCTCAGCTTAGCCACAAGGTGGTTGTCATAGTGACATCATCTTCAGTGCAACTGCAGTACAAGTGTAAAAATGTAAGAGGATGAAGCTTAAAATTCTAAGTTCTCACTTCCAAAATGTAAATGTTATTTTAAGATTTTCCAGGTGGGAATATAGTTGTTTCCATCTAACAACTGTGGTCAGTTTATTAAGACTGAGCCAACTTAAAAATGTGTTAATTTCTGGACATTTACCGCTAGTTTGGTTCAGTATTCCACACTTCGACATGATGACACACATGCACTGCAAAAACCTAAATCTTACCAAGTGCATTTTTCTCATTTCTTGTCAAAATATCTCATCACACTTAAAATAAGACATAATCACCAAAAGAGGAACTTGTAAGTGAGATATAAGAACATTTTTTTAGACAATAGATCTTGAAAATCTTATTTCAAGAAAAGTGACCAAGATAATTTTCACTTGTTTCATTGGCAGATTTTTTTTTTTTTGCGAAAAGCGAAAAAAATCTTGAATTAACTCCACACTAAGTAACAAGAAACATGAATCCCCACCCTGGAAGAAAGTTTTAAAAGTCAAGGAACTGATCTATAATATATATAGACAGAGTGTATTCACAAAATAATGGAATTATTTAAGTGGTGTAGGCCTATATGATTGTCTACTCACTTTAGGGCGTGTGCATGTGTGTGTCTGTGTGTGTGTGTGTGTGTGTGTGTGTGTGTGTGTGTGTGTGTGTGTGTGTGTGTGTGTGTGTGTGT
>JAQQZY010000019.1:37480087-37490150 GCA_030068375.1 Ostorhinchus rueppellii | reverse complement strand
GGACAAAGTTGTGCTCTGAAAATATTCACATCTTTTCAATATTAATAACATGTAAACTTGCATTCAAACAGCAGCAGTAGCATTATTTCAGTTTTTTGATAGAAATTCTAGTATGTTAGAGTGATAGAGAAAACCACTGTGGTACCCCATGGTGTAAAAACAGAAAGTTCATACAAATTAAATATGATCAATTACTGCACATCTTTGCAAAATGAATATTGTACACTCCATTATCGCAATAATGATATTTTTGCGATATATTGTGCAGCCCTATCACTAGCAGCATCAATACAACCTCTGCATCTACATCCCTGAAAAAATGTTTCATTACTATTACTATTATTGTGCAAATTATGCCTAATGTCACTAAGCTACATCATAGATATTGTTTGTATTACATTCAAGTTAATTTAGCATCTGCTCGATAGCAAGAACACATAAATTCATTTTTAGTTTTCATATAATTGTGAATATATTTGGGCATAACATCTTCATTTGAATCTGTCCATTAATTATTAGCAATGAAAACCAATAACCAGTTGGATAAAATCATCCCCTCATCCTTGCAGTTACATACAACACAGTAAATGAAGTTCATTCATGTGTTTGTTGAAATAAATGTAGAATGTGTGACTTTTCTCTACTTTTTGTGAGTATGAGTGTGAGTTCTGAATGTAAATCTCATTAATATATGCTAAATCTAACATACTTTGTTAAGGTGAATTATAAAACAAATGCTAAAAGTTGGTTAGTTGATGTTTTCAATGTCTGTGATAAAGTCTTATTACACATATGTTGGTTTATGTACATTTATACAACAGATTTCTAAATCTTCCACTAGAAAGAACCTGTAAAGTGAATGTATTGTAATGTGCAGACTACTGATATGGTGACTTAGAGGTTTTGGTGCTACGATCATCACCAGATAAATAATTGCGGTTTCACAGTAACTATTTTGTGGGGTGTGGTCCATGCTGTGAGTGTCTGCATGCAGACCATGCAGCTGTATAACCCTTTGAAAAGTGAAAGTGAAAGTTAACACACAGGTTACTAATTCCTCTACTTCTCCTGCTGTTGTGAAGCTCATTTTTCTTTTCCCTACTGCCTGAAACTTCACTAACTTTCATTTAAGGGGGCTCTTCATTTGTTTAAGGGGAAATCCCCCCCAGGTGCATCGACTATTTTATGCAGTTTGCCTTGTGATGAAACAGAGCATGTTTACTGCATCAATTCACAAGTTCAAATCCACAATGGCAGCCTGAAGCTGCGTAGATGACAGTAACAAACACAAACTCAATGGAAACAAAGGTGAGCTTCCATCAAAAATATATTTACGGTCAAGACCACTGGCTCCTGAGACAGACGGTCAGCTTGTTCCTTCTGTCATTTTCACTCGTGGAATGTTGAATGCACTGTGTGTGTAATGTTGCTTTCGTTCCGTGCAGGAAGCACATATTGGCGTGTCTTTGGTTCCGCTCTTAATCTACTGTACTTAATAAGATGCTTTCTGGCAGCCTTGATGATGAATTAACTGTGACGTTAAAAAATGCAATTAATCGTAAAACCATGACATTGTTACAACCCTAGTGTTTTGAAGTAGATCTGATGGGTCCAAGACTAACATTCCTCTTGAGTAAAAGCCACTCTCTCATTAATTCTCACAATTTCACATTTTCAGTCTACAGCCAACCTCTATTTTTGACTTTTTACTCCTGTTCGATCTTCTTCTACTGTCCTCATAAAGCTCACAGGCAGATTGTATTTCAATATCAGGGCTTCTCTGCATTTTTTATTTTTCAGAGGCAATGTGGAAGAGAAACAGAAATGGCATAGAGGGGAAATGAGGTGATAACAGCACTGGACTGGATTCAGACTGACACTGTGAATACAAGGAATGTACATAACCAATGGTGCTAACAGTACACACCAGACATGTGTTATTACTCGAGACAGAACTGCTTTTTTACTGAATTGTGTATGTACAACACAGAGTTTATTTGCCTTCTCGGAGGTTGTTGTGGGGAGACAGAAATACAGAGAGAGATGGAAAGAATGGCTGAATTTATCAGCTGATCTCAGATCTCTTGTGTCTGGAGGGCAAAATCCTGGATCACACCCTTGGCTCCAGCTACCAAATCTACTTTTCACTGCAGACGAGATAGAGCAAAGCATCTGATTACAGTCATGGCACAGCTTTAAATTATCTGTACTGCACAGAAAAAATACTCTTCGGATGCAGATGTTATGATTATGAATGGTGCGCCTCAGCTGCTTTGTAACAGCAATTGCTCAGATCTCCTCCAAACGTTGCATCCGACTCTTCAAATACATATGAGTCATGATGTGAGAGGAGGAGATGGATGGATAAATTCTAATCGTTGACATTTTTCTTAATTCAACAAGGTTCCTCCCAGATTGTGAAAACGATACAGTCTAAAATTGGGTACAAATGCAAAAAGTTTTAAAATAACTGTAGATTAGAGAAGGTATATTACAGAGTATATAACAAGAAATCCATATATTACAAAGACAGATGATGCAGAGACCAGTGCATTAAAAGGGATATATATCAAATTTACACTTTAAAATGAGTAAAAATTACTAATAAATGAAGAATTTAAAGAGTTCAGATTGCCATTAGTGTAATAAAGAGCTCTGAAGATGCCAGAGTATTGGATAAAAGATATGAATTGAACCTGCTCATAGGAAAATTCGGCAGATTTATGTGACCACTAGAGGGAGTAGTGAGTCACTCTCCTGTGTTGATGGAAACTAAAGCCACAGGGCCTTTTACAAAGCCTCAGAAAGTGATCAGATGAGATGAGAACCATTAAGAAACAACTTTTAGAATCAAAGAACGTGAAAACAACAACTGGACGTTGAAATGGCAGTTTGATTGTGGGGCTTGTGAACATATAAAGTTATTGTGACGTCATGAGCTTTCCTACGTTCGCTGTTTGTTGATCCACGGACCAGACTAAACTTGACAGAGAAAGAGGAAACTCTCACAAAGGAAGGTGAGGGTTATCTGTGTGTGCGTATGTGTGTTATCAGGTGCAATGTGTGTGTGGACATGAGTGTGTGACTTTGTAAGAGGACAAGCGCATGGATTTAAGCCAACAAGAGCTAATGAGTGTAAACAGGTACAGGTCTCTGAAAATCACATGAAGGAAAACTGACATGGTAGTGGAATCTAGAATAGAATAGAATAGAATAGAATAGAATAGAATAGAATAGAATAGAATAGAATAGAATAGAATAGCTTTATTATCATTGTAACAGGTACAACTAAATGAAACTACATAAACTATGTGTTAAATAAGGAATCTGTCGCCCTGTTAGTTCTGCTTTAGCACCACTGCCATCTGCTATGAAACACTAGTTACACATAATTAATAGGGATTCAACCATCAAAAACATAGGATAATCTAGTTTAGCCTCATGTTGTAATAATGTCTATATCGCACATTCAGCTATTGCTTATTAAGAGGGAAGTTTCTCCCTGGATACTCATTAGTTTCTCATTATCTTAAAATGAAAGGGATGACCTGCATGTCTCTTGAGCTTTCCCAGATGGGAAGGAGTGTCTTTACAGATCCTGAACTCCCTTTTGCATGTGCATTCCTATGGTTTTCTGCATGGCACACTGCCAGCTTTAAGCAAAGACTGCATGTACTCTTACTCTTGATCGGGATTAAAAGCATAAACCTTTATAAAACAGAAATGCTGAACAGCGTAAACATCGGCCTGAGTCTTTAACTGCTGCGGGATGCCGTAAACAAGGATAGAAATAGTGACAATTGCCCTGGGGGTGGAGCCAAAGAAAAGGTCATTAAAATTAAAGAGGTTTATCCCCTTGGAAGCATGAATATACTCAGCAAATGTCAGCTAATTAGATCATAAGATATTGTGTGTACAAGGTTTACACCTGAGGGTGGCCCATGAGAAAAAATGCCCTAAATGGCTAAATGTAACATCTTCTTCTTGAAGAAGCATGATTCTGAAATTTTCATAGTACTGTGGATATGGTGGAGGTCTATCTGAAGTGAAATTATTTTGGATGTATTGCTGAGAAACAAAATAAGCTCCAAAGGAAACCAAAAGTGTGAAAATCCACCTTGGGAGGACGACATTGAAAGAAAATTACATAAGTTCTGTTCATTGAATTTCAGAGGTTTTACTCAGAACCTTGAGTTTGGTCACCCAGACAGATGGACCAAAGTCACCAGCCTCATTCTGTCTGGATCAGCATAAAATTTAAACTGTATTTTTCAGTCTGTGTAGCTGAATAATAATTTTTAAAAAAAAACTATAGTGCTGCTGCAACAGCTAATGTTGAGCCACATCAGAAACCAACAAAACACCACAGATGACAGATACATCACAATCGTGTTTGTTCTTCAGGCTCTGCATAAACCACCTATTGTTTGTTCAGTGCTACACATGCTCTAACCACGAGCCCTGATGTGTTAATACCTGATTGGTCATGCAAAAACAAATTTAGAACACTTATTTACACATGCAATTGCCAGCATCTGTTTTACTGCACTTTTCATTAAAATCAGACACTCAGGTCTCATTATTGAAGGAAAACAGTAGCACTAAAAAAAAAAAAAAAAAAAAAAAAGCTACATATTCATAAAAAGGACTAAAAGTTTTCTTATCAGAGAAAATGACACGTTTCAAAACAACATTGCATTTAATGTGGATCATTATCTGACCTGCAGTGAGCATAGGTCTGAATGTGTTGAAGGTGACAACAAATAGAAACGAGGTTCAGAGCACGACCTACAGAACCAGTAAATGACTAATATACTAATTTACTGTTTCGTACCTTTCAATATATTCTCATTCAAGTGCTCTGAGAACATACAAGACTTCTGCATCCTTTTAGACCTGTTTGTTTTTTCAAACTGCATAAAATGTATCAACAGTGCTTTGACTTGACTTAGGCTAATTACCATTTTCAGAAAGGTGGGTGGGGCTGAATGTGTGATTGACAACTGCAGTGACCAATCACTGCTTAGATTCTGTCAGACTCAAGTGGACGTTTGGTAAATAATGTCAGGTTCATCCACATTTATAATTAGTCTTTTAGTTTGGACTGAGAGGATAAAACTGACGAAGGAAGGTGTGTAGTTTCAATTAACCCATAAAGACCCAGTGTTACTTTTATGGCAGTTCCCAAATGAATTTTTCTCCTTATTAACCCTTTCTTAAGTCATTTTTCACCATTTTTTGTTATATTATCCTCTGTATTTTGCATTTTTCAGAGTAAATCATGTATTTTTCCCTATATATAATTTACTGATCATGTAAATGTTCATTAAAGCTCAGAGAAAATGCAAAAGTGATTATATCAAAAAAGGGAAAATTAGGTATAAGTAACTTTTCCTGAAAATCTCTCATAAACTGAACATAAACCCAGTGTGTCCATCCACTGTCACTGACCCAACTCCATGGGTTTTATTAGTGAATCAGTGTTGTAGAAGATAATGGTGTTGCCATGGTAACTACAGAGCCTCTGAACATCCAAATGGGTCATATCTGCTGACCATGAAAAGACGAAGAACTGTATTTTACACCAACTATTTACTTGTATTGATAGGATTAATGGATCAGCGAGTATTTAAGAATTTAGATCAGTAGATTGTTTTGGTCGCTGCCTGCTGTTTGGGTCTTTATGGGTTAATTGTGTGTTTTTTTTTCCTCCTCATTTTGACTCATTCTGCTTTAAAACATCATTACACAAGTTACACTGTGTTAAAATGAATAGGAGGATAAAAGGCACTACCTAGCAGGAATATGGCCCAGAAATTTCACACAAGATCTGTTTAATGACACTTATAAAGATGCAAGTTAAAATACCTTCAACCAGGGGTGTCAAATTCATTTTAGATCAGGGGCCACATTCAGTTCAATTTGATGTCAAGTGGGCCGGACCAGTAAAATAACAGCACAATACCTTTTAAATTATAACTTTCCCTCTTTCTTTTAGTGCAATTAAAAAAATATTAACCTTTACAAACCATCTTTTCTCCAAAAAAGATGTGAACAACCTGAAAAAAGCTTACATTTTGTAAGAAAAATAACATTTGTACATGTCTTACAATGTTACACAAACATTTCGGTAACAGGCAGCATGTTGTTAAGTACATCTCAGCTTATTATTAACAAAACTCATAGATCACAGTGGATCTACAAACACACAAACCCTTTAGTAAGAGGCAGAATAGTGTTAAAATTGCAATCATTTTCTTTAGACATTTCAGGTTATTCACATTTTATTGTTAAAGGATAGTTTTAAATGTAAATATTTTCATCGTGCAATGTTATTTTTTCCACATTAGACCAAAAAGAAAATTTGTACTTGTCATTATTTATAGATTATTATGTTATTATTTTACTTGAGATCACACTGGTTTGCATCAGGCTCCTGAACTAAAATGAGTTCATTCACAAATTCATTCCATCGGACCCTTCGGCGGGCCGGTTTTTGGTGTGTTTGACACCCCTGTTTTAAACTAACTGTCGATATGCATAAGCCATCGTTGCACTTACCAGAGTTAATAATGGAAAAACTAAAATGCAGTAGGGTGTCATGCTGAAATGAATCTTTAAAAGAAACCAGAATGACACAGGAAGTGAAGTAATCAGTCTACAAAAACAATTCACAAAACATTATTTCATCGGGAGGTGTTTGCCATTTAGATTCTGCGTGATCACTATCCTCTGAGGTGTATATTCAGGAAGATTTTCTCTTGCACTGTTAACCATGAGATTGGATTTTTATGAGCATATTTATGTAAAAAAAAAAAGGGTTGTTGAGAAAACCTGAAGTGCTTCTTTGCATTACAATCCGCTCTTTCACTGCCAGCTCTGTGAGAAATTAACAGGTGAGCCTCCTACAGAGCTAAACAAACAATGTGCACTCATCATCTGAACTGACAGCCAATCACACACACACACACACACACACACTGTTGAAGCTGTAAGCCTTATAGTAGAAAAAGCGCTTACTGTTACACGGTTCAGTCTTCCATTACAAGGAAAAGTTATTAACTCCCTTAAAGGGGATGAAGAAACGCCGGTCAGAATATAAATGGAATTGTTTGCACTCAGCAGTATGGCATGTGACATAACACTGACTCAGACACAAAGTTGCAAAAGTGCATGTATCCAAAAATGGGATGGGGATAAGCCGTGTGCAGTACTGTGTAACATCAAAAAAATCTTCCAAACTAACTCACAAACACATACATGGGAGACGCTGTAAAAAAAAATGTCACTCACCTGTGTCTATTTCTTAGTAATACACATGAAATGGAAGCTACTGCATTCATGTCATACTCTGCTATCATTACCACACCTTGCCTCCACATGCCCAAGAAGGGCTGTCTGCGGAAGCCATGTTTATTCCATTGAATCCCTACTCATGGCAACATTCCTCCTTCGTGACCTCCTATTGAAGTTATCAAAACCACGCTAGAGGATCTGTGAAAAAAGGAGTAGGTGCAGAGAGGACGCATATGCACTTCGGCTGCAAATCCATCTGAGGTCTACAAAAATCCACCACTAATCTGTCAGAACATGATCAGTGAGAATGCTTCGCCCTCGTGCGTGAACGTTCACGTCTGAGGGCCGCTGCGCTAATATTAGCAAACATGTGAGCATGCAACGCCATCATCGCACCAGCAATCGGATCACGCAACAACTCATTATAGCGCCGTCTCATTCCAGTAGCATCTTTGGTTACTCTGGGTAAATTGAGCATGTTTGATGTGTTATTATTCCTGAGATAAAAACATGCACACACATACCACCCCACACGCAGTCTTCACATGGCCAGCATGAGTCATGTTTTCCCTTACTTGGGACACTTCCTCCCTCACAGACGTCACATTAAACAACACTGTGTTCCACAACTTTTGTCAGATGACTCAATGTTATGTCATTCCAAAGCTATTTCAGCTTGAGTCAACTGCTTGGCATTAGGGCGACCAGCAGCTCCCAAGGACCCGCCGCTCCACTGTGGCCAACGACATCATCCTTCATGTCCTGTCGTTTCCAGAAAACCCTGCCTCAGTCCTGTAGTCGGATCTTAGTTTTAGATTCAGTATAGTCTAAATTAGGGCGGGATATCAGACCTCAAAAGAAACAGGTCTGGATTAAAAACCTGCAGACGAGTGAAGGTTGGCAGTGATGTCACAGGCTTTTATGGCCTTGTCCTGCCTGATTTCATCTGTTTTATTTGGGGAAACATCTTGTGCAGTTTCACACAATGTTAAAAGCTAAATGAAACTTGTTTTTTTTTTATATTTAACACAGCTATTATGGTATGAAAACATAAAAATACCCAACCACAAGGGACTGATCCGGTGAGAGTCTTGCAGAATTATCATCAGCAGTTTGTGTCATCAGCTTTTTAGTTTTTTCATAGTTTAACAAGTGCATGAGTCGTTATTTGAAGAAATTAAAGAACTTAGTTTCGTTTTTTCTGGTATTATGAGCTAAGACTTTATTTGTCAAAGCTGACAATGGAAGGGCAAAGGAACACAGTCAGAAAAACATCGTTCATTAACGGTCCGATATTGTGAAAAGACATCCGATTCTTTAAATTAAAAAAAATTGAGCTACTTAACTTTAAACTATTATTATCATTTTTATTAGTTTTAGTCATAGCTTTTGTAACTATAATAACCCTGTAATAACTACAATACCCTAATCTAATAAGCAAACCAAATGAAAAGATACCAAGAAGTGGTTTTGGCTCATGAAGAAGCTTTTTAATAATTGTAGTTGCACTGTTTTAATTAAATGAGGCTTGAACTAATTTACAAAATGTAATGCACTTCATAACACGTACAATATTCTATTAAATCTACAAGCTGATATTTTGGCAGCACAGTTTACACCCAAGTCTAATACTCTGTAAAAAGCTAATAAAGTGTCAACCACCGAACACACACACTCATTCACACACACACACGTTCCAGTGATTCAGGAAGCAGGTCACGGTTTTCCATACAGAACTAGGAGGTCCTAGAAGCAGCAGTAGAGGGACTTCCTTTGCCAAAGGGCCAAATTCCACATGGTCCATGACCATTAACCCACCCAGGCTGACTCAGACTCACCCCACCCCCTTAACACCCCCCCGCCCCCTTCCAACACTCAACATAGTTCTGGGGAAAACCTCGACTTCACAAACAGCTGTTAGGTCTTTCCCCCCCGGCAGGTGATTTCTAGAAACTTCTCAGACGGATGTACTCTTTCTTCTCTTGCTGTCAACAACTCCATTTCTTTCATTTTCACAGCAGCACCAGAAAAATCAGCCAGCAAGGAGGAAAGTGTGACAGGAAATTAGCTGTGGGTCATGCTGAATAAAAAATACAGTACATGCGAAGGGGATCACGAAGCAGAACCCAAAATCACACTGAAAAAAAAAAAAACTGACTGCGGTGCATACACAGATGCTCTCTGTTTACTTCACAAATTAAATTTATGGCGGAGGCGCGATGCAGACAGCTTGATAATATCTCCTAAGACACCGGCAGGCAATGTTAAACCCAGTCACCCTGCAGAAATAATATGCTTTACAGTAATTCAAGAATGAGTTAGGTCTGAATTAGGCTGTCCATTACTCTGGAGCTGCACTGATGTTCTGCAGAGTGGGGGTCCACCCTCACACAGACATAGAGCATCAGTCAAACGTCAAGTCCTGGGCTGTAGAACAAATAGTCCTGCAATCATTCATCAATTAACTGATTAACTGTCAATCTTCAGCTGCATTGTTAGAATAAAACAGTTTTGCCTCTTCTCGTGACATAATTATGAAAATGGGATTTATTGTTGATAGATAACGTGTAGCTGGGACCTGCTCAAAGGTGATAACACTGGTCTACAAGTAAAATGCTTCCAGAATGAAGGTCGTTTGGGTCATTAATAAAGAAAAATTCAGTCAGATGTCCTAGATGGTTGTAGTTTCGAAGATACAGTCTGAGGCCAAAATGTGAAATTCTGACAATTAATGAGAGAATGGGTTTGATTTAAAAGGAAAGTTTGT
>JAQQZY010000019.1:37460349-37475459 GCA_030068375.1 Ostorhinchus rueppellii | reverse complement strand
TTCAGGTTATTCACATTTTTTGCTAAATTATACTTTGTTTTAGTGTAAATACATGAAACTGTTTACATTTACAAAAGGGAAACATTTGGAGTTATTATTTATATGTTATTCTGTTAGTATTTTCCTGGTCCTGCCCACTGGAGATTGAATTGGTCTGAATGTGGAACCTGAACTAAAATTGATTGTAGGATTGTTAATATCTTAGTGTAATTCTTGAATTTCACAAATTTATCCCAAGGGCCAAACTGAACCCTTTGGCGGGCCGGATTTGGCCCCCGGGCCGCATGTTTGACACCTGTGCATTAATCCTATCAATATGTGTCAGAAAATGGTGTAAAATACAGTGTGTCATCTTTTCATGGCCATCAGATATGACCCATTTGGACGTTCAGAGACTCTATAGTTACCATAGAAACAGCGTCATCTTCTACAACATTGATTCACCAGTAAAACACATAGATTATGATCAATGACAGTGGGTGGACACACTTGTTTTTACATTCATTTATTGATATATTTGTTGAAAAAGTCACTTTTTCTTCAGTTTTCTCTTTCTGATATGATAACCCTCGACTTTAATCGGAGCTTTTAATGAACATTTTATGATAACCAAATTCCATATCTAAAAAAATATGGGATTTTCACTGAAAATATGCAAAATGCAGAGGAAAATATCATAAGAGGTGGTGATAAATCACTTAAGAAAAGTTAAAGACAGAGGAAAGCTCATTTGGGAACTGCAACAAAAGTAGCACTGGGTCTTTATGGGTTAATGATAATGAGCTCCCTCATCTATATTTTCAGTATTATTACGTTTGACCTGATCAATAAAATGTATAATATAACATAAATCAGCCTATTTGGCAGTAACTGCATGTCATAATAAGTTATCACTTAGGTGAAATACCTGAAACTGTGGATAGGCAGAGGTTTGGAAACTAGTTTTCACTACAAACCAAAGCCATTTCATCTGAGGAGACAAGCTTCAGCCTGTACAAGCTTGTTCTATACTATGTAGACGTGCCAATTAAATGCCATGTTATGATAATGCCATACTCCAACATGAATTTCTCTGGAATACTGAGAGCACAAGTTTGCTGTGACACACCAGGCGCCATCTAGTGTCGAAAAGGAGAACATTAGTCAGTGCAGTGCAGTGTCCATCACAGCTTCTGCTCAATAAATAAAAAATAAAATAGAAAACAGGTGGTTAATATTCATGATAAACATCACAATGAGTTACAACATGTCAGCCTAAGATGCATATGTATGTATAAAAGCACATACAAGCAGGCCAGCTGTGCAAAGCTTCAGTATATATTTTACTTTTTATGAATTGCCTGCAGGATGTGGATAGTCTCAAAATAAATGAACTGGATAATGATAAATAAGAACGACAGGCTACATGGGCGCTGCGGAGTGTTTGGTCTGTTTAGAAATATAGTCTGTGTAATGTATGTATAATCATAACATTCATGCTTTGCTGAAGAGAGCATTTCCAGACTTTGCATTATGTGACTTACCTGCAGAGTTCTAATCCTAAGAGACTGTCCGCAGCGCGCAGTAGCCGAGCAGAGACAGCGCTGCGAGACAGCTCAACTGTTTATTTTCACAGCTGAAGCTCTGACCTCAAAGCCACCTCTCAGCCTTTATCTACCCCCCTGGAGAGACAGATTTCACAGATACTGTAAATTTATGACCAGGTTCGTGACCCTTTAATCTGGCATATTCCCAGAAATGTCCTTTAACTCATAAATTATATACAGGAGGGCAAGTGGAATATGTGGGTATGTGCCAGTACTAATCCATCTCCATCTCATTATCATACTGACTGTAAAGCTCACAGATGGCTTTGAGAGTAGCTTTAAAATATGATTTAGAACTATTTTACCCCTGAGAAAAAGCCCTTACCCAAGATATTATATTGACTTTTATGTTATTTACAATCTGTAAAATATCTGTTTCAGGACTCTGGTATCTGAGAGGTTTCAATAAGAGTTAGGACCGGAGCTGGAGACGGCAGGAGATACAGGCAGGACGTGCCACAAGCATCTCCAAAAGACTCACAAGTCATGAATCATTCATACACACACATATAGAGCAGCGTTATCTGTTTAGAGCAGTGTTTTTCGTAGGGTCGCCTGGAATTTCTAGTCATTGGAAAAAAAACTAATAAAAATCGATGGTGATTTGAGAGAGGCAATCACATCCATAAAAGACACAACAAACTGAAGCTGAAACTGAGGCACTGTGGTTCTGTTTATCTGTCAAATGTTCACTGTGGTCAGTTTCAGATGCTGCAGCGCTTTCATAATTCATAGTTAGTTATTATTTGTTCAGTATTAATTGTCATCCTTGTAAATACAAACTGGACTGACTGTGCATATCCTGACCAAGGAAAATAAAATCCTCAGTTTGTGCAGTAATCTGAACCTGTCTTTACTGCCTCCGTCCATAATAATATACATTATATAGACTAAATGTGTCTAACATTAAGGTTTATTTGGGACATAGTGTAGCAAACGGTTACATGATCAAAAAAACAGATTCATTTGAGCAAAAACATGTCTCAGTTTTGAATGTCTGGGGTCACCAGGAATATGTGATGTTAAAATGGGGTCATGAGCTAAAAAGTTTAGATAATCCCATATGGGTGATTAACACTCCCACAAATTTCCCCTGGTCAAAAAAAAAAGTCATGACCTACTTTTGTAAACAAATGAAACACATATTCCTTGAGAATAGCATGGTGACAGCTGTAGTGTTTTTGGTTTTTGGTTTTTTTGTTCAGACACAAATCATTTCTGTATTAATCCTAAAACCCAGTGTTACTTTTGGGGCACTTCCCAAATAAAGTTTTCTATCTATTTACATTTTTCACTGTAAATCATGCATTTTCCTCTATTTAATTTCTTATATTTAACCCAAAAAAATTCAAGCATCCACCAACAACAAAAATCATCATCTGATTTAATACTGGTTGATTCATTAATCCTATCAATACATGTAAATAACTGGAGTAAAATACACTTCTTCATCTTTTCATGGTCATCAGATATGACCAATTCAGAGGCTCTGTAGTTACCATGGAAACACTGTCATCTTCTACAACATTGTTTCACCAGTAAAACCCATGGTGTTTGATAAATAACTGTGGATGGATGTGGATACTTTGTTTTTACATTCAGTTATTAATATCTTTGTTGAAAAAGTCACTTTTTCTTCAGTTTTCTCTGTTTCTGAAACAATAACCTGCAACTTTAATTTGTGGTTTTATGAACATCTACATGATCATTACATTAAATGCAGGAAAATACATGAATAATAGAATACATGTTGATAAATCAGTAACAAAAGGCTGGGAAAAAAATGGAGAAAAACTCACTTGGGGACTGTCATAAAAGTAGCTCTGGGTCTTTTTGGGTTAATTTAGATGTTCATGAAAACTCAGATTATATCAAAACAGAGAAAACTCAAGAAAAAGGGAGTTTTTCAGCAAATATATCAATGACTGATCATAAAAACAAGCATCTCCAGCCACTGTCATTGATCCAACTCTATGGGTGTTACTGGTGAATCCATGTGGTGGAAGATTAAGGTGTTTCCACGGAAACTACAGAGCCTCTGAACGTCCAAATGGGTCATATCTGATGACCATGAAAAGATGACAGACTGTGTTTTACACCAATTATTTACATGGATCGATAGGATTAGTGGATCAGCAGGTATTAAACAGTTTAGATCAGTAGATGGCCTTCATCACTGATCGATGTTTGAGTCTTTATGTGTAAAGAACAGATTCCTCAGCATCACATACAGGTCCAGCTCATTGTTGCTGCAGAATATGGATAAAACTAAGATCATATGTGTATTCTCAAACAAAATAATCAAGTCCTACATAAACAGCTTCTTTTCAGGCACTGAAGCCATTTGACTGGTTTCATTCTCTTATGCGAGCACATATCTACATAACACTCTGGAGTTGGAGTTCATTGTTATTTTCAGTGTATAACAAACAAAGATCAATGTAAACTGAGCCCATCACCTTTCAATCAGATGCTGCTGTTACCAGGGCAACAGGATGACGTTCACACAAATCTGTCATAATGATCTTTTTTTTTTTTTTTTTAAATTAGACTTCCAAAACCACTCAGTAATTCTGCAACACTTTCTCAGCTGGACCAACACATGAAAACGTCATCTTTCAGTTATTTGAAGAATTACATGGCATGAAATATGTTTACATTTTTTCACATTTATGTTTATATGAGGTATAAATGGTATCAGAAAGTCTTGTTAGATGTTAAAGTTTGTCGTTGAAGCTTAATCTGCAGTAGACTAGGGGTTGTTTTATGACCAACATGTTATTTTTAATCTATTCATTTTATAACTGTATTTTTATCTGTGCTTTTATTTGTATTTTATTGACCCTTTGTGACCTCCTTTGTCTGTGAAAGGTGCTATATAAATGAACTTTACTTATTTCAAATGATTTTAACCAGCTTCGACTGATGCTGCATATATATCAACTTGACATTTTACAGGACCTCACATGAAAAAGGGACAAATATGTTGAGTTAACAAAATGTCACTGCCCACATTAATGTTAAGGCACATGAAAACTGCATGGAGAGGAGTTTGTCCATTCTTTTATACATATGTTTATTGAAAATTAAACAGGACAGGGATATTGTTACAGGATGTAGTTTTCAGACATAAGTAAAAAAAAAAAAAAAAAAAGAAAGAAAAAAGTACAGAAGCAATAGACCAAACAGAGTTCTTAATTTGCTGTGATGAAAGGCTGCAAGATAGAAGATGGAGAGAACAGCAGGTGACTTTTACAAAGTCAAAGGGGTCAGAGTTGTTTCAGACATTTGTCTTTTTTTGGGAGAGGTTGATCTTGTCGCCGAGACTCAAGGCCATCCCCTGCAGAAACATGGACGATGGATTAATTACAGCAGATCAAAGGAACTGGTACAATATCATATGGGAATATGGAATGTATTTATACGATTTATTCCAAATATTCAGTGTCATTCTGAGTGCACTATGCTTCGCTAGATTTCAAAAGATGCACTGGTCGTACAAATTGTGGCCAAATAAACTCAACTGAGCCTTCATTGATGCATAAAGGTTTGTGGTGCAGCAGCTGTGACCCACCTGACTTTTAGCTCTAATGCGTATGTGTCCGTTGACGGGTGCATCGGGCCCCAGGTGGATGGGCTTCTCAATGCTGACATTAGCCAGGGCATCTTCTCCAAAGATAGAACGAGCATAAAGGTTGGCAGCCATGAAGCCGCAGAAGCCAGAGAGAGCCTGGTTTAAAAAAGTTAGTTACAGCATGAATGCACAGGTGAGCATGACACAGTGATGGTATACATTAATGAGAACCAAATGTTTTTGTGAATCGTGTATCCAATACCCACCTTCTCTGGAGTCAGGCATTTCATGTTGGTGGACTTGAGGATATGCTGGAGATACTCGTTCAGATCAGTGATATTGGTGTTCACAGTCACCTGCAATAAAAACAGTGTATTTGCTTGACTTAAATCTATCCCAACTATTGCTTTAACATGAAAAGCATGTGCATTTCAATTTAATCACTCAGCATAGTTTTGTTAATAAAATAAGAAATGTACAGGAAATGACAAACCTAGAAAACGTGACAAACATACCTTGTTTTCCCACTCAAACTCTGCCCACATCTGCCTAAACTCCGCATCTGTACAGGAGGCGGGTTGGATGTAGTCCATGATGTCGATGTGAATGTCACTGAGGACGACGCAGTTCCTGTCGCTTGCAGCTCCTGACACATCGTAGACTGGGGAAAAACCAATAACGATCAGCACAAGGAAATCTCCCACAGCTACGAAGACATTTCCACTTGATTTACAACATTAGAGCGAAGTCACTAAGCATAAACCTCACCGATGTTTCCAAAAATGATGCCATTCTCTGTAGACGCCACCTTGACGTTTGCCTTGATGTTTGCAAAATCATGAGGGGCTAGGGTTAGAGGAGAAGGTTTCTCAACCAACTTGAGGTCACCTGTATGAAAAAAATAAATTGAAGTTAAAATACAACTCTGATGTGAACAGCCTAAAAACAACAAAGAAAAAACACTAACCTAAAGTAGCCAGCTCAAGGGTGCAGTTTTGGAGAGTGTCACTGGTTTGGTTCACCACCAGTACATCCAACACAATGTCATACTGGTTGACATGAACATAGGCTTCTGCGTACACTGGGTCTGAGAAACCTGTTAGCTGTGTCACCTAGAATGAACAAAAACATGTTTCATTGTAAGCTGTAACAGTACAGTATATTATAGAGCAGGGGAATCAAACTCATTTCAGTTCTGAGGTCATATTCAGCCCAATATGATCTGAAGTGGACTGAACCAGGAAAATAATAACAGTGAAAAAGTACAATTACATTATGAAAATGTTTATGTCTACAAAGCTTCCCTAAAGCAGCAGATGACATTCATCAAAATGTTATTTATGTATTTTCAAATTTATAATCTGAGTGATAGCCTAATATCCATTAGTCTATCCGTGTTTATGCACCTGAATCACTTCCCTCATGGTGAACAACTTCAAAGATGACTCCATCATAAACATAGTCCGCTTGGTTACATAACAAACCAAAACATCACTCAGGTCTTTTCAGAAATTGTGTCACAAAGCACATTGTAGGAATGGGAATCCCACGCAGCAGCAAATTGACTGTTTCTTGGTGAGTAGTGAACCCAAATGTCACCTTTACCTCCATCCACTGACTACACTCATTAAAACAACCCTGGTGGACTGCAGAATTGTACATTGACGCGATCTTACTCAGTTTTTTTGTCAAATCTGTGAGAAACTGCTTTCACTAGGTCGCCATTCCCACAATGCACTTCAGGACAAAATTTCTGAAAAGGCCCAAGTGGCATTTCGGTTTATTATGTAAACAAGCGGATTGTGTTTCGGATGGAGTCATCTTTGAAGCTGTTCGCTGTGAGGGAAGTGCTTCAGGTGCACAAGACTAAAAAAGACGAAATGAAAAGACTAATGGATTAGATTAAAAATGTGAATAATATGAAAAACCTGATATGTCTAAAGAAAAGCAATTGCAATTTTAACAATATTGTGCCTCACTTCATCATTTACACATGTACATTACAACCTGCAGATCATAGTGGACCTATAAATACATAAAACATTTAGTAAAGAGGTAGAATATTGTTAAACTTGCACTTACTCCTCTTCAGACTTTTCAGGTTGTTCGTGTTTGCTCAGGTTATTCACATATTTGGTGAAAGGATAATGTGCAAATGTAAAGATTTTCAGGTAATTTTTGCACTAAAAGAAAGAGAAAAATTTTGTGCTGTCATTATTTCTAGGTTATTATGAAAGCATTTTACTGGTCTGACCCACTTGAGATCACACTGGTATGTATGTAGTACCTGAACTAAAATTATTTTAAAATCCTTGATTGTTAATATCTTTAGTTTAATTTGTGTATTTCATAAATTCATCCCACTGGCCGGATTGGACCCTTTGGTGGGCCAGATTTGGCCCACAGGCCATATGTTTGACACCTGTGGTCCAGACTAATGTTACACTATAAAATGTCAAACTAAACATTTTGTCATTGTGAGATTTGAGAGAGCTAATCACAACCATGCAAAACTCATTTTCTTTTCCTGGCACGTGTGCATTTTTGTTTCCAAAATAATTATATTCAGAGCTAAACACTAAATAAGACCAAATAAATCCCCTTTTCTCAGCATTGGAATCCAAAACGGCCCATAGCTAAAATATTTGTTATGACTGCAGTAATGTCTAAGGTTAGAAAAAGATAAGGTGCTCAAACAAGTCTCTGCAGCACAACGCTGTTTTTCTAATGTATTCCAGTCTGCATGGCTGATGTACCTTGTTGAGTTTCGATGCCAGTGGATCAGCAGCCTCCTTCCTCTGAGTGTTACCCATCGCAGCCAGCAGACTGAGCTGGAACTGGTCCTCCTTAGAAGTCATCTCGTTTTTGGCTGTCAGCTGCATGAAGGAGATGGGGTCGTCTGCCTGCACCGTCACGTTACGTTTCTCTGACTCTTTCTGCGGTAAGAAAAGCATGCACAGATAAAAATGTTAGTGGAATAATGAGGCCTGTTGTTACTGAAAAAAATGCAAATGAACACACCAAAACTATGACAGTGAATAATCTGACTGAAAAAGCTTCTCTGTGATTAACAAAAAATATAAAGTCAACGTAAACAAGTAATTTATAATATCAAGCCAGTACAAAAGGTCCCAATGACTACATCCCTGTGGACTGGCTTATTAGAAAAGGTGAGAATCAATGTCATAACAGCAATAATCAGTATTCACACACGCATTAAAATAAAGCATATCCACTGACACACAGGTGTATCGGTGTAAAATACCCAGTAAACACTATATATTTGTTTACTTCCTGCCTCCCTGTGATAGTACTTGAGCTCTTCTCAGCTGTCAGGAGGTTAAGTATGGAGTTCAGTCATCCGAGGCGATGGTTATTACCTTTTGTGACAGCTTCTCTTCCTCCAGTCTGACAGTGAGCATATGTGACAGGGATTTGCGACACTCCTTGTTGAAAATGTCATTCATCAGCGGTGAGCACTCTGACAGGACCTTCAGGCACAGTGAGATGCGGTCCACATCATCGTCTGTAATTGGCTTTTTAGGCAGAGAGGACTTGCCCAGGTGCAGAACAGTGACCATGATCAGCATGGCCTCTGCAACAAAGGACTGAGGGAGGAAGCAGAGATAAGAGGGAACAGGCGTTTGGTTAAACTGTTTCCCAAACCGCACCCCAAAATAACATTATATGAACTGTATTATGTGGAAGACTTACATTTTGCTTCTTTTTGTCTTGAACGATAGCCACATAGCGCAAGGCCAGCTTGGTCAGTGTGGTGGCCAAGGAAGCTGCTACATAGAAATCTCCATCCATGAGAAAGCCTCTGAGTGGAGGCCTGAAGAGCAAAAAGAGAGCAATGAATTAAAGTGGAGGAATTCTGAGCAATATCCAAATAAACACCTGGGGCATTATGGGGCAAATCGTCACCTTCCTAAAGTAACTGCTCAAGTCATTTTTTCAGATTTTTCTGGAAACACAAAAAAACCTCAAGTAGGAAGTAAGTGTTTGAGGAGTTAGGCAAAAAAAAAAGTAGTTTTTGTCAAAAACTGACTTAGGCAATTAATTTAGGAAGGTGACGAAGTAATGGAATCCTCCTTTACCGATCCTCTTCCTTCTTCGAAGGCCTGGAGGAGCTGAGGGCACTCTGTGTCACATATGTGCCCATCTCTGTCACCAACTTCTGGGCTGGAGCTGCACTCACTTCATCCTCCGCTTTCACCTCTCCGGTCTCCTTCTTGATCTCGTTCTCTACAATTGGGATCTGTACATTAAAGTGGGAGACAGGTGTCAGTTAGTGGTGACAATTCTTACAGCTTTGACTGTCAAAGCAGCTCATGTTACATTCAGTTCTGACAGTAACAGATAAACACACCTCTCCCAAGGATCTGCGGATTTCTGTCATCACACTCTGGATGTCTTCTTTGGTGCTGCAGTATTCTCCCAAGATCCACAGCGCTCCTCTGTAGATCCTGTAATATGATGGTGTTAACAAGGGTCACAATGGTCATCATTTAATCAGAATAACAATGATCACATTCAGCTGGTACCTCATGTACTGTTTGATAGCATTAACTGAGACAAACTTTGAAAATAATTACTGACATGTACATTTTACAGAATATCCATTATTTATGTGAAGAAATGGCTCAAAGTACTACGGCTTTCTATCTGTCTTTGTTCTAATTTTTTCACACTATGACACATGCCACCTATTGTATTTCTGTACCCCAAGCAAGAATGTCTTCAACTAAATGCATATTTATTCACCGAAACATTGAAAGTGAATAGATAAAGAATTTGCTTGGCTCTGTACAAAATTTACATGTACAGTACTGACATTATTTAAAACAGACACATTAATGAATTATTCAAAACAAAACATGAAACCTGCCATTGTGCTTATTAAGGCTTACTTGACAGTTTTGATCGCATGAAAAACTTCCAGCATCTTCTCAATGATGAGGGGTCTCAAGTTGTCAAATCTCTGAATGGCCTCCCGCACAAACTCCAGCACATCAGCAGCAGCTGCCTCATTAGTGTCACTTAGGAATTCCATCAGCTGGAAATCAGACCGCACAGAAAAGTCTCAATATTTGCCGATTCAATAATACACTCAACAATTTGAGTCTGTGTGAAACATGGTGTGAAATACTACAACTAGTTTCCACTGTGTTCATAATTAAGCAACTCACCACAGGAATAACATTCGCTGCCATGTCAGGGAAGCGCACGCTGCAAGAATGGAGAGTGCGCACCAAGAGCTGCCGGTACTTATCGGTGTCTTCATGTTCTGTTACATTATTGGTCTTAATCACCTCTTTCTTCAAAACAATCACCAACTGGAAAACAGACAGATGTGATTGTACTTTTGCTTTACATTTGAATTCCCCATGTCCCTATGCCAAAGCAAAGTCAGTAAATAACACTAGCAGATTAATCATAAATGTAACACACCTCTTCTACATTGCGTGATGAGACAAGGTCCAGTGCCAACTGTAGGGTCTTCTTTCTCACTTCCAGGTCTGGAGTGCTGAGAACACGCAGGATATCCATCACAAGATCCTGAAAAGGAACCAAAAGACATTTATTATAACTGCTGCATTACCCTTTAAACTGTATTCTGCATAAAATTAAATTCACATTAATACTTTATATTATACACCTTCCTCTTAGTAACTTCAAACAGAAAGCCCAACAGCAAAACATAAACAATATTGCAATTAATCAAGTACATTATAACAGACCACAAATACAGTTTAACTACCTGAAGAACACGCTCATGAGTGGGATGCTCCTTCAGTTCAATCAGACGATCAAGAACAATCAGCTTCACATTGTTGTCGCTCTCCTTGATGATCAGATCAATGTAGCACTGGGCAGCAGCCTGAAGTCCAACAGAACACAATGCATAGGACACATTATTAAAGAAATCAGGGCTAATGAGTCAAGCACAAGTTCTTATGCAGTGAATAATTTGACCTGGCAGTGACACTAAACGGCACCCAAATGTATGTTTGCACACGCAGATTTTTTTTTTTTTTTTTTTTGCATAAGTGTGGTGTACCTTGATAGCTGTGGGAGCACTGGAGAGGGTTACAAGAGTACCAGCAGCCTCATACTTAACAGCTGGGCTGGAGGACTGCAACAGGTTGTAGATGCATCGGATAAACCTGGCACGCTCTGATGGGTTGGCATGACAAACCTAGCAAAGTGAGACATCAGCAAGATGTTATACAAACTAAAGCAAATATTCTGGCTGTGAATTTGTGTATATTTCAAGTCCAGTTATTCCTTCACACATTTTATTAACACTAAAAACACTTAACTTACTTTGTAAATGAGCTCCACAATGACAAGCTGAAGAATGTCACCAAAAGTATGAACCTGGTCAATACATGTGCTGAGGTAATCCAAGGCTCGATCCTGTAAGATGTTAAAGGTATGATGTAATCAAGTGTATAGAGACAGATGGAGTAATATTTTAGCAGGCAAATCTCAACAAAACAAGGCAGCAAAAGAATTACATTACAGCTACACACCTGGTCAGCATGAATAAGCATCATGAATGCATTTCTTTTACAGCTGGCATCTTTCTCATTGACAAGAAAATCATGGATCAGTTCTGGAGCATCTGGGATGAGATGTTCAAAGTTCCTAAACCACAAAAACATTATCAGGTGATTCATGCAGAGACAGAAAACAAACTTGAAAATATTTACAATTCATGTATTATCATTATTATTGCTTTATAACAACAGTAATAGTACCTGTAGATGGTGTAAATGGCCAAAACTGCGTTTCGGCGTACGTAACTGTGTCGGTGCTCCAAACAGGCACGGATCGCTGGCATCAAAGGCTCCAGCAACTCAGACTCCTTCAGCTTGCAGAGGAAACGCAGAGTGGATCCACGGATAAACTCGTTGGGGTGCTGCAGGTCCTGTTAACAATTGGAAAGGTTCAGCAATCTCATTCATGCATCATTTATATGAGTTTGTCTCATCTTTTGGCTTTTGACATTAAAACACTTCATTGCTGCGGTTACCTGCTGTTAATGATAATTGTGGGGGGAAAAAGTGCTATTACAACTAAAAAGTTCAATCAGTCTGTTAGCTCACCTTTCTGTAGGCATCGCAGACCAGAATCATTTCCTGAAGGAGCTTGCCATCTGGTGTTGTTTTGGGGACAATCTCCCAGAAAACAAGTAGCAGCTTTTTGATTGTGTGGTCTTGAAGTGGCAGGACGAAGCGGATTATGGTCATTAAGAGTCCTGGCAGCTTCTCACCATTCAGAATCATGATGATCACCTTTTTCAAGGCTTCAGTCTTTGCTTTGATTTCCCCTTTTTCTGCAGAAAGATTATTATGATTATATATGTTATTAATAATCAGAATCTCAGACATCTTTAGTTGAAGAAGTTTAACCTAAAATTACAACTAAATAGTTAGTTATACAGCTGACAGTTGGCAACAGCTTCTCTTGATAAGACATCGCAGTTTACCAATATCCTCTACTGTAGGTAGTACTTCAAATAAATATTTCAGCATCTGAGAAAACAAATCTAAAACTGTCAAGTGCAGGGTAGTTACCTAGATCAGCTTTAAGGCTGACTTCAGAGGGGGGCTCCGAGTCAGAAGGGACATTGATCAGAGTGTAACAAACGTTTTCTGCAGCTGTCATTTTGCTGCTGGGCTTCTGTCTGTCTTGAAGAAAGCCAATGAGTGATGCCGATTGGAAAAAACACCTATGCAAGAAAGAAAAACAGAGGATTGAGAACACAGCAAAGAAAAAAAATGTACAGGAGAGAAGCAGAAAACGTTAGACAAGCAAAAATCTGCAGACACTCCTCATACAAGCAAAATTGTACAGTATAACTATCCATCTATCTTGTGATGAACTATCTTGTGAGTATCCCTCCAGAGGTATTTCAGTTGTTGTGCTTAATCGGTCATTAAGTAGTAATGTTGCAGTGGTTGTCCCCTCCATATGCCAAAGATCAATTAGAGCCAGGTTGGATAGTTCTGAATCCAATAGTGATGAAGACATCTCCAGCTATGGATGTCAACAAATGACACCATCCCAATATAAAACTGCAAGCTCTGAATGTATGCAAGTCAACAAAATAAATGAAATATATCCCTACAAATAAGTTCCACAGTCACACTTTTTTTTGTCCTGTGATATGTCAGCTATGAAGTGAATTCAAGTTCATTCAGAAACCAAACGTGGAGATAGACACGTTAGCACCAAATATCCCATGTAGGTTATTTAATGTGTTCCATATTAAGTATCTATATATTAAATTAAACAGATTGATCTTAATATGGCTAAATATCTTGCAAACAACCCCAAAAGTCTAGCTAAAGAGAAGGCCAGAGTTGGCTCCACACAAATAAATGTAACTATGTACCGTTAGCTAGATTTATGATGGCCAAGTGATCCTTCTATTGGCTGCTAATTGTGACTATATATTATCTGGTAAAATCCCAAACTCTAACTGAGGCTTCTCATAACTAAACTAAAATCTGCTAAGTTTATAATGTTAACCAAGTCATGAACTATGACACGCAGTGTTACAGATCGGCAGGACTCTGGAGCTACAGCTGAAGTGATGTTGCTGTCGGCCGAATTTGTGCAGACAGACATGAATCAAAAGCAAAAATCATTTAGTTGTTGACCATAAAGATGGTTATGACGGTTTAAGATCTTAAATTTGAACTAAAAGCAAACGTTAGCTAACACCAGTTTAGCTTCTGGACAGGCCAGCAATGAAATGGAGGACAGTAAGGTTAGCTAGCTACTGAACACGGACAAAAACATCATTCTGTTCCAGAGAGTCACGATAATTACGAATGAGTTTCATATCCTACCTTCGTGCACGACTATTGTAGTCTGAAGTGGTCTTCGATATCCAGTTTTAGACTTTACATCTGTGAAATCCTCAGAAGCTCCCTTTGACGAGCTCTGTCCGCTCGGTTCCTTCACTTCCTAGTGACGTGGAAGATTACCTTCATCGCCACATCACTGCTACGGAGAGCGGGAAGGTCCAAACGGCACAGAAGGAGGCGAATCAACAACAAAGCAACTGCAGATTTAAAGCACCTGACAATAAAAGGGTTTCAACGACAAGGGGGCGTTTAAATTCAATGAATTACTATCTAGCATTACATTGTCTTCGAACTCAAAAAGTTACTTAGAAACCCAGAGTGAGTTTAGAAAGAAATTTGTAGAAAAATCTACCTTCAGGAATTGTTTGTATTATTCACAATGACGTTTTAATTCAACCTTTTGTAACACATAAAGTCTACGGATAATATATACATATGTTTCTGAGAAAAACTCAGAATTCTAACTTGTTTTCCTCAGAATAATATATATGGCCTTATTTTTTTTCTTCCATAAAAGTCTCTTCTTTTGGCCAAAAATGTGATGCTATGTTTTTAAACGTACAGGGACCTGTTGAATAACCAAAGGACACACATGGTTGCAGCAAATACATAAATAACAAATTCTACAAATAATTAATATAACTAAACACTTTGGCAGAAAGGACATTTGTGGAAGTGTGAAATCCAAATCACCATCCACCATCTAACACTAGTAACACTGACAACTAACAACACAACTGTGATTTAAAGCAGGACAAATTGTACTAAATGATCTGTGGTTTATTAACTCGTAGATAAGATCAGAATTAAGAATAAAAGGAAATGATTGCAGGAACCATTTTATTTCCAATAACAAAAATAGGAAAATTGTGTATAACTATAACTATAACAGAACAGAAATACATGGATTTCTATATATATAGTGACAAATAAACCCACAACTGCAGCTGTTGAACTTATAAAAAAAAGTATGTTATATGCTTAACTAATCAAAGATAGATAGATAGATAGATAGATAGATAGATAGATAGATAGATAGATAGATAGATAGATAGATAGATAGAT
>JAQQZY010000019.1:37442633-37458896 GCA_030068375.1 Ostorhinchus rueppellii | reverse complement strand
TAGATAGATAGATAGATAGATAGATAGATAGATAGATAGATAGATAGATAGATAGATAGATAGATAGATAAAACATGACTGGTTTGCAGCACCTCCTAGTGGAAGTCTGACCATCTCAACAACACACCTCCCAACAGCCATAAAAACAACAAAAAAAACAAATGCATTCATATCCATTATCATCCACAGACACAAATGAAGACTATCATTGTGCTTGTTTCTGTTTCTGTACACTTACAGATAATTGTGGTAAATATTTCAATTCTTATATCTTTGCCAAAGATTGCAATGAGTCCATGAGACAGGATCAGCACAGAAGTTCAAACTCTAAAAAGGTCATGAGTAAAGTATTAAATCAACCTGTAATATCATTTATCATTAGAGTATATTTACACCTTTCTTTTTTTTTTTTTTATTAAACAATTTTTTTATTTGACATACACACATAAACAAAAACATCAAGGAGATGTATCATATATACATTTACATTTGCTTCATGTTATGTCATAGTCTCTTCTCATTTTTTTATGGACTAGATCTTTGCAAATAATAATCAGTGTCTTATACTTGGACAACATATTCCTCACCTTCTCTCCATTAACTTTGGCCTGTGTTCAGCATTAGCAAAAGTATTTACAAGAGAGAAAAACTTAAAAAAAAAAAAAAAAACAACTTTTGATATCTTGTCAAGTTTTGTTTTTGCTACTTTGTGCTTATTTGTTGTATATGCCCCACAAAAACTGAACATCCTGCCTGATACAGTTAGACTTGCCACATCAGTGGCCAGTGATAAAAACAGGTTAAAAACATGCCTTTTTCTGACAGCATTCTGTTGAGTTGTGTGCGTGTGCATGTGTGAGTTTAATTGTGTATGCATATCTTTGTTTCTTGCACTGGTACTCTCTTTTTAATGATAGTTCTTTTATGCTATATATCTGTTGTGAAGCACATTTAGTCTGCCGTGTACATGAAATGTGCTTTATAAATAAAGTCGAATTGAACTGAATTTGTTGTAAACTTGTCTCATTTCACATTTGACTACGGCTGAAGGACTATATGACCAAAGGGTGTTTTGCTTTGTTTGGTCAGATTTGTTGTTGTCTTGTTCAGTTGAACTTACACTAAACCAGGCTACTTCGCTATTTTCCTGTAATTGAAATGATCTCTTGTTAGCCTCTATTATGGCCGCTGATTTAATGATAATGTATACTGTGAGTTACACAATTTAAAAGAAACAAAACAAAACTTTTCTTCAAAACATCAAATTACAACTGTGCTTACCACTCTATCCCTGACAGGATGCTCAGTGATATTAATAAAGTCACAAACCTTTTTTTATGTTTTATCTACTCATTTAATCATTTCACTTGATAAGACAGCAAATAAATACAGAAAGCAAACAAGCAGCTCATCTGGTAGAGGACTAGCCTGCATACTTTAGCCCTGGTAACCACTCTGTTTGTGTTTGTGTACCTCATGCAGAGTTATATTATGTGAGGATTTATTATTCCCATCAATTCAGTTGACAATCATCTATTTTCTAGACAGAACTAGACGATCCCAGAGCAGCACAATGAGGAAAACAATACTGCAAGTTGTGTGAAAGTCTGTGCAATTATTTTCTATTGAATCAAGTCATTTCAGTGACTGTATCTAAATAATTTTGAGAGTTTGGAGAAATATTTATGCTTTTGAAGAACTCTTGTTATAAAGCCAACATGACACAACTTTGCACAATTCAAGATAGATACAACCAGAGATGTCTCTATGAAAATAAATAAATAAAATTGAGCCCTACCTCTTTAATGATGAAAAACCTAAAAAATACACACTATGCAAGCATGGATCAATATAAAGCTTAGAATGTTGTGCAAGAAAGGTGAGCCTTTTATAATATATATTTGATAAAAGTATTACTGGATGTTTTTTTTTTTTTGCCATAAAAAATAATAAACAAAAATAATGCAAATAAACACGTGTACCACAAGTACCATGTGTAGAAAATCTTTCCTTTAACATTCTTGTAGATTAATAATTTTTGTATTAAAAAAAAAGTCTAATGTTCAACTGTTTTCATCACTTTTCTCCTCTTGGATTGACCAGATAGATATAACTTTCTAGAGCATTGGATTTATTTATTTATTTATTTTAAGAATAAGGTTGCATTAGATGAATATTTTCCACCCCCTAAAATCCTAACTCTTGGAGGTTTGCTCTTTGTGTGCAGCCAGTGTCAGACAAATGCAGCAGTGTGTGTGATTGTATTTGTGCTCGGCGTTCCAGGGTGCAGTGTGCAGTTGTGGCCTGTAGGCGGCGGCAGAGAGGCCCGTTTCTGTAAAAACAACATCTCACCTTCTTTCTTTAGTCCAAGTGGTGGAGCACGTTTGAGTGACCATGGAGTGCGTTTGCTGTCATGTAGTTCAACGTTAATACGGCGTGAATAGTAGAAGAGGGGGACTTTTGCGTGGGTAAGAGGAGCTACAGTCGAGCCATGGCTGCACGGGAGGAAGGAGAGGTTTTGCACAGTAAAATAAGGCACCACGACCGAGCTGGAAGTGTAAACAGCTCAGAGGGCTTCAGGAACGGCTATGTGAAGAGCTGCGTCACCCCCCTTAAACAGGACCATCAGAGGGGATTTTTGTTCAACGTGTGCAGGTTTTGCAACGAAGACATTCTTAATTCCAAACTGCTAAAGGTGTCCGCGATTTACGTCGGCGCGTTTGTATTTTTCGCGGTTTCGTTTCTCATTTCCAGGAGCTTGCAAAGTGACTCGCTTTGGGATTTGCGGACTTTTTTGTCGGGCTTCTCCCAGTCCATCAGTCCTTTATTTAGCATAGGATGTGCTTTCTTCTTTCTAACATTTTACCTGCGGAGGAAAAAGAAGGAGAGTAGTAAATGTTGGCTCGTGTCACTGCCAGCATCGTGTTACCTCGGGGATTTTTTGGTTTTGCGGTTTTTGCAATGGGGAGAGGACCAACACCAGATGCAAATGGTGGGCAGGTTGTTATTCGTGTTGGGATGCGTGGGTCTGCTCACGCTGGTCCCCACTCTCAAACTCAAACACAGTGTTCTTATTCTGGTTTTCGCCAGTGTTGTGTGGCTGGTGTCTTTCACAAGTTTGAGCGGGCTGCCCTCGGTGCTCAGACCGCTGTTCGCCTGTGTTGCGGGGGTTTGTGGCTCCCTGTTGGGGCTCTGTTTTGACCGATACTACCCGTCGAGGGAAGCGGCCACCGGGGTCTCCGGCGCCGAGGAGAAGGTCCCGGTGATCAGACCCAGGAGGAGGTCCAGCTGCGTGTCACTGGGGGAGACATCCAGCAGCTATTATGGCAGCTGTAAAATGCCCCGCAGACCTTCGTTACCCTGCATATCCCGAGAACAGGTACACACACACATATATGTATGTATCTACACACACCCCTACTCCTCCTGTAGAACCACTACCTGTTATTAGACCCCTTAAATAAAGTAGGCCCACTCCTCATCCCAGTGTGCATCAACATCAGAAAACAGGAGCACACACAAACAAAACAAAACATTCAATGTCTTGTTATAATAAAATAAAAATATACTACTTTCACAGCTTTGCTTAAAACAAACAAACAAAAAAAAACAACAACAAAAAAAAACACGTCCACTGCCATTACATTTAAAAAAATCTAAAATAAATAAATAAATGCAAATAATTTAATGTGGAAAAGCCTAAACTTGTACTTACTTAGTCTCAGGAAGATACTTTTTGTGCTTTAAATATTACCAAAATTTACAAAAAAATATATTTTCACTTTAAAAAGTAGTTGATGTACACTTGCAATTGCATGTTAATGTTTCACCCATGTGCTAACTGATTACACCAGTGTGTATCATATTTTTAGAGGAATATACCTGCTGAAAGTATTAATAAATGTGCTTGTATGTCCAGTGGTTCCTTCATGTGAGTGGAACACTTGTAGTTAATACAACAAAATGATGGTGAGCACACGCAGGGATTATTCAGTGTTTCTCCTCTGCTCTGTTTGCTTGTGTACATGAGCCAGTCCAAGCTGTCTAAAACCAGTCTGTTTACATACAGTAGCTAACAGGTCCACAGCCATGAGCCTTTGTACTTGGCTTCAGTTTTGTAAACCAATACATATATAGAGCTGTAGCAGCCATGCAAAATTCACACTATCGTGTTGCATATAATGTGTTGTGGAAAAAGTGCTGATGCAAACTGTTGCCTTAATTTGTTTGCAGGCATCACAGATAATAATGATTTTATTATTTTTTTTAAACAATACATCTAAAAACAAAACATGGGGTTCTTTAGCCGACGCCAACACGTCATTTCACACACATTGTTCATGTGTCCTTCATGCTTTGTTAGAAATGATAAGAGAACTAAAAATGCATTTCCAGTTTGTCTCAGTCATGCTATTTCCAGCAGTTGTTTTTCACATCATTGTGTTTTAGGCTATTAGCAGATTAGCAGTCACATTGAGGTGGGAGGCCTTCAGCAGCGCACAGAAAGTGTAACAGAGAAACAGGTTGGATCATATAAGAAGCTCTTTAAACATCATCATAAGCTGTGAGATCGACATTTAATTCTTAAGCTTTACAGAACAAATGTGACAAGGAAAGTGGAATAATATAAAAAGTCTCAAAACAATAATGAAAGTAGAATACAGGTATACAAGTACAACAATAGTAAGTCAAACCTAGCTCTCAGCTCAGCTTAAGATAAATAAATAGACTTGGCTTTAGTTGTTAATTTCTTTTCTTAAAAATCCAGTGTGTTTCTCCAGTGAGTATTTGTAGTTAAATAAATTGTTCTTGTAATTAGAGCATTTGCTTTACTCAGGATGTGCTTCAGTCTAAAACTCAGTGATGTCATGGACAACACTGACACACTCCTGCTTAATAAGCCGGAGGTCCTTTTCCAACCTCATTATACGTAGCTGTAATGTGTACCTCAACACAATAAATGTGCCAGAAGTGTTCCACATGATACCATTTTTACCTTGTAGGGAAAATAGTTTTAGCCAAGTGGATGTCAATGGTTTTACATGATTCAGAGAAGTAATGTGTGTTTTAATGGGCAAGTCTTTTTCCCCCCTGGTATATTAATTGTGTATTTTAGGTTCTGATTAAGAGTCTGTTCCATGCCCCAAATAAGATTCTTACCCTTATGTTAAAACAAACAAACAAACAAACAGGGTAGCTATGTGCAAAAGTGGATAAGTGCTTAGTGCTTAAATATTTAATAGGAATGCACCAATATATTGGCCGGATATTGGTGTTTTCTTGTAAGATTTAATTTCACTGATGAGAGTGGCCCATATTTAAATATTTAATAGGAATGCACCAATATATTGGCCGGATATTTGTATTTTCATGTAAGATTTCATTTCACTGATGACATTAGCCCATATTTATCTTGTGTATTATACATTTTTTCTTGAATGTACATTGTTCAGTTTGTGGCAATTCAAAGAAAATGTAATGAAGGACTGATATACTTTAAAATAGCTATGTCAATCGAATATTAATTTTGTGTGTGTTTTGAAGGTTTTGCAAACACATATGGGGAAATAAATAAAAAAAAAAATAAACAGAACAGAAACGGTATTAGTACATTTTAAAAATCAGTATTTGCATTCGCCTAGAATTATTTTATTGTTTGTTTTTTTTCTGTTTTGTTTAATATTTAGTCTTTTGACTTGATAAAAATGATGAAACAAATACAGTCCACATTGTGTATATCAGGTCAGCTTATAGTCATGGCAATCGTGTTTGTCTGACTGTAGGTGGGAGCCCTCTAATGCACCATACTGGCAGCTTGTCTGGGGTGTTCCACCCAGTGCATGCTGGGATAGATCCCACACACAGGAACTGTAGTCTGGACAACTGTGTGACAGTGATGGAGGGAAGAGCTGAGATTCTCACGTCTCATGCTCTCAATTTTATCTACTGATTGAATTTGTTGCTATTGGTGAAATTCTGAATACAGGGCATGAGGATTAATCTTTTTATTAGACTTGATATGTGCGTGACTTTAAGCTAAAATGGACAGTCCCTGCATCACTGAAAGACAAGAGACAAAAAGAAAGGCTTCAAAAGGAGTCAGTCAGGGTTCACTGTTGATGTCACACATTCTCCGTCTTCACACACATTTCGACCACAACACAGACAACACTTTACTGTTGCCTTTCAGCTGCAAAGAGGGGGGTGTTTTTGGTAAACAGTAAGATGCTTTTACACAGAGCAGGTTTACCATCACAGTGGGAAAACGCTTGTATAGAGGCTCAGTCTTGCACAGATGACACTAAATTGATGATGCTTTGTTTTTTAATTTTAAAGCTGATATATTATTAAGAGACACCCTAGAGGTGCTATCAACAGTTTAACAATCACATGTCAGTGTGTTACCACTGGTAATGCAACTAAGCTTTGATATAAATCAGTGACGGACTCTGGAAAGTTCAATCCTCAGTTAGAAACGGTTCAGACTGTGTGAGAAATTACAAGTAAAACAATGATTGATAAATTATGTTTGACCTTTAGTACACTAAAACCAAAACAACGCCATTCACTGTTTTGATTCATGTCATTTTGCTTTTTCAAAAGAAACCCTTTGTAACAGTGCTGTCCCTTTCACAACCCTTAAAATACATTCGGGGATTGAAGACACCAGGTGCAGTTTTGTCCCATTCTTATAAACTGTAAACTTCTGACGCACCTTAAAAGTGTTAAGGTGTGCAACAGTGTGGGATCAGTTGGGTCACATTTTGCATTTCAAGATGCACCACTTATTCACACTGTTTCAGGCCAGTCCAGCACCCACTCACTCTTCCAGGCTGTTTTTTTTTTTTTTTTTAGTGTGTGTGTAATTTTGCATTGTCTTGTTGAAATATGCCTGGACGTTCCTCTTGAGATATCTTGATATATTTTCCAGCATTAATGGAAAACCCCAGACAAAACCCCAGACCATGACCGACCCTGACTTCTGAACGTATTGCTGGTTAACAGTCCAGATGGTTCTTTGTGTTTTGGTCCAGAACACACAACATCCATTTGGTCTGAGCACCATCCACGTTTCTATTGCGTGATGAGACACCTCTGAGTACAGTTCACATAAGGCTTCCTGTTGGATCTGTACATTTGGGAATGTCATTTTAAAAAATCATTATTATTTATTTATTTTATTTTATTTGTACACGTATCTACTAATCATAGTGTTTGTGTCAAAAGTTTTCTACAGTACTCCTACAGTTCATGTGTTTCTGTGAGCTATCTGGTTGTACAGCCGTGGCGTCACTTCTCCACTGGTGTTTATTCCTCTGTATTCAATCTACTGTTGTACTGTGTCCCCATGTCCATAAAACACATCCAGTTGTCACTCTACAACTTAACATGTGATGATAAAGAGTAGAAGATCAGAATGAAACTGATAAGTCAAGTTACAAGTCATAATCGAAGGAGGAAAAAAAAGGAAGTTTGGCGTAAGCTAACGTTAGCTGTTAGCTAACCAACGTTAGCGCCTTAGCTGACTAACATTAATTCCCATTGCATCTGCCAAAGTGGACCTTTATGGATTATCCTGATATAGAATAAGGCTCTTATGAGGTGTGTAGCACTTTCACACTTCATATTTTGTTTGTCAGCCCTTTTATCTGTGCTATCCATTTCAGGAGAAGGTAAATAAAGTAATAATTTATGTCAACACACATCTGAACACAAAGTGAAGCGATGCACTGCTGTAAACGGACCAGGAGCTGAAACTATATTTAAGATACTTGTATGGATCTGCTATCATTTAAACATTGATTATGGAACATTACACAAATAAATAAATTAATTTAACCTTTTCTGAATCCTAACTTGGGTCTCACTAGATGGAGGAGTTCTAATCCAGGAGCATACAGGTTTCACCGTGGTTGATTGTTTGAACCTGGGAATGACTTTTCCGCCATCATGACATCAGACTTCATCAGATACATGAGTGATGGTCTGTGATGCTGTGTCGTCTGAGGGATCAGAGATCACGGTGTTTAGGCTTGCACCCTTGCCCTTATCATGCTGAAACACATTCTTTCAGTTTTTAAAATTCTGTTCTGCTCCATAAACCGTGAAGTATCTGAATCCCTTCATGTCTGTCTTTAGAGAAACATTTTCCAACACTGCAACAACTCTTTCTTAATTAGGTTTGTAGACAAAGGAGTGCAAAGTGTTTTCCTCTTTATCTGCGGTATTTATCTTGTCTGTGAATCGTGATAGAGAATCACAGAATCGACAGAAGAAAACACGGGTATGTGTGATATAAACACTTTTTTAAAAGAATAAAATTAGTCATATTTCAATACTTCAGCACAGCACCTTATTTTATACAAACACTTAGCTAAATAGTACCTGTTAGGTCTGGATGATCTCATAATCTTAGATTGTGGTTGATCTTAATATCAATTTTTCATAGAGATTATACAGATCTTATTAAAAACTGACATGACAGCATAATCAAAACTGTCCTACTCAGTTTGTATTTGTTTTAAATGGCCTTTTTAACAGTTTATTTACAGTCTCTTGCACTTAATTATTGCACTAACCCATACAGTCAATGTGCTCTGTCAATGGGATTGTATCTGATGTCACTGGCATAGATCACTATCCTTGTCAATTTATTTCTGCACATTATTAATGGTGCATGAATGCCTTTTGTTCTTAAGTGTTGTGTTTTTGTCCATTTTAGTTTGCAGAGTTGCTATAAATTGTTTTGCAGCTGAAGATGAAGAAATAAGTGGTGAAAAAGTGACTGCGTACAGTGAGGAATTACTGTAAATGTGAGCAGCAGGTCCGGCTTCTGCAAGATAAAGCGAGTCTGATTTACACAGATGCTTTAGACTTGTGTTTAAATGAAAAAACCTTTTTGATTCATTACAAAACTTCAGTGGGACAAATTAGGCCACAGTCAAGGTAATTAATGATGACACTGTGGCTATCACAGATGTATGTAAAGCTAAGAAAATATGGACCGGTGTTTACTATCGTCAGAATATTGTAATATCTGTTCAAAATAATGCAGAAAAGTAGAATTTCTAGGCACGACAAGTCAAGTAGAAGCCACCATGGCCAGCCAAAGGGCTCATTTATGCTCTACGTTAAAGATGCAGACGGATATGGACGGAGCGTTCTGTCTATAGTCTATGTACACGCCATACGTAATTCTATCCTTTTTCCAGGAGCTTGGAGATGCGTACCCAGATGGAGAATACGGAGCAGTACCGCCGGTAACCATGAAGGCAGCATTGAGATTTGTAGAGAATAATTTCCAGAAATAGTGGCGCTTTTCGAGAAACCACTTTTATGACAACTACCCTTCTGAGTATTGATATTAATATCCACGTTAGTAAAACCTTCTCTGCCGCCGCCGTGTTTATTATTATTGTTGACTTTCTTCTTCTTCTCAAAAAACTTTACTCTTCTTTGTGGATGCTAGTTAATTCATTCCAACACATTGGATGTATGGAAGTATGGGGGCAATGATGATTGACGTTAGAAACGGACTTACTTATGTATGTACGTAAAGTGAGTATAAATGGGCCTTAAAGGGGAGAAAACTAGAGAAACACCTTCAAGTTTGGCAGAAATTCACCTACATTTTTATAACAGTAGAGAACACGTGTATCAGATCATGGATTGCGATTCTACCTCTAAAGATCATCAGCTGATCATTTGGCAGGATCGTCCAGCTCTGATACCAGTTCAACACATTCAGTCCATCAGGTTGGAGGCATTGCACTTACATTTATTTTATTTCATTATGTTTTGTGTATTGTGAAAATCCTTTGGACATTTAATTTTTTTGTATGTAAACCATCCAGTGCGTTAATGTTTCAGATCAAATTTTTTACAAGCGCAGGTACAGATGAAGATCTGGATGAATAAAACATGACCGGTGTGTCAGCGTCTCTCTGATGTTTAGACAAAGGCATCTGCTGTTGTTTGTGTTAAACTTCCACTGTGGAGATTGCGAGAAGCGGCTCTTAAATAGGCTCATCCAAACCATCTGAAGATTATCAATACCTTTTATTGATATTGGTGTGTTTTTCTGACTAGAACTAGGTGGCCCTAAATGCTCATTATGCAAATGATGCATGTAGTGTGATGTCAAAGCACGAGACAGTTCAGGAGGGGCGAAAAAACACCACAAGAGTGAATTACATGGATAGCAAGTGTGATTTCAGCAAATAACAGTGGAGTTTTTTCTGTACGCAGTGCATCTGTGTGCAGTCTGTTTGTCTAACAGTGCATTTCTGTGTTTTCAGTGCTGTACTCTTTGACGTTGACAACAATGAGAGTGAAGTACGACTATTTATCATGTATCATAAACAACGGTGGGCAATAGTCATAAAATGCCACTCAGAAGAGATAAGTGTGAAAATGAGGCCGTATGGAAAACACATGATCTACACACTCTTAAAGGAGTGATATTTTACTTTTTAAATGGAATTATACATTTTCAAACATTTCCCTGTGGTCTACATAAACTGCAAATGCTCTACTTGGGTCTGAATTCTTCCTCAATTCAACTCCACAGGTCCATCTTCAACCCTATTTCTGAGTAATGACACCAGAAAGGTGGTTTTGAGGGGTGACCCTTTAAATGCAAATGAGCCACTTCAGGCCCCACCCCCTCCAGGTTGTTGACAGTGCTGCTGCGTCCTGTTCAACCAACAACTGAAAATTTTAGGGAATCACCTTGAAGTTTAGATATATTTTCCATATGGACTACAACCGCTGCTGCTGATAAACAATTATGTCGTATTCGGAGAAATGTTCACAGGAAGTCTTGACCTTATATGTGTAAATGTCATGACGTAACTAGTTATAGATGTAACAAATTAAGCAGGAATTAAAACCGGTTGTACAAATCCACTTGATTCTTGCTAAAATGTATATAAAGATGGCTTTGCAGCACCTGGAGGGTCCAAATACACAAATAAATGAACCAAAGACTAATAAAAGTGGATTTAGCAAAATATGAGCCCTTTAATACTAACATTAAAGGTAACACAGCTGTTGAAGAAATTTTTTGTGTTTTCGAACATGTCGCGGCAACTGTAGCCTAAAGACTTTCTTTTGTGAATTGTATAATCAAACTTATCTGTATCATATAGTGAGGATTGAAGCAACCATAAGTTTTACAAGTTTGAGATAAGTTGTGTTGATGTTGAAACCTGTTTAGGCTGGCTGGGTACTTTTTTTTTTATGCACAGAAAACTCAAAATGAAGAATCAGATAAGAATAGTTGATAAATCTACAGGTATAAGTCAAGTCTTTGTCTCATCCTCAGCTGTAGATCGGTGTTGTGACAATCATCCAAAATGTGTATGAGGGAAGGTGTGAGAATCATGTGAGAGATTGTAGTCGACAAATATGTCGCATATGTGTTAAATGAACAATTTTAAACTTGATAAATCTGTATTTTGTCGTGAAAAGGACATTTTCTCAGCCATAGATTTTAGTTTTTATTTTCCAACATCTTATCGTCATATTTTTTTATGTTTTCTGTGGTAAAGTTAACTTACAGGTCATTGTTAACATTGGTATGTGTGCCAAATTACCATACATATTAAGTCAAAATTTTCCAAGAAACACATGAGCCATAATCCCCTGAGATCACTAGTCCATAAATGAGGTTCTTAAATTGGAGGTCAAGATCCCAAACGAGCACTGAAGGTATCAACAAATGCCAACGCAGAGTCTGTGTATCATTTTACAGCTGTAGAAGGCTATAGAACATAATTAACATTTTTAGTTGCCACTATTTTTTTTTCTTCTACTTTTTAATTTTTGATGTCGTGTCACTCGCTCTGTTTACTTGTGGCTGTGTTTTCTGTGCGATCCTTACATGTGTTTTACTGAAGAGCTGCATGGTTGCCACCATTTTTGCTGTTACACACAATGAAGTGAAAGCGTCATTGCAGCTCATTTACAGCACTACAGGGTGAAGGTTTCTGTCTCTGTCACCAGATCCTCTCAAAAAAAAAATCCCTTAAATTTCTTTTAAAAACTGTGCTTCCTGAAAATCTACATTTTATGCGGTCGTTTACCATGCTCATGTTTAGGGCTGTAAATTACATTCCAGTTTTTGTTCAACCTTGACTTAGTTTTACACTGTGCCACAACATTTCAAAACCTCTTACATAACCACAGCTTTATGAACTGACTGCAGATATGAGGGCTAGGCCCCTCTGAATCCTACATTTATTGCATTAACTTGAATAAGTATATTTTTGTGATATTGTCCAGCACACATACATAAAGTACTCTTAGTCATCTTAGTCTCATACATTGAAGATGTCCCAAGAAACTTGTACATTTTGTTGAGCTCCTAAAAAAATGAAAGAAATACTGAGTTTAAATTTGAATATCATTGCAAACAAAGTTGAAAAAATACATTTGTAACTGAAGTGCAGTTACAAATGTAAGTTACAAACATGTCCAAATAGTCTGTGATTTATGATAGTGTCTTTTACCTCAAATGTCTATTTTATAAAACAATGACAATAATGACCCGTTTAAGTAGTAACTTATTTAAAATGATACCAGCTTTTGTCTCAGAAACACGACCATGTTTGAAATAAAGAAAATGCAGTGCAGGTTGTGTTTGTGAAGTGGGATTATTCTGTTTGAGCTTGACGGCAGGGTTCGAAAAAGCTCTTCTTCAGGACTACAACCTTAGCGGAAGTGCTCACAATGCGATGCTGAATTCAGGGAGAAGGCCCTCTTTTGGTGTGGTTCCATCTCTATGGGGGCAGGCAGGGGTGAATAATACACTTAACTAACCCCCCATCCAGACGAGAACACAGAAGCATGCTGCGGAGAGAAAGGTTGAAAGGGAGAGCAGTGAAAACGCAGAGCAGCTCTCAGCTGTCACGTTCGCTTGCTGTAAAGCCATGTGGAATGATATAACATTGACGTCACAACCCAGTGACGTACCACAGGGTGATTGCAAAGAAGAAAAAAAAATGCCAAGTCTTATTAATCACCCTGTAGAATATAGTGTCTGCCTCCGGCAGAGATGAGAAGGGGAGGAATTGTCCATCTCCAGACAGTGTGCAGTAGAAGGAGTGTTCAGGGTGGAAAAAGGTGCTACGGAGAATTGAACTTTACACCGTTTGGTACATTCTCCCAGGAAATCAGAATAAACTAGATTTTTACATTTAATTCATGTGTGTTAATTTATTCATTTGTGTAATTTATTTTTCATAATTAAGGTTGTGATTTTTTTGAGGACATTTTTGTATTTTAAGTTTTACAGTTATATCAGAACAGTGAACCATGCCCCTTTTCAGGATTATAATACTAGAATAAGGAGGCAATGTGTGTAAAATCTAATAGTGAAGTTATTTTAAAATGTAGAATTTTTGTTTCATATGCTGTGTGCATAGATGTGCACTCAATTTTTGTTGTAATTTTCCACCTCTGTAAAAGTGTGTTTTGATAACGGTTGAATGAGATACTATCTGGGCCATATACTGCCTTAACTCTTTACACACTAAAGTCTGCTGATTTTTTTTTTTTTTTTCTCTCACTCAGTATTTGCAATAAAAGGAAAAAACAAATGCTAAAATAAAAACAAATACTTAAAAAGGCAACAGTGATTTAGAAGGTGTTTTAAGCTGCAGTTTGATAATAATTTAATAAACAGTTATATTTTTCAGTAAATTCTCTGGACAGTTGTTTGAGGATCATTTCTTTTCAATCAAGTTTAAAATTCAGAAATGCTCTTTAAAATCATGCTTTGGATGCTCCTCAGTTTCTATGTATTTATCTATTTAATGACAGTCAAAATAATTTGAACAGATTTTTTTTAAATATAGACTTTTTTTTATCATAATCTATTCTGATCCATTTCATTTGAATATTTAAGTAAAATGCATAATGTTACAGCAAGTGTTATGTTTCAGGCTGACAC
The DNA here is from genome assembly GCA_030068375.1 of Ostorhinchus rueppellii. Classification (NCBI taxonomy): domain Eukaryota; kingdom Metazoa; phylum Chordata; class Actinopteri; order Kurtiformes; family Apogonidae; genus Ostorhinchus; species Ostorhinchus rueppellii. The sequence continues at coordinate 37,444,942 of JAQQZY010000019.1, read as the reverse complement.
TAACCCTGTCATGTATGTGTGTGAATTAATATACATTTCTCTACAGTACACTTATATTTGATTAGACGCAACTTCAACTGAGCTGTTGTTTAACTAAAGGAGAGTGACGTGTGACGTTAACCTGTGTTTAGGCGCTTGTGTAACACTTGTGATATCGACACCAACATGTCCTAATTCATTGCTTAGCAACTGCTCATTGATGCCACATGTAGCTTTGATAGCAGGTAAATATTTTTATGAATGCAAAATCCAGAACTGAATCCACACCTGTAAATATGACCTTTCCAGGAGTTTTCTGTAGCAGAACTAGTGTTAGATTCTATTTAAAATAACACAATAGAAACGTATTTTTCTACAAGTGCTGATTAAAATATTATTATTATTATTATTATTATTATTATTATTATTAGTGGATGCTCTACCATCACAATGCCTGGTGTGTGTGTAAATCATATTGGTGTGAATTTCCTGTAAGGTCAGCGCTAGTTTTAATTTTTCACCGGCTGCAGTCGGACCGGTTGAAAGGGTTAAGTTGAGCGAGGTACTGCGTGTTTGGCTGAGTGCAGAGTGAAACAGGATGCAGCGACTGCATTGTCAGCCTGCTGGTGTGAGTGCAAACAGATGAGGAAATGCTGGAGCGGGTACTCCAAAACTCGGGTTGCCCTGGAAACGGTTTGCGTCATGATCACCAGCAATTAGCTTGCAGCTCTTTAGTTTTCATGATAGGTCTACCAGAGCTTAGCCTAATGACTCTGGTGTCTGAAGAGTCACCGTCAAAAGAGTGCTCACAAAATAATCACACATGGATTTATTTTGTCTCTTCCTTCAGCATTTTGTTGATGAAATATTTTATAATTTCTTGTTATTTAGCACAGTGTCATCATGGCATTTGCTTTGTCTGAACTGACCCTAAAGTGCTGTGTAGTGTGTCCATCCGTCCTACTTCTCTTTAATGAGTCTTGCTGTTCTATTCTGACCTCATCTCTTCGCTGGTATTATTTTCTGTTCTAAACTTATTTGTGTGCTGTTGAGGCCCAGAGTGTTGGACTAAAGACAGGGATGCCGAGCTGCTATCATCATCAGCTAAGTAATGAGCCATTTAGACCTTTTTTTCCCTCTTTGTGCGACCTCTCATACTTTGCGTGTTTTCATTATGTGAAATGACAAATGTGAATAACAAGTGATGCCAAAAAACTGGCTATGTTTGTAACTTGATTACACTTCAGGGGACAGTAGAAATCTTTCCCAGAGTTCATCTTAGATGTTTTAGATTACACCAGTAAGGTTTTCAACAAATGCAAACATTTCAGATGGCTTGGCTTTTAAGTTCAGGATGAGGTTGTTGAACCTTGCATGGGTTGACTGTTTGTTCAGCTCAGTGACAGGATGAAAGTAGAGGCAGAGAACGCACACCTAGGCTTGTTGAGAGTTGGAATGGTTCAACTGCTCTGACAAAGATGCTGGTAGCACATGCCGAAATTGCAGGGCTGTTGTGATTTTATTTGTATTTTTTTTTTTTTTTAACGTAAAGGATGTAGTAATTATTTTTCATTGTTTTAGTCTGATTTCACGGCTTAAATTTTCACTGACTCTAAATAGTTTCCAGAAAACTTTATTGATGTAGCGTGATCTTTTCTTTCAGTAGTCTAAAACCTTGTTTTGATCATTTAAAGGGAGTCACGCAGGAGTGATTTTGGCTTTTTGTGGTACATAAAGTGATTACAATTAACATTTTTTTCCCTCTCAGATAAACATTACACAGCGATCAGGCAAAAAAATCTACTCCTCCTTACTTTTCTGTCTGTCATTTCATGCTCTGTCTCTGTTTCTCATTCTCTCTGAATTTCTTTCTGTCTTTCTCTGTGCGCCTCTTTTGAAAACGGTGTCAGCACTGCTGCTTTTACACCAAAAGGCTGTTGCTAAGTGACGGTTGACGTCAGCCGCAGCTACAGAGGAGGGCTTGTGTGTGTTTAGCAGCTGAGGGCAGATCCCACTGAAAAGGGCAAAACTGTGAACCACTATTAGTCACTGCAATGAAAACCCTAACTTCAACCAACAGAATCGCCATTTCCAATAACTGAGCACAATTTATTCTGAGTGACTTGGGGTAAAGTAAATCTGTCAAAGTGGAATGATGAGGTTTAGACACATTTTTGGGAGAAAATGCTCCGAGCCAATCCCCACCCCCTTTTCTCCACTTTTTCTTTAGTCTGTCGCTGTATCCGTTTCTTTCTCACTTTAACCCCTCCCCCAACACACAAACATAGGCTAAAATGCCAGGACCCCCCCCCCCCCACCACACACACACA
>JAQQZY010000019.1:37428457-37439250 GCA_030068375.1 Ostorhinchus rueppellii | reverse complement strand
ACACACACACACACACACACACACACACACACACACACACACACACACACACACACACACACACACAAACACAAACAAATCCTAGGTGGTCTGCAGTTGATGGATGGTTGTGGTGTGACCCTCCTTTGTCCTTATCTGTCCTGACCCTGTATCAAAGGATAAACTGGATCAACTGTGGACTTGATGCCACATAACAGCAACAGGCACCCTGGCTTGGCATCACAGATGCTGGGCATTAGGCACCGGGTGTTCGGCTGCGGCTGGGGGTAGGCCTGGATTAAAGATGCAGTATTTGCGTCATAAAGTGTATAGAAGGTTTCGTGTTACTGTTGCTAGGTAATGCAAGAACTTGGACGCATCCGGTAAGCTGCAAATTATGATGGACAGAAAAGGGTGCAAAATACAGCTTTCATTGTTGGAAGGTGAATACAGGTATAATAGTTGTTCAAATGTAAATGTACAAATTCTCTCCCTGCTTGTTAAATAATTGTTAATATGCTCAGAAATGAGATCTTTTTGGCAAGTGATCCTCCTGTGTTTGGAATCAAAATACGTACTGCTGTGTAATAATAAAAAAAACCCAAAAAAAAACAACTGCCTTCACTTTTAACTCATCCTTAAAATAAATTGCACTTCAGACAAGTGAATGTGCAACTGTTGAGGCTTCATTAATGTTGTCAACAAAGCTCACTCAGTAGCACCATGAAAGGCCAGTGCTGGTTGTGTATAGATATAAATGTACCACAGATGCAGTTGAGTAATTTATGATGATCATGAGCATAACATATCAAGTGTCCTGCCTGCTGAGCCAATGTGCTCTTTTATAGGCCTTATATTACATCTGAATACATAGAAATCTAAAGTCCTCCCCCAGAAAAAATATTGTATACTACACAAATCTTGGTAAACTGGGTACACGTTGGTCTCACCTTTGGTCTCCTTAACTTTGTTTAGTAAACCTACCTCAGGTTTGTTTGTGTGACTCTGACTCTGACTGTCGGCTAGTGTTCCAGTATTTATACCATGTGGCATCTGTCTATGGTGATGTAGGCAGAGCACGCTGAGCTCTAAGTTTATACTTACAAATGTTAAATGCTGATCTTGGTGGTTCTAGCATTATGTTCTGACCCACACTCTAGACAGCCCTGCCTGCTGACGGGGCATGTTTCTAAGATGAGACACTGAGGTGGAGGTAAAAGTCAAGACCCCGGTCACATGGAAAATCACTTTTCGGACAGAACAGTTTGCCTAGTCTTACATGTTTATTTCATTTCTTATATAAGACAGGATACATTTTGTTGGCTGTATTTAACAGACAGTAGTGGGTCTGGGGTTTGTAAATTAAATGCATCAACAGCAGACAACAAGTATCTACAAAATAAGATACTGCAGATCCTGTGCTCAGTTGAAACAGTCTCGGAGCCAGTGTGACTGATGAATCATGTGATGGAGGTACTGTTTACATTCAATTATGCCTGATAAAAAAATACAGGAAGGAAAGTGTGTGTATTTGTGGTGGAGCTTTGGAGAAATTAATTCATTATTATCTGATAAACTTTGGATGTCTGTGTGATAATGTATTTATATAAGTCAGTGTTTCCCACACATAGACTTTACTTTGGCAAGCCACACAGGTATATTAATGACTACCAAAGTATATTTGGTGAGTAATTTCAACATTTTTACCACCGCCAAGGAGGTTATACAGTGCAGCTTGCTATGATCGAATTTGATCCACAATAGTCTCTTAATAAAGCTAAATATTGCAGCTGGGGATGAATTATACTCAATAAAAACAGGAAGTGAATTTGCATCCCTTTTTCCTCCCAGCTTTTAAATCAAATCTATCAAATTTTATTAAATAGTACCAAATCATAACAAAAGTTGTCTCATGACACTTTACATACAGAACCGGTCGAAACCAGACTCTCAGGTCAGTTTGAGTTCGTGAGTATAGCATTATTCTGTGAAGGCTGAAGGCCCAGCCCAGTGTCGTGCTTGTTGTAGCTCATGGCGTTACATATACGCTCGTCTATCATAGAGATGCTGGAACGTGTCCGCCTGGGACCCAGACCATCTGAATGTGACATGAATTCATTCTAAATGTAATATCACACCTTCACAGCAGCAACAAAACCCAGTACACAAACTTCTACAGGTTAAAATGGATAAATGAACAGCTTGAGTGCTGACAAAAACTGAAGGATCACTGTGAACACACTCACTAAAATTGTTACCGTAGCAATAGTACTGCTAATAACCCATGATGCGCTGCTCTCTACCATTGCATATGGAGCATGTAGCCCGGATTATGAACTTGAATACCAACAGCTACATAGTAGTAAAAAAGCACCTATTTATGTTCAGTTTGGCATCTTTAAGTGGTGAAAGTATAATTGTTGATGCCGTGCAGACGAAGGAGAACATTGATTAATCATCACTGGCAACTAAAATGACATGGATTAACACACGATTGGACATTTATTTGTAGTTTCTGTACTGTGTATAGTTGTAGAAGGTTTTCATTTCAGACACTTTAAATGTAAATCATTGTGAGCCAAACATGACATGAACACACAAAGGCTGCATTATTCAGTAATGAGATTAAGTCCAAAAGTCAGTCCACTTTAATCTCTTGTTTAGTGTCCTACAGTTTCCCAGAACAATGTTTGGGTCTTCTCTGGCCTTTTTAACTTTATCTCTCTGCCATTTGGTGCTGTCAATGTGTACAGTTGCCTTATTTGAGGTGAAATTCTCTGTAAAATACTTAACTAAAAAGAGGCTTAAAGCGAGATGCATAGATGTACAGTCTAAAGTCCGATAAAGTGGTAACAACTGGACACATGTTGTTCAACAGTCTCTGTCATGTAAGCAGAGTAACGTCTGCACATGTATTAGACATATTCTAGTCGGTATTTATAAGCGCTTTAATATAATGTATAACAAAATTTGGGGAGATAAAATTTTTAGGTAATATGTCAAATTACTGCTTGGTAACATGCACAAACAAACATCCATTTTTTAAGCTTTACACAAACATTCACAACATATAGTTCTTGCCAGAAATGGATTTCAAGTAGGACAAAAACTTTTTTTGATATTATGTTCAACTATTCTGAAATCAATTTTGGAGTAAAATATTGAAAAGTCTCCGATTTATTTACATGAGAATGTGGTAGCACGCGGACTGGTTGCCATAGTAACACGTGGATGATTTTTTTTTTTTACCATCGTATGCATCACCCAAAATGTATCCAAAGATCATTACTTTTTGAAAGTTTCACTCAAATATCTGAATTATAAGTACTCGTACTCGTACTCGTACTCGTCGTCTTCCGCTTATCCGGGTCGCGGGGGCAGTAGCTTCAGCAGCGAAGCCCAGACGGCCCGGTTATAAGTAACTCGAAGATAAAAAATTGGTATTTTTGTGGTAACACGTGTACAGAGCCTTTTAAGCCACTCACTGATGTTCAAACTCATAAATATCAATAATATTCACAAAATAATGAAACTCTAATATTTGAAACGTAACAATCATCTGTATAATCAACAGACTGAATAGATTTTCAAATCTTTTAGATATAATTTTCAGCATCAAATTCAAGCTTGGCTATGGTGTAAAATTACAGTGGATAAAATCGGTGTGAAAAGTGGTATTTTAAAAAGGATAACGGTTCCATAAAATAGAGATCTTTAGCTAGAAAATGAACCCACTTGATAAACGATGTGTCCAAATGTACTTTTTTATGTTCATTTTCACTTTCACTTGATTGGATGAAATGTTGACTTATTTTTTTAAAACAAAAAGCCAGATATGACTTTATTTAATGTATTTAATACTAATACATTGTTATTTACCACTTATGGTGGTCCACACTGTTATAGATAAATGACAAATAAAGAGTCATCTCTCTGTAACAGTTCAGAGATAGTCTTATAAATGTGATCAGTATATGAATTCACAAACTTCATTATTCAGAATTTTAGTTTCTCAGTAATAGACAGTTTTTTGTGTGTTTTTGTTAATTTAATGCAGCCTCGCAGAAAATTCGGAACTTCTCCTGTACAGTGTGAGTTGTACTTTAAAAAGGATAAAAGTTCCATAAAACAGAAATCTTTAGCTAAAAAAAAAAAATGAGCTCACTTGATAAATGACGAGTACAAATGTACTTTTTCATGTTGATGTTCACTTTTGCTTAATCGGACCCTCTAGGGATAATTTTCTCTGTTCTCTAAATTGTATTAAATGTATAAAATAGTGGTTTTCTGTGGAAGACACTGAAAAGGAAGATTATGTAAACATATACAGCTCCTGGATAAATATTCTGTTCACTGAAATTTCCAGACCAAAAAAACCCCACATGCAACGCTGACCTTTTAGCCCAGACCTTCACACCAGGATCAGAAGACGAGGAAAGGACAGGCCAAACACACCCTTTTGTTTCTACGAAGCCCATAACTTCGGCTGACTTGCTCTTGTATGACCTTACGTTTTTAAAGTGTGCTCGCAAAGTACTTTGATAACAGCTCCACTGACTGATGTGGAGCTGCTTTCGGAGTGGCCGTCTCTGTTTTTTGACCTTTCGCTTGACAGGTGTTTAATGGCAGCTCGGAGAATGTGATACATAAAGGAGAAATCAGGAGCAGCGTCGGTCTCTCACTTGTAAATGATTTACTTAACGCACTATTTCTGTTTGGGTCTCCGCTCTCCTCGTCCCCTTCGCCGTTCTTTGTGTCCGCCTCACTTCTCTTTACTTCCCCGTTAACTCCTCCTCCCGCTGCTCAGCTCTGATGGATGGCGTTTGTGTTCACATGCTTGTTATTGGCCAGCGCTCCAGGGCTCAGGCGTTAGGTTGTGTTTATGAGAGGAGCCTGCACTGATTCCGCGATAAAACCAGATGTTCCCTTACAAGGCTTCGAGCCTCCCTGATGTAGCTCTCATGTCCATATCAGGTATAACCTTCCTGTTGTACACAGGCCTCCCAGCCTCCAAACTATAGCACGTCGTCGGCTTCACACTGGTCAAAAAAGGTTGCGTGTGAAGGACGCACGTCTGTTGTTTGTACTGTGATACAGAGAAACACTCACATTTACAATAGGTAAAGTATATAAAGTATATTTTTTGTTGGTCCAAGTGAAAAAAACGCAGCATATTACTAATTTAATCTGAAATATCTTAAGTATAAAAAGCTAAAATTGTTATTTTTTATTGATTTTTCTTTTGAGTTTTATCACTGAATTAGATGTCACTGTCGTTTAATATGAAGGTCATTACATTCAATACATTAAAACAGTAAATAAAGGGAGGAAAAAAAACAACACTTGTCTAAGGTTACAGGTGCAGCTGCCATGACAAATGTGTGTACAACGGATCTGAATGTACAGCAGCGCGCAGTCACACTAAGTGAGAGTTATTTGTCACACAGGTGACGGTTTCCCATACGAAAAGGTTCACCCAAAACAAAAATCACAGAAAGGTAGTTTTTAATGCAGTGAAACGCAGTGTTGCAACCACGTGAAGTTATGACAGGAGCTTTTGTCTCAACGGTCATGAGGTTAACACTTGAATGACACGATTGCACATACGGGTTTGATTAGCCAACACACTGAGGTCGCATGACATTGTCTTAGTGTGTGTACGCACACTGATTGTATTATTTATTAAATGGACTGGGACCTGACTTATCTCTATGAAGCAGCTATTTTTGGGCTTTGACATTTTCATTTTTAGTTTATTTTGTCAACATTAGTTCTTTTTAGTTTAATTTTTCAGTTATTACAAAGAACTCTGATATGACAAGGAATAATATTACCTATGAGTCACCAAACAAACCACTGCACTGTTACACCGTCAACACTGAAGGAAAATGAAAAAGGAACATGCAATTCTTTGGTATAGTTCATGTTGTATTATTATTAATTAGTTTAGTTACCATATTATTGTTTTTCAGTTAATAAAATAGCTTTTCCCTGTCTAATTTTACTTTTAGTTTTCATTAACTCTAGCATGAATTGTATAAATACTGACACATGTGACCAAAACTACTGTAACATTCAATGTGAAAATGTAAAGTCATTCTAACAAATAACTTAATATTTCTGTATGTAGAATGTAAGACAGGGGTGTCAAACATGCGGCCAGGGGGCCAAACCCGGCCCACCAAAGGGTCCAGTCCGGCCCGTGGAATGAATTTGTGAAATTCAAAAATTACACTAAGATATTAACAATCATTTTAGTTCAGGTTCCACTCAGACCAATTCAATTTCAAGGGGATTGGACCAGTAAAATTTGATCTTGATAACCTCTAAATAATAACTGCAAATTTTTTCTTTGTAATTGTAAACAGATTCATGTATTTTTACAGTATTTACACTAAAACAAACTATATTTTCTGCATAACCTAAAGAAATATAAACAACATGAAATGCCTGAAGAGAAATCAATGCAATTTTCAAAAAAATATTCTGCCTGTTACTAAATGTTTTGTGTATTTGTAGATCCACTGTGATCTGTATGTTGTAATGCACATGTGTGAATGATAAACTGAAGCAGAATATTGTTAAAATTACACTTTGTTTTTCAGTTTGTTCATGTTTTTCACATTGTTTTAAAGGATAATTTGTATATGTAAACATTTTCATAATGATTTTTATTTATTTATTTTACTTTTTCACTCTTACACATAGAGGAAAGCTTGGCGTTGACATTATTTCTATATTATTATGTTACTATTTCACTGGTCCGGCCCGCTTGGGATCAAACGCACCTGAATGTGGCCCCTGAACTAAAATGAGTTTGACACCCCTGATGTAAGATTTCAGTCTTGGACAGTTTTAGCCCTCTGAGCTCTACTTTTGTCATCTTTGATATTAATTATTTATTTCTTGGTTTATTTGCACAGTAAAGAAGAGCAGCAAAAATAAGTCAAAATATAGTAAACTGTGTGGGAGAGACCACAAAAAAAACCAAAAAAAAAAACGAGGTTTATAAAAACACAATTAAGCATATGAAATAATGCCCACATAAGCATAAACACTAAAATCACCACAGAAAATACAAATGAATGATGACAAACAAAAATAACAGTAAATAGGATCTTGTGGAATGTAATCAATGAGAATAAACTACAGCAAAGTAAAGCTCAAAACAAACTAATAATAACCACCCGTGCAATGTACAGTAACGATAATAGAATAATACTAATGTCAGAAATCTGAATTTGGGCTGTTGTAAGAGGGAAATGAGGCTGTAAGAACGGACGAGGCCAGTCGGAAACACAGTTACTTACTGTAACACCATAAACAGCTGCTTAAATTATTTAAGGGCGTGCAACACTTTTAAAGCACTAATTGTACATTCTGTGCGTCACAAGGTCAACGGTCCTTTTAATAATTACTTGTGTTAACACTGGCTAAACCTGAGATATTTATATGAACCTGCAGTTCAGCAAATCAATGTCAGCAGAAAGGACTTTGAGAAGTACTATTAAGAGTATTTACACTTGGGCTCTCTGCCACTAGTCTCCAAAGGTCATACATGCCCATATTCTTGCCAATCTCTTGTGATAGCGATGAATTGCTGCAGTTCAGGTCAACACGAGATTTAAGCAGAGATAAAAATGTAACCTGCATATACAGCCTGCACTGCAGACCACCTGCAACTATTTATAGGGACATGATTTACTCAGTGGTTTCCAGTAAATGTGGGATCAAAGTCATGCAGGGATTAAATCCGTTTACATGGAATATGTTTTGCTGTATAAAATCCCATCCTAACAGCTGGAAAAAGCCAAATTCTTTTATCATTTGACTTGATTTGAACCTCTTCACTGCGCCCATCTGGTTGCATTCAGCACCCTAATTTAAATAGCTTGAATCACTTTCAGAAAGCTAAACTCCATAATGAAAACACATTCTGACTGTAATGTGTTTGGAAACAGACGAGGCCTGTGTTACACCTGTACATGACCGCGTTGGCTCCGTGCACAAAGCAGCTGTGAATGACAGGACACAGTCTCCAACAGCACATCCGCATCAGTCTTCTTTGGCACAGTTTGAACTAAAAAAGACCATACATGTAGTTACAATTATCTGATTAAATATACAGTTTAATCCGATTTTCTGTTTGTTTTTGTAGGTCAAAATAATGCTGCCAGGCTGTGTGCATGCTGTATCTGTCAGTGCTGGTAGTTTTTGGCGCGTTTGAGCATGAAACATACCATTGTGGGAAAAAGTTCATCATTGACGTACGAGGTTTGACCTTACTCAGATTGTGGCATTTATGTTGTGCCTGCGCGTTGTGTTTGTCATTATGCAAGCTTCACTTTGTCTGGAGAGCAGCCAGTAGCAGAAACTTTGTCTGTGTGAGTCAATACTGACAGTTAAAGTGGAATTTTTGTCTCGACTTTAGATACATGTTGCTTATCAATGCAGTAAACCGTGTCCCTCTGTAGGAAGGACCAGTAGATGCAGTTTAGATCTGTTTTTTTTTTTTTTTTTTTTTTAGTCTTCTATAACATACAAAATCTCATATTTAATGCATTGTAAAGGGGAAAGCTGTAGTTCCATGGTTAACTGGTAATTTGAAATGTGCATAATTAATTTTGTTAATCACATCTTTTTGCATGGTAGAGGCACAAAATGTCTGGAAACTACTTTTTTTTTTTTTTTTTAAATTTACGTTGTCATTGTTAATAAAGATGTGCGAATTTTAGAACCAAATGCAAAATACTCCTAGATTTATTATATTTTGTATTTTATTCTAAATATGTATATTTATTTAGAAAAATTTAAAAAATCAATAATCAGGTTTTTAACATAAATGGCTTAATCTGAAAACTTTCCAGTTCAATGCATGGTTTCATATAAAATAGGTATTAAAAAGGTAGAAAACTTTCTTTTAATCTTCATGTGTCCCCTCCAATGGATGGTTTTTATTTCAGACATAAACACAATATACTGCCAATCATCTTCATGAACTGTGTCAGATTTAGTTTGTCAGGTTGTGTATGGCTCAAATCAACAATATAGATAAAATATCTACCACTAATAGTTTTTTTTTATATAACATTGAGGTAACTTGTCTCTTGCCTTGTGCTTCTGTCCTTTAATATGAGATAAAAAGGCGGATCCTCTTCCATTTTGTTAATTTTATAAGTGCGGTTATGTAAGTTACCACAAGAAAAGCCATGTTTCCATAAGAAGACAAGTGAATTAGAAAGAACCTTTAATGAAATTGCAAATTAAAAAAAAAAAAGACAAAGGGAAATTCCATAAGCCTGTTTGGAGCGATTGAATCAGGCTATGTGGTGTTTTCAGAAGGTGAAGTTTCACATGACTGTAATAAACGGGCACAGAAGAAGAGCATTCTGTTGTTGTTTTTTAGCCTCTTCTGTCTCCAGACTTTACAAACTAGACAGATTTAACCCTTGCTCACCCTGAACCTTATTGAATACTCTGACATTCATGCAACTGGCCCCTAACTACCTTAAACACACACATCCTTCAAAATAAAATGGCTTCATTAATGGATACGATCTTTATTCATGGATGAGACCAAGGGCTAATCTGGTCTCCTCCTCGTACCAGGTTTACAGGGAGGAATCAGGAAGGTCAGTCATGGGAAAAAGGGTTTCCATTTAAAAGAGAAAAAAGCAAAAATCATTACAAGTGAGTGAAATGTGGGTCATTCTCTTATGTGAAACTTAAAGAAGCCAATTAAATGCATTCGTGGAGATAGACCTGCAGACTGTAGAGCCTAAAAAGCACCATAAATCACATTTTCCAACTACGCATGTTCTTATTCCTTATCTGAGTCGAGCAGCTCAGACGTGCTTCACAAAACAACTTCCTGCTTTTCTTCGCGGAAGATGCCAGTGTGGTCCCAAGTCGGCGGGGAGATACAGCAAATCCAAATGTGTGGAAAGTCTTCTGGGATCCTTAAGTATCTTCCACCACTTTGTGCTGAAATGAGGACACACCTGCACCCTGTGGCCTAAAAACAGCCTGAGCGATGGCTGGCAGTGCCCTCCCTTCCTGGGCTCCGCATCATCCCCCCAAACATCCCATAGTCCTGCTTTTACTTGTTTAACTCGAGTCACTGCCGACTCTGTGGTCTCTTTCTGGAGGCCTTCTGCCTGACCCCGTAGTTCTTTATGGTCCTCCACTATGATGCACACAAGTTCTTTCAATCATTTTTTTTAATGACAAATTGATTTTTTTTTTTTTTTAATCACAGTTGTCAAATGTATGGCCCGCGGGTTAAAACCAACCCTCCAAAGGGTTCATTCCAGTCTGTAGGATGAATGTGTAAAATGCAAAAATTATGCTGAAGATAAGAAGAGTCAAAAATGCTTTTAGTTCAGAGCCCACATTCAGATCAATTAGATCTAAAATGGGTCAGACCAGTAAAATACTATCATGATAACCTATAAGTAACGACAACTCCTATTTGTTTTCTTTGTTTTAGTGTAAAAAGGTCAAATTACATGAAATGGTTTACATTTACAAACTGTTTCACAGAAAATATGAACAACCTGAAATGTCTTGAGAAAATGAAGTGAAATTTTAACACTACCCTGCCTGTTATTAAATGTTTTGTATATTTGTAGATCCCCTGTGATCCGCAAGTGTAAATGATAAACTGAGGAAGAGTATTGTTAAAATTGCACCTGTTTTTCTTTATTTTATATATATATATATATATATATATATATATATATATATATAAATAAATAAATATTTCAGGTCGTTCCCAATATTTATATTTTTAATGAAACTTTGTTGAGTTAAAC
>JAQQZY010000019.1:37409828-37422152 GCA_030068375.1 Ostorhinchus rueppellii | reverse complement strand
CCATTCTCTCATTAATTGTCAGAATTTCACATTTTGGCCTCAGACTTTATCTGAGAAACTACAACCAACTAGGACTTCTGACTGAATTTTTCTTTATTTATGACTCAAATTTGATAAAGCTGAATGACTTTTAATCTGGAAGCATTTTACTTGTAGACCATTGTATTCTTTCAGTTTGTTTTTAGATTTTGGTTCTACTTTAATCATATGTTTTAATAATGTATAAGTAGATAAAGTTAGATTTTTTTTTTTTGTTTTGTTTTTTGTTTAGTCTTCATTTTAGTTTTCTTAGAAGAACAAAAAACCTTGGTTTAAATGATGAAAACCAGAGTCAAAATAAAAGCGAAACACTTGTCGAACTCAAACGCTAACCTGACTTTAACTGCAATGTTTTCAATTAACGCAGTTATTTTTGCTGTAAATTTTATTCCAAGTTTGTTTGTTTGGTTTTTTTTTTTTTAACCTCACTCTATTTTAATTTAAAGCATAAAAAGAGGAAAAACTTCATTTGAATCTGATGCACTTAATCAGCAGTTCAGGAATTTCTGACAAATGATTCTCCTCTCTACTGTATGAGGAGCAGTTGAAGTATAAACCTGCATTTACAGGAGGTGCAGAAATGTTCAGAAAGTGCCTGAAGCATTTAGAGATTGAACATGCGTGTTTTGTGCACAGGTGTTTAAGTGCCTTATCTCTGCCTCTACCCTCATGTCATGTTTTCATAACATCTCCGTTCATTGAAATATTTTACCGTCATGTCTTGCAGAAAGGCCCTGTCGGTAGCACTCATTCAGCCAGATTTTCCTGTTCTTGTGCACTGGGTGAAAGTCATCAATGTTTTGTGCACAGATGATGTAAAACTAAAGGAATTGGGTACGTGGCTGTGGGGGGATAACACCACTGTCCATTCCATGTAATCCTCTGCTGGGTTAAATCATGCCTCAGTGCCAACACCTGCAGTATTCTGTCACGTTTAGCTCTTACCTGTCTTCCTCTGTGGTTCAACCCTTGTGCGTGTCTTCGTAAACAAGCAGAATGCCAACAACTCTGTCCTCCGGTCGTCTCCCGCCATCCCGTTGCCATGGTGTATGGAACATTGTTTGCTGGCCTCTATGTCGGGTTGCCATGGCAGGGCTTATTTGCCATATTAAATGTTTGGCAGCATTGTACAGATGCTGATGACAAACACCCAACATCCCACTTTGATCAATGAAACAGTTACTGATTAGAGGAGATGGGATGGAACCGCTCATCTATTTATTCATCCGGCCTTAGTAACAGATTTCAGATGTATGTGCAGAAATTTCAGACATGAAGCTTATAGCCTAACAGTGTCTTTATTAAAGACATTTTGTTGTTTTCTGCATGTGTGTAAGCATTTATTGTTGAAATATCAATTTATTTCTGTCTTCTTGAAAGTGTTACTGAGTATAATGAGTAATAAAGTGCTAATTCACAGCAAATTTTTAATTTAATAATATATTTTGATACTTCTTGAATAGTTGGGATGTTAAAATGAAGCACTGAAGGACATTAAATAGTCTGTAGAGGTGTTTCTTGAATGAGGGAAAAGCCTCTGTGTTTCTCCCCCTTGTGGTGAAGTTTGAGACTGCACAATAGTTTTTTCATCAAGAAAATGTTTCCCACTTACTGACATAGTGATCCAAACAGTGTCACTAAAGGATTCATGCTGATTTAAAAAAAAATAAAAACAAAAACAAATAAAAAAAATAGAAAACCTTAAAACATATGTAAAAAAATATCAGTTAACACCTCTAATAATAAGTTGAAATCAACTGAGCCAGTTACTTGACATGAACTAGTTTCTTTTTTTGCATTTTTTTTTTTTTTTTACTTTTTTTCAGTGGATTAAGTTGCTTTAAGTTTGGTGTCTTAGTGTTGCACAACATGCATCAACTTTTGAGTGAACACCGCTGTAATGTGTGAGAGCTCCTGTTTGGTTATGAGTAGATAGTGTGGAAATGCGGCTGATTGACGTAGTTGGTGCCAGATAAGCTCTCATAGCTCCATTGTAGATGCACCGTGGTGGTTTCAGCGGTTTACTTTCCTCCTTTTGCTTTCAATCTGCTGTCGCTAAAGCTGCACGCACTGGCATACCTGTACTAGAAAGTGCATCATGCGGTGCAGGAAATCCTTAATATAAACTGTTACTACACACACTGTTTATACAACAGGCAGAAAAGACCAGCAAGAAGCCGTGTCGTTCTGTTGCTGACCTGCTGGTGCCCCCACGGAAAAGCCATAAGGCAATGTGCTGAAACTGGAGCATAGGTCAACGCCTGTGCACGTCCCATGTCATCAGATTTAAATGTTGTCACTTTTATTATTTCACACACACAAACACTGGCTTGGCTAATCCCCTTTGCTCTGTTTTTCAGATGATCCTGTGGGACTGGGATCTGAAACACTGGTACAAACCACAGTATCAGGTCAGTACATTTGAAGGTACACGCGCCTGGGTCACTCTGGTAACACAATGAACACTGACTGCAAATAAAGTCATTTCTTTGCACAAGCTCGTTTTAAGTCACGCTTAGGACATTGGGTGCTTTCACTCATATTTTTGGTCACGAAAAATACACATTGTGTAAAACGTAGCATACCATGCCCTTGAAATTTTTGTCATGCCACATTTTATCTTAGACAGACATTCTTTGTCTTGTTTGAACTGTTTGTGTAATCTATCAAAGAATTTAGCTCCCACAGACTAAAGGTAATTATTTGTTCCTGTTAGACAGGCCAAAGGGAGCTAGAATGTTTACCTGTGAAAAACCAACTAACCAGTTGTTTTGTGCTGGTCTCTTCTTATATAGGTAACTGATATCACAGTCATCACAGTTTGGAAGCTTTTATTATTTTGTATTACTATTTAGTCTATCAGTTTGGTTTTAATTTCTGGTTAGTTTTAGTTTATTTTCATGTTAATTTTTTTTTTAAAAAAAAGCTAATTTTATTTCACTTTTTATTTTGTTTCAGTGTTAGCTTTAGTTTTAGTGGTTTTATAAGGATGGTACGAACATGGTGACAGGAAACAGTACAGTACATCAAATATGAGTCAGAAAAAAAATATTTGATGTAAATGTTATGAACGCACTGATTGTGAAATACCATTGTAACAACTGAAATCTTCTGAAAAATGACTGCTTCTTTCAGGCTCTCATCCCATTACTATCAAGTGAGAACAGTTGATGAAATTAAATGTTATTTCCCTGCATCAATGCTGATTGGCTGACCCTAATGTTTAGTCGACATACACTGTTGGTCATATCGCATGGAATAATTTTGTTCTCAGACACATTCATGTTTTTATTCCTATTTCTACACATCAGTAATCACCTTGGACCAGATGGAATGATTAAATACAATGGTTGCAATATATAGTGGTAGTAGTAGTAGTAATTTCTGTATTTAACAAAACGGTTTAGATTTCTATATTAAACACGGGTGAAAAGACGTAGGCAGAAGCAACAGCTTATTTATGCCTACTGTATTTACAAGAAGGTAAGGTGAAGAAACAAAACAAGATAGCAGTTTATCTGTCAAGAATAAATCACATTATTACAGTAATTTCATGAGGAAAAAGTACAAATATTTTATTCCAACTTCATAGTTAATAGTGTATTTGTGGATACCAAGCCGACATTTTGTTCACGTACTCTTAACAGTGTAAATGGATGGGAAACACAAAGCAGTGATGATTTTACTGGAATCTAGCCTATACGCAATTTTAGTTTTCATGTTGCGTTGTTGAGTATATCATTTATTTACTCTTATAAAAACTGTTTTCAATTTTGTTTATGTAATTTTTCACTGCTAATTTTCCTTTTAGTTTTCATTTGTGCTAGGGTCTGGGTGCTACTGTGACAGATCTGCTTTAAATCCTGTTATGTTTCAGTTGAACAGCTCTGTCCAACATTGTATTCACCGCCCTCTTTTTCTAAACTTTGCGTTTTCCGCGTGTGCTTACGGCAGGGTGCAGTGAGTGGCAACGGTGTGGACCTGTCAGTCATCAACGAGGCCAGGAACCTGGTGTCGGAGCTGCTGCTGGACTCCTCGCTGTCACCCCAGACCATTTCAGCTCTTCGCAGCGTCTCCAGCCTCATGGGGACGTTCTCAGGCTCCTGCAGACCCAGGGTCAACCCTTTCACCCCCTTCCCAGGTTTCTACCCATGTGATGAGGTGGAGGACTTCGTAGAGAGGGGCGACAGGAAACCCATAAAGGTACAGATGGATACGGTCTGTTAAATAAGAGCCCAAATATATCGAATCAGAATCCACTGGGGTACCAAGAATTAAACACCGGCTAGATTTGAGGAAGATTCAGATGAACCAAGAAGGACTAGGATTTGAAATTAAATTAGGTTTTAACATTGATCTTGCGTCCAACTGTTCTGGAGATGAATAAATGATAGATTGGGCCAACTGTCAAATCAAGCACTTTCAGTTTCTTCTTCACAGTTTTGCTGTGTTTTTGTCTTTTTTTTTTTTTCTTCCAAATTTGGGCAAACCGCTCCATCAGTTCAATCCACAAGTTTGTCTCAAAGTAGGAAGATTTCTGCTCAACCATCATGAAAAGCAACTACTTAACTGTTTTGTTAGCCAGTAAGCAATGTTATGTTTTTCGGGGTCCGAGCAGTACTAGGGTTGCGTAGCGAAACTTGGTACAAGTATGGAACCGGGGTGAACATCAGCGGTAGTTACCATCCCAAAATACGATGTGAATTTCGGTGCCTCATTTCGGTGCAACCAAATATGCAGCTGCTTAATCGCTGTTAATAATGGCAGCAGCAGGCCACAGAGAAGTCCGGACAGAGAGCCTCAAGATGTCTAAACCTAAACGTTCTAAAGTGTCGCTACATTTTTGTGTGAATGCAATACGCTCCCGTAGGAAAGGACCCAGAAAATAAAATAAAAAGTAATTTCATCATAAAGATTTGTTTTCTTTTTTTTTTTTTCTTTTAAAGTACCGATTTAAATACCGTCTGGTATAGTTTCATACTGTCTTCCACTTACAATTATGATCGATCATTCATTTATCAGACAGGGGTAGTTGTCTGTAGCCTTCCTGAGGCTACAGGAAGTAGCTGAAACTAGTCAAGCAGGTAAACAAACAACTACCCCTGTCTGAGAAATGAATGATCGATTACGATTTAAATACCGTTTAGGAACCAGCACCGGTATTAAATTATACCCAATCCTAAACAGTACACCAGGTTATTTTGTACAGCGCTATGCAAAAGTCAAAAGCAACATTAGATTCTTTTTTTGTTTGTTTGTTTTTAGCAAAATTTTAAATGACCGCACATGACAATTTCTCATTCATCAGTTCAATATATTTAAGCAAAATCTGTATCTTGTAGAAGTTATATGGGATTAGAGCTGCACAATATATCGTCCAACAAAGTTCATAGTGTCTGTGTTCTTATAGTTTATTTGAATTTCTTCTGTATCAGACACGTAATCTGTCAAACATACCTGACATGTTTCGGCGGTAAACTTCCGTCTTTGTCAGAGGTGTCACAGGATGGTGTGTGACGTGTTTAAACAACAAAAAGACAAACACGATCAGCAAAAAAAAAAAAAAAAAAAGAGGCACTAAAAGAAAACATGAAATCGGCAATAACAGACCACTGCAAATGGGAAAACCATGTCATGAACTGGGAAAAGGCCAAAGTCATCCGCACTGAAAACAACAGACATAAACATTGGATTATGAAGGCAGTGGAGATCAGGAAGCGAGGCCAGACAGTGATGAACCAGGACGAGGGGGCTTTCCTGCTCTCATACACCTGGAGCGACATCCTCCAGCGGTGAGCCGGGGAAAATGGGCGGAGTCGACCTGTCAAATCTGACAGGCTGACTCCGGCCCCATGCACATCAGCCATTTTAAACACATCACACACCACCTTGTGACACCTCTGACAAAGACGGAAGTTTATCGCTGGTCTACATAAACTGTAAATGCTCTGCTTGGGTCTGAATTCTTCACTTATTCAACTCCACAGGTCCATCTTTAACCCTATTTCTGAATAATGACACCAGAAAGGTGATTTTGAGCACTGGCCCTTTAAATGCATATGAGCCACTTCATGCCCCACCCCCTCCAGGTTCTTGACCATGCTGCTCTATCCTATTTCTCCACACTCTGAGAAATGCTCGTCAGAATTCTTAACCTTATATATACAAATGTTATGATGTAACAAATTAAGCAGGAATTAAAACAGGTTGTAGAAATCCACTCGATTTTTGCCAGAATAAATATAAAGATAGTTTTGCAGCACCTGGAGGGTTCAAATTCAAACTTTTTGAGCTATTAGGCCCCAAATACACAAATAAATGAACCAAAGACTAACAAAAGTGGGTTTAGATAAATACGAGCCCTTTAACTGTGTAAATTTTGCTTTAGTTTATGTTTGTAACACATGAAATCACAGTCATGTTTTCTGCCCCATCAGGGTTTGAGCAGTAGAAACAGCCTCCCGACGCCTCAGCCCAGACGCAGTTCCACCTCCTCTGCCTCTGCACTGCCTCCTCTGGAGTCTGCCTCATCACGCTGGGAGCGCAACAGTGGAAAGAGACCCCACCCTGACCTCAACTTGAGCAGGTCTGAAGCCTAATATTATCCCACATATTTGCACAAAAATGCTCAAGTGTCCTTTTGACTTTGGTGACTGTCTGACTAGTTTTTTCAGCCGCACGGGTCGGATGTTCCTCAAATCGCAATATATGACATTTCTAAACTGATATTGTTACAAAGGTGAACACTGTAAGCATCATCTTGTTAGGTCTTTGATTGTGATGCTATTAGGATGCGTGATGCTGAGGCTAAAGAGTCGAGTCTTGATGGAAATATTGGATAAAACTGCCAAAAATGTAGTTATGAAGAAGAAACGTATCCTCTTCACAGTTACAGAACATACGAGTTCCATATTGGACCAGCATATTTGATAGTAAAATCCTTATGCATTTGTTTCTTTTTCCACGGCTTTCCTTTGTCTTAGTTGTTTTGTATCCCTCCTTGTCACATTAAACATCTTGCTAAGTTGGCTCATGTTCCGCAAGCTGTTATTTTTATTGCTGGACTGGAACATTAGTCACATCACAAACATTTCGTATATGTCTGCTCTAATATAATAAATTATCACAGATGACAA
This sequence comes from Ostorhinchus rueppellii, assembly GCA_030068375.1. Lineage (NCBI taxonomy): Eukaryota > Metazoa > Chordata > Actinopteri > Kurtiformes > Apogonidae > Ostorhinchus > Ostorhinchus rueppellii. Next base: position 37,414,977 of record JAQQZY010000019.1, on the reverse strand, counting down.
AGTTATTCTACCCTTTTGTAAACACGTCAGCCTCTTATCTTTAGTACGTGTCATTTTAAAGTAAAAACCATCGCAGCTCGTTCTCAAAGTAAAAACAAAAAATGATTAAAAAAAAAATCACGGTTTTCACACAGACGGTAAATGAAAGTATCTCAGTCATGTTGATGCACTGACAGTGTCATGTGACGATTACCTGTGAACAAATTCTAGCAAACAGTGAGTCATGGAGGCTGAGATGTAGTGGATGTTTGTCCCCACACGGTGGCAGTAGAAGTCCAGTTTTGTTGTGCAAGCATTAGTTAAAGTAGAGATTTGTGGATCAGATGACGAAAAATTTTACAGGAGTAATAGTGATACATGCGTATTGAGTGTATTTTGTGTATTTTTGCACTTCAGCTCAGCTTTGTCCAACGGGCCCAATGCAAACCTGCTCACCATTCCCAAGCAGAGATCTTCTTCTGTTACCCTCACCTACCACACAGGTCCCAGGAGAGCAGGTACGAACTGACCCTGCAACTTCTCCCAAGTGTAATGTTGTAAACAGTAACGGATCTGCTAATATCGCCCACACACATGCACACACCTCCTTTATCTTCATTTGTTTCTTCCGTTCAGGCACATCTCCGAGCCTCAGCCCAGTCACCTCACCGAGCCACAGTCCTCCAGCAGTGGGTACGGCCTCTTCATCGTCCCTCGTCACGCGGTCACCTGTGGAGTTTCCAGACACTGCCGACTTCCTGACCAAGCCCAGCGTCAACCTGAACCTGCATAAGCCCCTGAACTACACCCTCAGCTCACCCGATTTCCAGCAGAGCATCCGCGGCTCCGGTTTTCCTCTTTGCACCAGGTAAACCCGCGTGAAGTGAGAGCAGCAGCACTGGCACGATACACTGCAGCGACAGTCTGTGAGCGCTGGTCTGTCTGTTACAGCTGTGGACGTCAGATGCTGAAAGGAGTTTCCAGCAGTGATACGGGTGAAATCCATCAGTCTTTTACAAGTGAGACTCAACGCAGGCGCTCAGGTACTTACAGTTATCTGTGCTGATGATCAGGACTGTTATGGCTTGTGTTGTAAGGGAACAGAGAGAGTAGCCCCTTCAGTGAAAATCAGGAGGTTCTTACTGCCCTCTGCTGGAAAACAGATGAAATACAAGTAAACATCCATTAAAAAGAAACGTACAGAATTTAGAAGCTTTTACAATATAGATTTTGTTGTTTCTTCACCATGAAAAGTACGCTTCTGATATATAGCAGTGTGTAAAAGTCCAAGGCCAGCTTTAGGTTTGTTGGTTTAGTGAAGTTATAATGACCACACACATGCATTTCTCAGTTTCTACATTAATCTGGATCTATGAAGAATGTACAGCAGTAAAAACAAAAGTCTCAAGGAAAGAAGATTCTTTTAATTGAACATTTTCAAGCACAGAACATACAGGTTGTATGAAATACATGGCGAATCCAAAATACGTCCACAGCAATGATCTCAATAGTCCTTATTACCTCCGCCAAGAACATTATGTTTTTGCCGGCGTTTATCTGTTTGTTTGTTTGTGTTCAAAATAACTTGAAAAGTTCTGAACGGATTTGGATGAAAGTTTTTGGAATTGTTGGAAATGGGATATGGAAAAAATGATTACGTTTTGGGGGTGATCCAGATCACCGTCTGGATCCAGGAATTTTTTAAAGGATTCTATAACATTGTGAGATAGAACCATTTTAGGCATTTGTGCATAAAACTGCACAAAGAATGGTCAGTACACTGGGGAAAAAATACAGGACATGTTTCCAAAAGGTTCGCCAAGATATCAAAGACTGATCCAGATAATTGAATAATTACCTCCGCCAAGGAGGTTATGGAATCAGTAGCATTTGTTTGTTTGTTTGTTTGTTTGCAACATAACTCAAAAAGTTATGGACGCTTTTGATGAAATTTTCAGGAAATGTTAGAAATGGGATGAGGAACAACTGATCATATTTAAGTGGTGATCCAGAAATTTTAAAAAATGTTTCTTTATCATTGGGAGATAGGGCACGGGGGCACTGGGCTGCCTTGGCGGAGGTCTGCGCTCTCAGAGTGCTTTTCTAGTTCGGTCTGTTTTAGGCAGTTGCGATCTGAGTTTCCAGATACTCCAACACTTTGTCAGACTTTGCTGTAAAGACGTCCTTCTGGTCGTTAATATAAAATCTTAGTTTTTCCAGGGAAATATAGTCTACTATACATACAAAGACTTCTACAAATGTATTGAAGGAGGTTCTTCTCCTACCTATTTAGTCATAACAGCCTTTTGGCCTAGCATAAACAAAAAATGAATAGTGTTCTTATGTATTTTCAATGATTCAGGGACACATTGCAATGGATAAAATAATAGATTAGGCTGTAACTGGGGAAAACCGCTTCTATAAACCAAACCATTAGCATTTAGTGTGACCTCCCTTTGCGCTTTAATCCTTTCATGCATGAATTATGAGAACCTTAGTCAAGATATTTTTCGTGGGTGTTTTCATTCCTCTTTATGCATGAAAAAAACAATGCGATGAAGTTTTTGGGGATTTTTTTTTTTTTTTTGTTCTTTTTAAAGGAGTTACAAAAATGTCCACTCAGGCAGACACCATGTATTTAATGATTAAAGCAAAGAAACATGGATTTAAAGCCTAATATCAGAAAGTGATGTGGAAAACTATGCAATAAAACCATTTTTAATGCTGCTTTTTCCACATTTTATCATACTCTAATAATAATTATTCACTTCATGGAGATAATATGCAAAAAAAAAAAAAGTTTTGTTTGTTGATTTACTCTAAAACATGTTACTGTAAATCAGCTTTATTAAGAACAGCATAGTTACAGTAATGGTATGAATTACACTGTATGGGATGATACATAAGTGTCCAGTGTGTTGGCTGATATGCAACTAAAACAATATAACCCATAAATATGCAAGTGGAATATATATAATATTTGAATAGCTGTCTACTGTAGTGACCACTGTGCACGAAAGGGTTAAAGACTCATTTAACCAGGTATGTTGATTTAAAACCAGTTCTCATTTATGATGGCAATCTGGCCAAGAGGCAGCATAATATCCAAATAAAACAGTAAAAAAAAACAAAGCAAATAGTCATATAAAGAGCCATAACAGAGTTAAGAGAGTATTAATTATTGTATTAACACTGATATATTTGTTAAAAAGAGTAGAATTTAACGTCTTTAACCATTCTGTTCAGATTAATGTTCTGATGTTTTATACCAGGTTTCATTGAATATGTCAGGCGTTTCTGTTTGGGCTGCTTCTTGTCATGGGGTCAGAGGTCACACTAAATAGTCACCTTTCACTAAGCTTCAGAACCTATTTAGTTCAGTTTTTTGTGTTTCTTTAAGGCTGCGCTCATATTCCCTGCATTTTCCTGTTGCATCTGAAGAAAACAGAAATAAACATGTAGACTCATTTCAACCCTGCTTATAAGAAGCAGTACTGTATCGCTGAGTTTATAGTGTGAGTAATCGCACAGTATGAGAATAGTTTGCTTCGTCTTAGTGGTTATTTTGTTATTTTAGAAGACAGACAGTTTAATCTGCACAACAATCGAAGCTGCTGTCTTCTCCACATGGTGTTATAACAGTGCAGTAGTTAAACTGAGGTCAGTGAAATACATATGGGGTATAATAATTGATTAAATGCATGTTAGTGATTTAGGTACGTAATCCAATATTTGGAAAGTTCATCTACAAAGAGTTGAGTATTTTTAACAGTACCACAGAGTGATAAAGCGGTTTCGCTGTCTGTAGATCAGTTACCATTTATACCAGGATTTCCACATGTCTTGGAAAACATGGAAAATTAGAAAAAATCTTAAATGTCTTAGATAATTATTTATCCTCCCGCTACCTTCTGAGAACATGCAAAGGGGCTAAAAGTTGCGCATGCATGTCTGTGCCCTTACCTTCTGGGCAACTTTAATGTCCAGCACATCTCTCCTATATTGACCTTTTTGCACTGCATGATAACATTTTATTTAGATATTTAGTAATATTTATGACAATTTATGTTTTGTTTTTAATTTATGTTAGATTTATAGTATGTTTGAGAAATGCAGGTGCCAGGTGTGTAAAGTAAACTGAGTCATGCTGTAAACTGAGATGAAGCAAAAGAAATAGTTTTTCAGTGATTTGTGGAAAATATACAAATATTTTTAAAGGAAGTGCAGGAGAGAAAGTAAGAGAGAAGAGAAGGTTGAGTTGGGAATTGTCCAGTTGAACATTGGAACTCCAGTTTGTTAGGCCAGTGTTTCCCAACCAGTGTGTCGTGGTACATTAGTGTGCCATGACACATCAGGTGTGCCGTGGAAGATTATCCAATTTCACCTGATTGGTTCTGTAAGCCAGCAGTGTGCAGTGATCCATACGACTGCACACACCGATGATCCACTCTATAACAGTCTCCTCCTTCCCTTTGCAAAATAAAAAATAAAAGTGAACTGGCCCTGATGCGGTGTGTTCTGTTGATGAAGCCCCCTCAGTAGTGATGCACAGTTACCCCTGAACCCCAGGTGTTGGGTTGGGATGGGACGGATATGCCTCCCATACTATTATACAACAGACCTCAACCTGGGGGGTCGGTCTGAGGGATCGCTGGTGCACCCTTCTGAGCTTTCTTGTTCCAAACGCCCTGTAACAATGTTGCCCGACAAAATAGAGAGAAGGAAGAATATCACTTTTGTGTTCATCTAAGCAGGCCCAGGGTTCACATTAAGTAAAGTGAGACTACATTTGCATTATATTTACATAAATATACTTTTGTGACATTTTTGTTTGGTTGTGTGCCTTGTGATTTTTCTAATGTCCTATCTGTGCCGTGGCTCAAAAAAGGTTGGGAAACACTGTTTTAGGCTAATGAAGTGCTCTGCTGTAATCTGTGGCTGTGTTTGCATTCTGTGATACAGTTGTCATAATTATTTTTCATAGATAATTTATAGTCATAGACTGCACATCAAACTAGGCTTTACACGATCACAATTTTTGTGCTGATCACCGATCAGTGAGTTTAAATAAACCAATAACCGATAACCGATCCGATCACGTGAGGAGCAATATTTAAATTACTTGTTTATGTACTTGTATACTTATGTCCGACTATACGGACGAGCACTG
>JAQQZY010000019.1:37387490-37402993 GCA_030068375.1 Ostorhinchus rueppellii | reverse complement strand
CAATCGATTAGATTTTGGTGAAGATCAAACACTACCTTGGCGGAGGTCTGCGCTCTCTGAGTGCTTTTCTAGTTTTTGTTGTTCTGATCATAAAGAAACTTCTGCACAGATTTTATGCAAATGGTGAAATATTATAGTACAAATTGTCGCCTCAGTTACAGTACCATAATACATCACAATAGATTCCGTCGTGGCTACATTATCACATGATGTGTATTGTGTCATATTGTCAGATTCTTGCTAATACACAGCCCTATTAGCCCTATCCGTGATGTATTTTGACTCAAACACAAAGCTACAAGGCTCAAGATTTGTGTCCATGTGACATTTTAATCCTAATTCTCGTGGCTGATCTGCAGGGAGACGAGGAGGCTAGACTGGGATTACCCATCAGCCCTTTCATGGACCGGTCCTCACCACAGCTGGCTAAGCTGCAGGAGTCCTTCATCACTCATATAGTGGGGCCGCTTTGCAACTCCTACGATGCTGCTGGCCTCCTCCCGGGCCAATGGGTCAACGGAGAGGGGTCAGACGAAGAGGACGAGGAGGGGCAGGTGGACACGGACACAGAGGAGGATGAGGAGGAGGAAGATGAGATAGAAGACGAGCTGGCACCAAGTAAGAAGTAGCTTTTGTGTCTGGTTTACCATTCTGAGCTTGGCTTTCTTTAACATTTCTTTGCGTTTCTTTATGACAGAAAGAAGAAAGAGCCGTCGCAGGTTGTTCAGCAACATTATGCAGCACCTGACGGAGAACCACAAGGTGTGGAAGAAGACCATCGAGGAAGAGGAGAAGAGCAAAGAGCTTAACAAACAGCAGCAGCCTGAGGGGATGCTCCCCAGCATGCCAGCCAGCCTACCCACCTCCCCATCAGATGACATTGAGGTGATCCAGGAGGAAGAGGAGGGAGAGGAGCGACAGTAGCAGGAAGATGAAGGAAAAAAAAAACAAAAAAACACACAGATTGGTGGAGAGAGAAGAGGCAGTATAAGGACACGTGTCCCTAAACCACCTGCCTTTCACCGACATTAACAAACATACAGAGACATACAAATGCACATAAAACACAACTCGCTCCCTCTCTCTTTCACACACACACGCGCACACACACACACACACACACACACACACACAAATATTCACTGTGCAGACTCTCAGATGCTTAAGCAGTCCCATTGTTTTTCTTTTTTTTTGTTTTTGTTTTATTTTGTTTTTTTTTTTATTTTTGTTTGTTTTTTTGGAGAAACAAAAAGGCCTTACTACTGTGAGCGGATCCTTGCTGCAACAGTGGGAGCCCAACTCCTATGCACTTTCACCCCATGGAGAGTCAAGTGCACCCAGAAACGCCACCAGAACTGAGAAGGAAGGTGCAGAAGAAGAGCATTAACGTGCCCTCCATGGTTAACCTGGCTGTGATGCTGCCTTGAATGCAAAGCGCTTACACCTCCCTTAGGTACAAAACAGATCCTGTCTATTTAAAAACGAAAAAGGTAGAGGAAAATAAAGAAGCAGGCGACATCATAAAGTGACTCACACCCTTTACCAAAGCTCAAACATGGAAAGACAAGAGACTGAGACTATTTCAGCCTCAATGTCAGGTATATTTTTGAGTTATATATATATACACGGAGTATATATATGAAATGTGCCTGTCTGAACCTTTACTGAGTCCATATTGGCCCAGAGCCTAGGCTTGTGTAGTTCTCTCTCCTTGCTGGCGACACGAAACACTGTATCAGACTCAGTCACAGAGACATTATTGAAATGTTGACTGATTAATAGCATTATATCTGCATCATTTTTGATGCTTTTATTCATGTGTACCACCCGTCTTTTTCTTTCTTTCTTTCTTTTTTGTTGAATCCTTTAACTTTCCTTGCTTCATTTTGTTTGAGTGTGTGGATATTCTTTCAGAGGGGAGGGGGGTATGATAGAGAGAATGAATAGGGAGAAAGAGAGCACTTTTTTTTTTAGTATGTAATTTGTGGGTATGTTTGTGTGTCCTTTCAGTAATGGTTGGTTTCTAATCAGTGAAATGTCCTCTGGTGTTGAACATGTTGCATTCAGATCAGGAGTGCTGTTTCAATGAATGAATTCTTCATATTCATTTTGATTATAAGTATTTTTTTAAAGGTTACTCAGGATTCGCGCAAAGAATAATTATTTTGCAAGAATTTATGTCATTATTATTAAATACACTTAAAAAGGAAGACAATTCAAATCTGGGTGACTAAAGTACTTTGTAATCTCTTAATGAACAACTTGACATCAAACAAAATCAAGCAATTGAAATCCTCTGTGACAGAGGAGCATCCAGTCAGTGCTGCCTCTTGGCCATTCATACACTGTTTGCATAACGTTTTTACAACCTCACTGGAGAAATGCTTATATTGATTGTCATGAAGCTGCAGACGTTTCTCCTGCACCAACAAGTTTTTAAGACCCAGTGTTCTGTGCATTATTTTACACAGTACCCATGCCTACACATTACTGATGTTCCTACAAATTAAAAGCTAATTCACCTGTCTTATTCTCAGATTTATTTAATTTTTTTTTTTTTTTTTTGCCAAACCCATAACTCGGCCAGTGTGTAAAGAAGGGATCCAGGGTTTCATTTCACTACTACTAATTCTCTATTTTTGTCTCTAAGAACTCTTGGCATTCCATTAGACTAAGGTGTTTTATGAAAGGGAAGGCACTGAGGTTGCCTAGCTCCTGTATCACATTATTAAATCATAATCTCTGGAGAAAATGTTAAGTAAGCAGTGTATTAGTAATATTTAAAGACAAAAAATAGATACAGATGTGCACATTTTAATACCAAACAAGTGTTTAGCCACTGTACAAAAGAGTATGTGCATATAAATATATATTTTTTAAATAATCAAATGAATGCATCTGTTTTCTACACGCAGCTGACATGTTGTACATTGAGATCCTGTAATTACCATTGTGTTTCCAGAGTTTTTATCTACTACTCTTTACAGGTGTGGATCTGTGGGGTTTGGTGTATTGATTTTTTTTTTTTTTTTTTCACTTGTTTCAGTCTCTCCCTGTTCTGTATCATAACCACTGTTTTATTCCTCATTATCTCTCTCTCTCTCTCTCTCTCTCACTGTTGTCTCAGTTGACCCAACTAGTGCCAAACTTTACCTACATACAGTAGTTTGGGCTGTGATTCGCCGATTGGTAAATAATGTCTGGACTCAAACGCCGTTTTCATGTAAGATTAAGCCCCCGGAGTCAGAGGTTCCACCAGGCTCCGAGTGGCAGCGACTGTGGCAAGAGTCAGAGTTGGACTCAGGTCAGAGCCATATTCACGTAGACCCATGCTGGATTATAAAGCCTTGGTAGCTCCCCAACCCAACATATTCTGGTTCATTAAGTTGTAAAAGTTGTTGGCTTCTCACTGTGTAGTCTCTTAAACCACAGTGTTCTCTGATGATTGTGCCATAAATACATCTATGAATGGTTGTTACCCTTAATGTAGCATCAATATACGTACGTTTGTCTAATGTAACCATTCACCCTTATCTACATTGTGGGGGCAACTGATTTTTGTTGTTATTTATAGCTGTCATAAAACACCATCCCTAAAGTATCAGTACTTCTCATTGATTTTTATTGGTGTGTGTGTCTATGTCTGTGTGAAAACCTGTTAGAATTAAGTAAAGCCCTGCCATTGTTTTTTTTTTTTTTTTTTTTTGTCATTTACATCTTCAGTATTGTCAGATTGGATTAACATTAACACCTCTATACACCTGTTGGACATCCATACAGGCGTGCCCTTTTTTTAAATCACCATGTAAGGACATTTCTATGCTTGAATACCATCTTATTATGTTACGGTGCAAAATGGAGGTAAACCCAGAACATGCCTGATGCAAGGTAGCAGCTTTGTAAACTAATTATGATTATTAATGTAACCAGGGGTCGACACAGAAAATATTCTGCAAGTATTGAGTATATCTCAAATAGATATAAAAACTATGAATAAGAAGTGTTGGAGAGGTTGCTTTTTCAGATTACTAGATGCCATGCTGTAAACGTAATATATACACAATAACCTCAAACTGAAGTAATCAGTAAAATTCTAAAAACTCATGTAATCCTACATGATAAAATCTGATGTATTTCAGGATATTTTTGACTTTCCAGAACTAAAAACTAATTGAACCACAACTTGGTTGGCTGTTATATTCTATATATTTAATTGACCATTTGTAATCACTAACACTGAAGTAACACTGTGAAAATGACACAGGACAGAGGTGCTAAGTAAATGTGATTTGACTACAGTGGATATTAGACATTCTGTAGTAGGCACAAGAAGACACTAAAATTCCAAATATTTTAAGAAAAACTTTATGAATACATACAAATATTAATACATACTATTAGAAATAAAGAATAAGCATATGTTAACATTTCACATTAATGCTGCACTTTGTTAGTACTGATAAGCACCGTTAAATAGAAACCAGCCAATTTCTGGAAATCAGCTGGCACTGCCACCGCCTTCTGTGAAAGATTTCTGTCAGAAGGTTATCCCTGAAGAGGGGGTCAGGGTCAGCCCACATGAGGTAAAACTTGGCACATGTTAAGCTCCAACACACAGTGTACACAACTTTCTTGGAAAGTCTGGTAGTTTGATTTCACCCCACACGTACACATCTGCAGTGTCACTTGTGTAACCTGAGGCTGTCCTGAGAAGACAGGCCTATGAACCATCATAGGTGTACTTACTATCAATCATTGACATGTTGCCCAGTGCTACCACACCAGGGTTCATAGACATTTAATTTTCTGGGCTCAGAGAAATTCTGAGCTTCAGAGAATTACAGTAAATCAGTGGTAAACAGTGTTTCTGGGAAGCTCTTTCAGCATCAATCTAATTGCTTCCCCTTTCTTTAAAGTGTTGTGCAAATTTGCATATGGCTCAGTAAAAGAATTCAGGACCAAGTGCAATAACTTCACGTGTCCAAATGTAAAACCCCACCTTCATCACAGGTTCCGCTGAAAAAAAAAAACGGGAATGAACTGAAATGGTTGACGCTACAATCTGGTCTGATACAGTTTCCACCAGTATTGGGGGGAGTTGCATTGCTGTGCATCAAGTGGATATCAAGTTGTGGCAAACATCCATATCCCTACTTATGTTATGGAGTGTCTCCAGACCGGGGGGCTTTTTGTTGCCTACGGACAGCACAGATGGAGTATGGTTTGGGTTGTAAGGTCATGCCTAGTTTGGGAGTGACAGTGGGGATTGTTCCTGGAGGAAATTGGAGATGAAACCTTTGAAGCAACGTGGTAAAAAAGAGGAACATCTCCATCCTGGCCAGCTGCTCACCCAGGCACTGCCGCCTTCCTGAAAAATGAAAATAAGTCATTTTAACATAACTCTTGAATCTCAGCATTACAACAGTCCTAAAACTTAAGATGCTATGTGGAAATGCTAGCACATGTTAAATGGTGCTGCAGATACATAACTCATATTTATGGTGTGGCACTTCAATGAAATAATGCATACAGCACAAAAACAAAAAAGGATTCAGTTATTCCACAGCTAAAGTTTTATGGTGCAAAAAAGACATGTTACTGCTTTGGTTTTGTAGTTCATATCAAATGGCAAAATTACATCTATTTATGTACCACACAACTAAAAGTGTACATTCATGCTGGCTGTTAGTTTAGTTTTGTATAATGTAATATTATTATATAGCACTTAAAAGAATGAGACTGTATGTTGGATGAAGAAATAAGACACTAACCCAGTGAAAATGGCAAGAAGGCTTCACGCCTCACAAAGTTCCCATTACTGTCAAGAAACCTCTGTGGTGAAAAAACGCCGGGATCATTCCAGTACTTCTCATCAAAGTGCACAGAGTAGAGGTTTGTGATCACCATGGTGCCTTTCGGAATCGTATATCCATTGACTTTTGCATCCTGAGAAGTGGCACGGAATATACCAAGAGGGACAATGTTGCAGAAACGTAGAACCTCATGCAGAACAGCCTCAACGTAAGGCATTTTATGTTTGTCCTGTAAAGTGGGTGCCGTCCCGTTGGTAATCACTCTGTCAATCTCCTTATGGACTCGCTCTGTTAAAGGGAGAACAAATAGATGATTAATTCATGCATAAGCAATAATTCAGAACAAAAAGTCACACATGCTACTACAACTGACCTTGTATATTTGGGTAGAGGGCCATGTAGAGCATGGCCCAACGTAGGGTGTTAGTTGTGGTCTCTGTCCCTGCAATGATAAGTTCACCCACTGAATAGATGAGGTTCTCATGGGAATAACATGAACGGGGGTCTTTTGTCTTTACCTCCATCTCGTCCAAATATACATCAACATAATGCCGTGGGAGTTGTGGCACCCTGCCATGTGAAAAGGCCTTTATAGCCTTTTGTAAGAAGTCATAAACCTCCGTTGCATTACGGAACAGTTTCTGGTGTTTTCCAAAGGGCAAGTATTCAATCCAGGGGAAAGCGTTGTAGAGTAAGGCCCAGCCACTCACTGCCAGCTCCACATTCTCACTAAATATCTCTATCATGTGCTGGAAGTTGCTGTCGTCGTAGGTAAAACGCTGACCAAAGATGATGTGGTTGGTGATGTTAGATACTGCATTGGTCACCAGGTGTTTGGGGTTGAAGGGTTTTCCTTTGTGCTCATCAATAGCGTCAACGAAGAACATGCACTCCTCTAAGATCTTTCTCTCAAACATTCTCTGGCTGCTGCTGAAGTAACGGAAAGAGTTGCAGGCCAGTTTACGGTGATCCACCCAGGCTTTGCTGTATTTGCAGTTGAGTAGTCCTTTCATTAGAAGAGAGCAAATGAAGTTGAATCAATAACATGCAAAAATAACCCCAAAACTGCAGATTTACAATGTCATACATATGGTATTTGCAATCTTACCACCCATTTTGGTCATTTTCTGGAACAACGGCAGGGACGGGCGATCGGCAAACACTTCACCTTGATGGTAGAGGCATTCCCTGATGCAATCATATCCATTTAACACCACAGTCATAATGCCTCCAAGATCAATGCTGAAGATCTGGAAGATACAGCCAACATTAGTACTTTATGCATATATATGTGCAAAGAAAAGTTAAAAACAATCTGATGGCTAAAAAATATGCTGCAGTCTACAAACTGAGTTGAACTTCACACATTTTTATCATGACACTGAAATAACGAAGCTGAAGTTTATCTGTAGGTCAGAGGTGTCAAATTAATTTCAGTTTAAAGGCCACATTCTGACACATGATCTGAAATGGACCAGTAAAATAATTACCAAAAAAAAAAGTCATATTACATTATGAAAATGCTTACATCTACCAAGACTACCATAAAAAACGTGAATAACAAACAACCTGAAATGTGTTAATATAAATAATTACCATTCTTCACAATATTTTACCTCAGCTTCTCACTGACACATGCATATTACAACTTACAGATAGTCTACAAATACACAAAACAACTTCCAGAATATTGTAATAATTGTACTTCTCTAAAAATATTTCAAGTTCGGGCCATATTTGTTCGGGTAACTCAAGGATGTTTTTTTTTTTTTTAGTACTTTAATGCAATTTTACTTTCCTTTTACGCTAAAACAACAAAAAATAAAAGTATGGAGTTGTCATGCTTTAGGGTTTTTTTTTTTTTTTTTTTTATGGTAGTATTTTACTGGTCCGACCCCCTTCAGATCATATTGGTGTGAATATGGCCCCTGAACTAAACGGATTCTTCTAATCTCGTGTAATTTTGCATTTCACAAATTCATCTCACCGGCGGATTGGACCCTTTGTCTTTGTCTAGGTTTGTCAAATTATGTCTTTTGCGATAGTATGAAATCTACGTTTTAAGAGGACGTGCGTGTGTATATGTGTGTGTTTTAGAAGGAGGCTGTGTTTGCAGGAGCTTCTGGGTAATCGCAGCAGAGCGAGCTTCTTTTGTTCGTTTCGTATCTCCTCTCTATGGCGCGCGCGCCCTTGTGTGAGTGTATGTGTGTTCAAAGCTCTTTGCCGGGTCACGCGCTCCGTCTAAAAGCATAAAAGCCCTAATGTTTACCTTTCCGTGAATCTCGCTCTGCTTCTTGAGGAAAACGTGCGGTTCGGTTGCCAGAGACATAATGTTCCCAATCACAGGGATGGGAGATGGACCAGGAGGGAAGCCCGGGGGTCTTCTCTGTTTGCTGAGCTGGCGGACCAACAGGATGACGAGCAGGGCCATGGCCAGGGAGACCCCGGCGAGCAGAGCCTGAGCTCCGGACGGCGGCTGAATGGAAACCATGTTCAGGTTGTTCCCTGTTGCAGATCCACTGCTGACTCCGACTTCTCCTCAGAGGAACTGAAGCACACATGGATCGTCTTGCTGTTCTATCCCCCCGCCTCTTAAACCAAGATTGGTCAGAGTCAGCTGTTGAACTTTGCTCTACCCCAGATCAATAATTCGATCGGTTACGGTCCTGGGCTTCTGGGTAAGAGTTTTGGGGAGGGAGGGAGGGGACGGACCACCAAGGCCGGTATTTAAGCAGAAACACACCTCCAACTTTATTTTAAGTGGACTCTGGGAAATATGTGTCAGTTTGATGTTGGAGGTCAGGACACAACTGTCATGAAATGCACAAGGTTTTTAGGATTTGAGTGCATCAAGAGGAGCACGTGATGTAAATGATCTGTAAAGTGAATGTTGTATGCTGCTGGTCTGTAAAACATGATCCATGTAAAGGAAGAAAAGGCCTGACCATTCTTGGCAAGTAAAATGAATTCGATTAACCCATAAAGACGCAGTGCTACATTTGTGGCAGTTCCCAAATGAATTTTTCTCTCTATTTAAGCTTTCTTAAGTGATTTATCATCATTTATGATAATGTTATCCTCTATATGTTGCATTGTCACTGCAAATCATGTCTTTTCCTATATTTAATTTCCTTTATTCAGTTTAGATGTTCTTGACAACTAATAGTTAACCCTTTTAGCACCATAATAATAGATATATTTATTAAAATGTCTGGTCTTATTTTTGTCAATAATTGTGTCAAAAATGCCCTAAATAAGTTGCACCCTTTTTCCAGAAGTAAAACTTTCAAATTCTGTCCAGTATTTACCATTCTTGTGTCATTAAATACCTAAAACTGTGTGTTATAAGAAAAGGACAAAAACAGAATTGAATTTTCTTCAATTTTCTTTTTATAAATTCCTGAAAAGTGCAGATTGAACATTTGTGAGATTGCAAAAATCTAATTCAAACTATTTCACAACAACTCAAACAGGTTTGCATTTCTGGAGCTTTCAGAGTCCATGTTACAGGCTGTTCTATTTGTCAATATCCAGGTGTTTGTTTTTTATTGTAGCAGTGGTAGTTTCAGAAACATTTCCTGTCCACCTGAAGACACAGACCCACATGAAACACATCACACATCCAAGGTGTGCTTTTGTGGCACAATGCACTTTTTCCTTCCCAAAAACTATCTTTTGTCTGCACTCATTTTTTTGGGTTTGGATAGGGAAGTAGCCTTGAGTAATAGCATCAGAAAACCCCAATCCACAGCTTTCAGGGGCAGTTTAAAGGATTAAAATTGCATGAAGTAGCAAGGAGTTACGGTACTTTGAAATACACGTGCTGCGGTTTTAAAAGGGTTAATTCAAAAGTTATATCAAAACAGAAAACTGAAGGACAAGGTGAATTTTTCAATCAAATCTATCATTAACTGAACATAAAATAAGTGTCTCCATCCACTGTCACTGATCCAACTCCATGGGTTTTACTGGTGAATCAATGCTGTAGAGGGTGATGGTGTTTCCATGGTAACTACGGAGCCTCTGAACATCCAAATGGGTCATATCTGATGACCATGAAAAGATGACAAACTGTATTTTACACCAAGTATTACATGTATTGATAGGATTAGTGGATCAATAGGTATTAAACACTTTAAATCAGTAGATGCTTTTGGTTGCAGGTGGAGGTTTGGGTCTTCATGGGTTAAACTAATTTAACAAAACTGATTTGGATTTTAAGTCAAATAGGCCTGCATTTTATCCTAACCAGCAAACAGTGACCAGAAGTATCTACTGATATAAAATGCCCTTCTAATATTTATTAATACATGTAAATAATTCAGGTCAAATGCATTTTCTGAGCTTTTCATTGTTATCCGATAAGACCCATTTAATACAACCAGACGAACACATGTTGTAAATGATCTATAAAGTGAATGTTGTATGCTGCTGGTCTTTAAAATGGACATGATCCATATAAAAATAAATAAATAAAAGCCTGAACATACGTGGCAAGTTAAATTTATTCAATTTAAAAAAAAAAAATTAACAAAACAAGTTTTGATTACAAGTCAAATACATTTTAGCCAGTGAACAAAAGAATCTACTGATCTAAAAGTTTTTGGTAAGTATTGATCCACTAATCTTATCTATACATACAAATAATTCAGGTAAAATAGTTTGTCAGATTTCATTGTCATCAAATATGACCCATTTGGATGTTCAGAGGCTCTGTAGTGAATGTGATAACACTGTTATCTTCTATAACACTGATTCACCACTAAAACCCATATAGTTTAACAAATGACATTAGTTGTAGATGCTTGTTTATGTTTAATTAATAATATATTTTATAATAACCTCTGAGCATTTACAGGATTAGTAAATCAAACATAGGAAAATACCAGATTTTCATTGAAAATACACGATTAACGGTAATAAAACACACAGGAAACATTAAATACAGAGGAAAATTTATTTTTAAGAGAACAAAAATAGTCCCAGGACTTAAATGACATTCCACTTTTGTTTTTAATGCAAATGTCACTGGAAAGCCTAAAACAGGTCTTCAAAACTAAGCGGTAATATGAATAATACAGGTATTTTGTAGACTATTTAATAAAGCAGACTAAAGTTTTATGATGACTGCAAGAAAAATGATCACAATCAATTGGATGAAGTTCAACCCCCCCATGGCTGTTTAATGGTCACAAAAAGTCCAAAGTATATGATGGAGTGCTTGTACCATATATATATATATATATATATATATACACATACACAGTATACAGTATGTGTGTGTGCGATAGTATATGTACATATTGTTCATATAGGTTTCAACATAACTGTAATATGTATGTCTAAACATGGACAATGTAGGAGTATATATGATAGGAATGTACATTTATCTTTACACTGTAATCTGGAGGAATGTACATTTATATGAATGGAAGATATATACATGAAAGTCTGCATTTTTTCCCTAAGGCAATCTTGTATACTTTTAATTGCCTGTCTTTTGCTGATAATAGCAATAAAAAAAAGTTTCAGTTCAATATTCCTGTGAGGAAAAGACAAGAAAAAAGGATGAATGGTATGACTAGATAACTTTTACTTATTGCAACAACGTGAGTAGAACAGTGCAGTCACACAAACATCTGAAATAATTTGATTCACATGTTTTTGTTTGCTTGTCTAATCTCTCTTGTCAAGCCCATCAAGTCTTATGTCTTATCAAGTCTTATCATAGTCTTGTGTAATGATGAATTTACTTAGGGCTGCTGAAACAGATGCAGTAACCTTCATGGTGCGGTTTCAATTTAACCCAGACTGTAGTTGAAAAAGCAGAAAGAGAAGAAAAGCCACAAACCATATGAGCTTGTTCCCTCTGCTGAGTTTGGGATTTTCCACAGATTTTAATATTTTTCTTTGAACATATTTTTCTTTTCTTTCTTTTTCTTTTTATGTATTTGGCCATTACTGCAGAAACTGTTCAAAAATACAGAAATGATTATAATAAATCAAGATGAATGTACATGCAAGAAAATAGTCACATTTGGATGCATTTTCATTAAATATAGACAGACTGGAAATGTTTCGAGTGATAATGTTTATGTTTTGTCTCAACTTTGCCCCAGTCAGCTGCTGCAGGATATTTCACCTCCACAAGTTTAAGGATAGGTCGTGTGCTACGTTCAAAGGTTAAAGGTCAGGGCATGGACTACATTCCAGACTTGCATAGTTATGTGATATTTTTCAAGCTCGTGACTAAAACCTGAACTGTTCGAGGCAGCAACGTGAGGATGCAGGTGTGTGAGACCCGCAGGGAAAGAATTTTTAAAAGTAATTTTTCGCTCCTCCCTGTCTCCTCTGGTGTGGAGTTGGGTTTCAAATACCCATGACCCTATGTAAGCTGTCCTTTTGGATTTAGTGTAAGATAAAACTGCATATAAATCAAAAGCCAAAGTCAGACCTCCAGGCCCCGGAGTTGAGGCCTAGAGGTGAGCCAGCATCAGATATGGACACTGTCGTGGCTGCTCTGAAACAAACTGAGCACTGTGCTAACTAAAATTGACACTTCAATGATGGCAACAGCAGGTGAATTACACAAGAAAATGGGCAATTTGACAAATAGTATGAAGTCTGAAATTTCAAACGTTTGCACAGAATTCATGAAAATAATTTATGATGTGCGAAAAGAAAGTGCAACCTTCGACACATATGCACGAACTTGAGGAGGGAGCTTACTGCTATGCTAACCAGGTCGTGGAGCTCAAAGCTAAAGTCTCCACTATGTCCTCACAAACAGCATGACTAATCGACAAGACCGAAGATCTGGAGTCTTGACAACATAAGGCTCATTAGTGTGGAAGAAGGTTTTGGACACATTCGGCTGGAGAAAGCCATTGCATGGCTTCTACAGGAGAAGCTGGGCTTGGAATGTACACTGAAGCTTGACTGGGAACGCAGGAGTTTACAGCCGGCACCGAGGGATAGTGAGGCCCATTTTTTTTATAAAGTTCCACTACTTTCAGGAGAAAGTGGATGTTCTCCATAAGGCTGTGACCATGGGGCCCAACGACCACAACAGGAGGCACCTCCATATTTTACCTGATAACTCAGCATCATTCAGTAAGAGGAGAGCAGCGTTCACCGAAGCCTGAAGGCTGCTTCGCCAGTGCTCCAGACTGAAATATGGCCTTTTGTATCCAGCCACACTCATGATCACAACCTCAACCAATGAGCAGACATCTTTTGAGGACCCTGTGAAGGCGAAGCACTATGTCAAGGCCTGCAGCGGCGCTGAGATCACAAATTGGTTTTGGCATATGGTGATACAGTTTTGCCATATACCGTAAGCAGTGGCTTATGCAAGAGCCTGGATTAGTATATGCCAAAATTTTGTGACTGGTCGTTTACTGTAAAGTGGGAAGAGCCAAATTCCTGCTGTCAATCACATAATAATAATACCACCTACCCACCATTTCACTTTACAGCACTGTCTAGTCTTTTTTTTTTGACAGCAAAACTGAAACATTGTTGACGATGTCAAGAAAATGTCATCATGCAATGTACTTTTGATTCACAAGCAGTGCATTGGAGGCTTTTCTTATTCATTTGGTATGACAATGACAGTAAATCTGTACAGGTATGGCCGCTGAGGAGTACAGTCAAGTCAAAGTTTAGTGCTGTGTTAAGTGACTATGGTTAGCCTAGCCACTGTAGCTAACCACCGTTACTACCTTCATATTCCCTTTCAGTGTATGTTCTGATTACCTGACTTACTATTATCTTCATTGTGTTTTTATCTATCCATCTATGTATGTGTGGCTGTGTGTGCATGGCATTAGAATAGTTTCAAAATACGTGCGTAGCTATCAACTGAATGTGTCACGTGCGTGCTTTGACACCTGTGCACCTGACGTGTAATATAGTTTCCCCATTGACTTATAATGGCCTCCCGTTCACAAGCATGTTCACATGTGATAACTGCTGCACGTCGGCAATCACACGACGCGGAGTAGCCATGTGTAACATTCACATGTTTTTTATAAATGCACACATGAACACCCGCATGAAAATAATGGAACATTTCTGTGGCGCACTCACACGTACGCGGAAATGACGTACGCGAACTCTGTCACACAACAAAAAGCGGCGTACATATGAAGCAACATATGCACGTCTGTCACTGTTTGACAAATACTGTTAGGGGTTTACACAGGGGTGCGTTCATAATTCCTGATACTGCCAACCAGAAGTTGATTTGCACCGTGCGCAGCACTGCGTGTACTTTGAACGCGTCATGTGGTTGTTTGGTGATGGCGCTATTGTTCCAAAACACGGGCATAAACTCACCTAGTTTTTATTCGTAGTAATATTATTATTTTAATTAGGTTCTCGGGTTTCACAGCCCCGAGCCACTAGGCTGCAGTTCTTCTGACATTAATTATTATTCTACAATTCATTTATTTATTTTTTAGTTTGCACGTTCCCGTGACGGGCATGCAAGTCTTAGCAGGCAGGCACTTCTCGGCATAACACCTGTTGACTACTGAGTCAGTAAGGCTGCAACGTTTCTTTATATCAGGTAAGCATTTGTCTTTGTATACAACTTCTATTCAGTTTGAAACTAGCCTTTTCCCATTTTATTTCCTGGGAATATTAGCTATAATGAAAAATAATCAGGATGTGAAGAGATCGATGGCAGTTCTTCATAACAATAGCTTTAGCTTTGTTTAGATCAGACTGGAAGACAGTGTCAGCACGGTTAAAGGATGGTCTGATATGAGCATTATATGCTCTTGACGTGACAGCTGGATGGTGCTTGGGTAACGTTACCGTGGTTACAGTGTTGATATGATGCTGTTTGAAATCCAACTGGACAGTGTCATTTTCCATGTAGTTTGTCAGCGAGGCTGATAAAGATTTGAATAACTTTAACAACACTCTTATGGGTCTTTAAAAAAAAAAAAATTAAAAAAAAATATTTTACTAACTTAACTGTGTAACTTCGCCTAACGTCCTAAACTGACGATAGTTTCATTAGCACAACGCAACGACCAGGAGCGTAAATAAAGTTCATGTGGTTGAGCCAGAACATAGAATATCTCTAACAATAATCAGAGTTTGTTGCACTGACAATGTTTTCTTTTCATCCAGGTGTACATTTATGTTCATTCTGAGTGACTGACAGACATAAACGTGCTTTGGATCTTGGAACTCAGGATGAAGGAATGTGGAAGAACCATAATGTAGCCTGGTGGAACGTTGTGGCCGGTCAGGTGTGCAACCATGGCATAATTACCTGCTATACCGGGCAGAACAAAATTCTCGAGACTGTCCACCGTTATTAAAATAAAAACTGAAACATCTTTTGATGTCTCAATTTTTTAATATTAACAATATTCACAGTTAAATATGTACTGTGTGTATGTTACTGTGCAACTTTGTGTCTGTGTGTTTCAATTAACCTAAATCTGGGTTTCAATTATCCCAATTCTAATAATAGAAGTGCATAACATGTCTATACAAAACATATATTAAGGGAAGACAGTACTACATCAGGCTTGGAGATCACGTGTCAAACAAACATGACACATGCTATGGGGTTCCACAAGGGAGCTGCCTGGGTCCGCTACTATTCTCCTTATACATGCTACCGCTTGGAGATGTCATCAGAAAACATAATGTTAGTTTCCATAGCTA
>JAQQZY010000019.1:37362291-37380105 GCA_030068375.1 Ostorhinchus rueppellii | reverse complement strand
TGCATGTGTGCGTGCTTGTATGTGTCTGGGGATAAACACAAAATCCGCAAGAAGCTGACCGCTGCAGTTTGGCATATGTATGTATTTTTTAACAAAGGAACAGACTAGCAAAAACAGCTACTTGGTAAGACCAATATTTTGGGAGATATTAGTAATTTTGGATTACAATACCCTTACAATCATGTTGCTATACTCAGAAGGCTTTGGTGGTGACTGCTGGATAAATGGGGCACAGCAAGCACAAATACATAATACAAACTACCACATCTAGAACCTGTTAATCCTTACAGGTCAACGCATGAGTTCAGTTATGTTGCTTGTTGCAATGTTGCAAAAAAAAAACTGCAATGCATTGTAATGATTTTCAGGAATTTCTTTGTAATTTTCTGCAAATTACAAATTACAAAAGATTTACACTAAAAAGACTGAGGCTGCCCTCTGAACTCCATTGGGGAGGTGGTGGACAGAAGGATGTTAGCAAAGCTGACATCCATCATGGACAACCTCTCCCACCCCCTGTGCCACATTATAGAGGCCCTGAGGAGCTCCTTTAGCACCTGACTCTTACATCCTCTGTGCATTCTGCAGGTCATTCTGCCCCACAGCCATCAGACTCTATAACAGTTCACAGTGACCGCCACCCCCATATCACACCATATACACGTGCAGCCATGATGATGTAAATATGCAAATAATATGACATTTTTCATTCAAATTTCATAAATGCCAAATGTATTACGTTACTCTTTGTTTCATTTTCATTCATGCGGCTTCTACTACCTGTCTTTCTGCACTTGCTTGCTGCTGCTGTTAACTGTGAAATTTCGGCATGCTGGGATAAATAAAGTCTTATCTTACCTTATGAAGTTACCAAATCTGAGTGAAACTTAGGAGTTGCAGTCTGATCTTTATTTACACCTTACATCATGAGTAGCTGAGAATGATTTTATGATATATTTGATTTCTCTGCAGTCCTAAATAATATAAAGCAGATTCTGACAGTTTATAGAGTTCCTGAGGAATAATGTAGTGTCTGGTACGGGTCTAAAGGTCTAGATCTAAAAAGCTCATTGACATTATTGAATTTTCTTGTGACGTAAAATCTAACCGGAAGGCAGGATGCTTTGGAATTCATCATCCAATAGTATTATAGAATAACTAGACCGACAGATCATGAATCAGCAGCAAAAATGTTGTAAAAATGGGCCAAAGCCACTGAATTCTGATGGTTTGATTTATCCATGTAAGGAAATAAAAATATTCTTATTTAATTCAAACCTATATACATCATAAAAATATGGATGATAACAGATGCTATGATAGTTTTTCTTGTTAAAAAAATCTTCTTTGCATTTGAAGTCCCCAGACACTTTGAAACTGTTCAGTATTGTCTAACATGGGAGTAAACATATACAGTAAAAGAGGGGAAAAAATAGGGTATAACTTGACCTCAGCTGGGTCAGTAAACTTCCTTCTCTATAGAAGAAACCTTAATGAATAAAAACTTGATGTCCACTGTTTCTCATCTTTTCTCCTCATTATAATAAGTTACCAAATGGAGACATGGTCCTAAATACTAACTTTGTGAAGCTTTAATTAAACATATTTGGTTGAGGCTGAGCCAGACTTTGCGTCTCTTGGGAGCAGATGTTCCCTTTTTCATGATAAACTTTCATGTGTGCCCACAGCATTTGATTCTCTTTCCTCTTTCCACTAAAAAAAAACAAAAAAACATATTTGCTCGTAATCTGATGTCTCTGTACATTGGTGTTTTTTGGGGGGGCCATGGTATTGCTTCCATAACACGGAAAAACTGGTGTCCACTTTGGTAATTGCGTGTAATGCTCCTGCTAAATTTTCCCACTCAAATGTATGTAACTACTCAAGAGCACAAGTGTAGATCTGAACAGTAAATAGCATTTCGTACATATAATATAACACACAGTATAACACATAGCATCATATGAAGGTTTTCTCTATTGTCAGTATTGTAATATTGTTCTGGCTGTATTTTGTGTTCGTTCCATTCAACTTTTTACACACTGGCAACTTTTTGTGAATTAAACTGTTATCTGTTCATGCCCTGATGTCACTTGGGACCAGGATATTTCATTGGTTTTATATAAATAATGAAGGACATCTGATTGGTCAGTAGGTTGAGGAAAAACAATTGACTGGCCAATAGACTATGATCAGCGCTTGCTCCGTTTCAGAATCCCATAGGGAACACATATAAAAGCCTGCTCTGAGGGAGTGTTCAGCAGATTCACAAGTGAGTCTACCATCATTTTCAGCACTTTCTTAAACACTTCGTTACCACAAGATTTACGATCTTACGGTAAGTTCATTTAAACATTTCATAATTACATTGACTGTTTAGTTGATCATGCAGAAAATGCTGCCATTGTTAAAAATATCAGATGAGTCACATTACTGGTGGCCACTGTTGCTACCAGAAGTAAGACTGTTACATGAAGACTTTCTATTATTTTTGGTATGCTGCAGTCAGTTAATTCTGATGTGGAGCAGCTGTTGTATTTGCTGGCAGACCTTGCAGCTCCAGTATATAATAGATAACTTCTGTCTGCCTCTAAAACCACAGCGACTGTCACAGTGAATGTGTGGGAGAGTTAGAAACAAAAGAGTCACACAGGTCTGAATTTATCTGGACAGGTAAGGAAGAAAGAATGCCATTAGAGGTTGAGGATAAAAAGTCACATATGTGCTTCTAAAATCTTTATGTTTTATGATTGTGTATGTTTTTCACAGGGAACCATGATCACACTGAAACTCTGGACTGTCCTTTTTGCCTATGCGCTGATTATATGCCAGATGTACGTTTCACAGGCAGCTCCATCCAGGTGAGAAATACATAAAAGTGGGGTTTTTTTTGTCAGTATATATATATATATATATCTGTGTTCAAATATGTAAAATTTTCATTCAATATTTTCTTCAAGGGTCCATCATGAATACCTTTAAGTCACTGGTAAAAATTACATCTGACATGTGGAAGGGAAGGGGGGAAAAAAAGACAGCTGTCACTGATCAATTTTTTTTCTTACCCTCTACACGCCAATGTTAAAACTGCGACATAATATATTACAATTGATTAAATGTGACTTCCTTTCAGTTTTTCATACAAAAAAATCTAACAACAATAAAAATAATTCTGCTTTGGATATTAATGTATAAAATTATTTTTACAGAAATAGTAAGGAGTATATGTCTGATGGAATCACACTATCGAATGATGACACTCAGAGGTTATTCAGGGTGATCAAGGAGTTCATGCAGAACTCATTTGAGCCGCAAACAGCTGATGGAAACAGGTATAGCTTTTAATATTTAAGATTATCTATCTATCTGTCTGTCTGTCTGTCTGTCTGTCTGTCTGTCTGTCGTTGATCAGTTAAGCATATAACATACTTGTTATAAGTTCAACAGCTACAGTTGTGGGTTTATTTATCATCAGAGTATATAGTGAAATCCATGTATTTCTATTCTGTCATAGTCCTATAATGCATGCTACTCAGATTCATTCATTCATTCAAAATTAAATGATGTGCCTGATACAGGTTGTCCTGATGAAACCATGCATGCTGATGTGTACAGAAAAAAATAACTAACAGCTTGATAGCAAATGAAAAATCTTTATGTGGTTGTTCAGTCTGTTAGCATGTCATTGACTGTATAAACAATTTATCTATGAATGCATGCCATTTCAGAAACTTATAATGCATGTGAACACTAACATGTAACTGCATGCCAAGGTTATTGCAAGACTGCATGTTTGTCTTTGTCTCATACAGCCTGGATAGACCCATGTCCAAGCGTTGCACCGGCTTAAGCACTTGTGTGCTGGGCAGACTCTCCCAGGACATTCACAAACTACAAACCTATCCCCGCACCGAAGTGGGAGCAGGGACCCCTGGGAAGAAGCGAAGTCTATCTGAGAATTATGACAACTATGGCAATTCATACAACTGACACTCTCCATTTCAGGCCGTCTCTTTTTTTTCTGTCTGTCTTCGCTCATTTTTGCTTGTCTGTCCATTCATCTGAGTTCACACATGAAGCTGCTGATGCATGTGGATCCAAACTTCAGAGGAGTGTCTTGACTTCTAAAGTTTTTTAATGTTAATTTTTGATAGAGAATTAAAGAATCCCTCCATTTCTGTACAATATTTGTGCAATCTGGTGTCCTGTGTGGAATTATTTAAGTCAAATCTTACACAAACTCTTACAAAAGAATAGGAAATCAGTTCAGCAGAACAGTGATTGTGTAACAATTGAAAAATAAAAGGTAAGTACAAAATCACACACAAAAAAATGCACTATTTATCTTACAGTATTATTTATCTAGAGACTAACTAAAGTTTGATATTTTTTCAAATCTGATCTTGATTTTATTAAATATTTATCTTATCCTTCCCTTCTTACAAGCAATACGACAGCCCAGAAGCGAGCATGCAACACAGCAACATGTGTAACTCACCGCTTGGCTGACTTCCTGAGTCGGTCAGGTGGACTGGGACATGCCAACTTTGTTCCAACCAATGTGGGTGCCCAGGCGTTTGGCAGACGGAAGCGGCATGGCCCTGTGTGAGCACCAGGAAAGAAACGGTAATTTAGCACTCTATGCTGATTACGATTATTGGGTGTCGAAATCGGTGTGTTGGAAAACTAATAGAATTTGTGTTAATAGTTGTTGCACTTCAGTGAAAACTTTGTGTTTCAAGTCTCCAAAGAACAAGTTATTAAAGACTTTCAAATTAAATCAAGATTAATCTCTTAGCATATTAGTCTAATATGTATTTGTATAGACAAAACAATATTTTTAGGACTTTATCCAAAAATGTATTACCAATTTGCGTGACAGTGAAATAATCATGAGTTAGCAAAGTAATTTTGTATTTCTCTCTCATCATCTTAAATCATATTATCAAATAAACTAATAAAAATATATTTAATCATACACAATGTTATGGTGCTAATGGAAAAATACACTTTTAACAGAAAGTTTCACTCATTTTTTCCCTGTCTTCTTTTTGCCTCTTTAGGGTGTCGTGTCCATCCACCTATGAACACTATGATCATCAACAACATGCATCACATGTATAATAAAGAAAAACATCTTTTTCATATATGGACTGGTAACTTGTTTTCAGACCACCAGGTGTCAGTGCTCATTATCGCTCAGCTAAAACAAATCAATGAGTAGCATTGACCTTATCTTCATCATGTAAGAGTAATTAAGAAGGTAACTGCTTTTACTGACACAGATAATGGTTTGTGTTATAGTTTTTGGGGGTTTTTTGAGAAAGAAATTACACCATAAACTAGATGTAAAGCACCTCATTTCATTTTACTAGAGTGCACAATGTGACAATGTATTTATGATTCTAAATTAAAGCAAAAATAAATTGTATTTTATCTAAAAATGGTGTTCATGTCTCATTGAATTTTAGTTTGATTGCTATTTAGTGTTGTAAGCAGTTAACTTCCGTGCTTGTCATTAACTATTGTGGAAGCAAGAAGAAAGGGGCAGAAAATGGGGTTATTGAGGGTTATTAAAAATCACTAATTTTTGTCTATTAAAGAACTGCATATCAATACTGGTGTTACATTACAGCAAAGAATGCTGGGAGAAAAACAGAGTAAACATGCTGTGGTCATTTCAGCACACATGGCTTTGTTCTCTCCATGAAACCCACCAACTGTAAACAAAACAGCAAAGTCAGCAATTTTATGTTGCAGTCATAAAGTATAATACTCACTAGGCCTGTTTAGGATGTCTGCAGCACTCCACAGAGGTACAAAGGCCCAGTTGAACTTCCTCAATGATCCTCATCAGAATCTAAATACTTTATTAATCCCAGAGGCAAATTATTGTTATTATTATAACATTAATGATGGATCTCTTCCATTCAACTGTCCCCATCTCCTTGAAATGCAGCCAAGCACATACATCTTTTATGACATAAGTCGATATCAAAAAAAGTTTCATCTCACCAGTGAAGTCTGAGGTTCTGATGGAACTACTTTATCACTTGTGAACCCAGATGTAAAACTTGACATATTTATTCTGTTAAACCTTCCATTGTTAGTTTATTGTCTGTCAGCACATTGAAATCATTATGCTCTGCCCAAGTTCAAGAAAGAAAAGTGCAATATGCTTTGCTTTATAGTATAGTATAGTATAGTATAGTATAGTATAGTATAGTATAGTATAGTATAGTATAGTATAGTATAGCACAGTATAGTAGGCTGTGACGTCTAATGTGTTGGACTTTGATTGACAGGTCTGTTTTGTAACTGCTTTGCCAGCTGACTTTTGGGGCTTCTGTTAAACTAACACAACTCTTTTTTTCTGCAGACATTGAGCAGTATACTTGAGTAAAGTAACTGTTAATAGATTACGCTAACAAGGGGAACACAATCACTTACTTTTCACTCTTATAATTTTACCAAAATAATGAACTAGTATTGAGCATTAGCTCTCCCATGCCTGCTTGCAAACACCTTTGACCACTTGTGCTCCAGTAATTCCATCCTGGCATTCAAAAATGTTCAGTTTAAGCTTAAAAAAAAAAAAAAAAGTGAACATGTTGATGCCCAAATGGAAACTACTGGCATTCAGAGAACAGTGGGTTATGTCTTTTTCTCCATTCACTGATTATACTAAATTCAGTCTATGGATTAAATATAAACAGCAGCTGATGGACAGGGATGAGGGGAGAGAAGGGATGATGAGTCTAAGGGCCCATGACTGACAAGGC
Source organism: Ostorhinchus rueppellii (assembly GCA_030068375.1). Lineage (NCBI taxonomy): Eukaryota > Metazoa > Chordata > Actinopteri > Kurtiformes > Apogonidae > Ostorhinchus > Ostorhinchus rueppellii. Next base: position 37,373,323 of record JAQQZY010000019.1, on the reverse strand, counting down.
CCTGAAAAATAGCACATTATTCGTGCATTTTTTAAATAACAATTATTAACCTGTCATCATTAAAGTATGTTTGGTTCACATACTTTCCTTGTTTTCATTTTGATAGTCTACACACTATTTTGTTTGTTACAATATTTTGTTTTTACATTCCAGAAAATATTCCTTAGATAAAACAAAACACAGGATTACTCACTGGATGCTGTGTGGTTTTAGTCATGATGTTATTTTGAGCACTATTAGGGATATATTATAAAATGTATCATGACATTGTACAGAGCCAGGACCATGTGTAGGTGATGTGAAAACTACTAACTATCCAAAAAGTAAGACTAGCTATATTTTATTTGTATATCAGTGTAAAAGAAAATCTAATACTATTATCATTAAAAAAAATAAAATAAAAAATAAAAATGTAAATGATGGCTTGCATCTTTCTCATCAATCTTACACAAAATCATGAAATCTGTAGAAAACAAAACATTGATTCATGCCTGCACAGTTTTATTTTTTAAAGTTTTGTAGCAGTAACATTGTGCTCTCATAAAAGTGGATGAGTTTAGTTCTTGAAACACTGTTATTATTTATTTCTTATCTCTTTTCAAAAAAGTATTATGATATATAATCTCCAAAAAAAAAAAAAATCCAAGAAATATTATAACTTTCTTGTTTTAATATTGCGTTTTTTGTTTTTTATTTAACAAATGTTATTGTAGTTCGACTTTTTTTTCTTTAATTATTATGACTTTATTCCCAAAATATCTTTTTTGTGTGTTATTTCTCAGGTGGTCCTTAATTATCCATCTTACCAGGTGTCTGAATGATTAAGACTGAAGTTTAGCTCTCGTACAATTAGTAACAACTGACATTTTAGATCGTGGCAAGAAAGTTAAACTATTCGGTATCATGGCTGTCTTAAAAGAAGTGCAAGCAATAATTCGTTACAAATACTCCAGGCAAATTTCCTCCATGCGTCAACGAGATATAGAAAACAGACCACATCGACATCACGCTAAGGCTAACCCGCTAGCATGCTAGCAGTTAGAGCTAGGTTTGCTAGTTAGTAGACATTAGTTAGTTACAGTAGTTGACCATCACAAGAGAAACCTGAAAAACGAAGAGTAATATTAAAGGAGCGTGGATCCACTAGACTCTTATGAAAGAGTTCGTAAACCATAAGTCAATGAAAAATGTAAGTGACGGTTTCTTTTCAAAATGTCTGTTACTATTTTGATAACCTTAATGAAGAGGGGTGACCCACCTGCCCTAGAAGGTGTAGTTAATGTGGCGTTAAAGTCTTAATAGTTTTTCTAAGGTTTCTGTGCATTGGTGGGATTGTAAAGTCTAAGGAATTCGTGTGATTCCACTTGAATATGTGCATTCATTTTCAAAAGCAAAGTGAGTTGATTTTGGCCTACAGAGTTTAATGCTCTTTATAAAAGCTTAAACATCATAACTTCATAAGACCCAGCAATGCATTATTTTCCTTAAATATATATCAGAAAAAACGGCTGTATGTTATATCCAATCAAGACAATCATTCAATGTAAAAAAATAAATAAATAAATAAAAAGGCAAAACATTTAAGCTACTTTTGTGGATCTCAGGAGTACTAGAGGTTGTCCATTTTACTTTATTTGTGTTACATCATAGCTAGAGTGAAAAAAAAAAAAAAAAGTACCTGTAACCAATTTGCCTGTTTAGGTAAAGATACTAATGTTTTATCATTATCATATGTGAACATAACCATTTCAGCCCCTTTATTTTATAGGCTATATGTTGTCTAATATCTGAAGTGAAGTCTGTAATATTCTGGTTTGCAAAACACAGTTGAAATGAAAAGCAGAATCTATAACTAAAGCCGTACAAGTTCTTAATGGAAAACTTTACAGGTTTTTGAGTAATAGAAAATATCTATTAATAGTGTCAGCCTGCTATTGGTTGCTCTCCCCTCAGAATGGTTCTATGGTAGCAACAGATTGTCTGACCTTTTCAGCAGAACAGGAAATATCCCCTGATACATTTGTTATGACTAATAGCACCCTTGGGTATTGTCACTACTTCTCTAGAGTTTCTGTGTAACAGCTTCATGGCTGCCCAGCTTCTCTAATTGACACGCTTGTTTTACTAGTTGCTTGACCCTCCTCTGAAATGCCTCTTTTGAGAGCTGTTTTTTTTTTTTTTTTTTTTTTAACTTTGGAATATCTAACCAAGGGATTAATGAATTAATTTGTTTGATATAAGTCTATGATGTTGTATATATTTAATTATGTCCAAGTGCAAGTTAGTATATGGTGCTCTAACACTAAGCAAATGTTAATAGGAAGGGCAGGGTCAAATATGAAAACAGTGGAACGATGTTTAAAAATAAATGTAATACCAGTCTATATCAGGATGGTCACTTTATACAAGTTAATGAGTGGTAAGGCTTTTAATATGTAAATGAACATTTTTAAAAAGGGCCTATGAGATGCTCTTTAACCTCTTTCAGGGTTTTCTGAGTATAATGTACTGATGGGCAGTATGCTTATTTGGGTGGGGGAAGCCCTGATGATTTTTATTGCTCCGTTAGTATTTAATTATAATACTCTTGTCTTGGAAACAGATGTTGTATTACTATTCTTATCCATGGAAACCACAAAATGGTTGTCCTTGGTGTCTTTGTTTGTTTTAAGACATAGTTTGGCTTGAGGAAAGCCACACAGACTTTTGACAAGCATCTGATTAACATTCTCACCATGTTTTCCCCACTGCTATAATTACTAGTGTTTGACAGGAATAAACATTATCACTCAGTGGCAAAGATGTAAATTAAATAAGTTCTAATTCAAAAGATAGTTTGCAATCTAACTTTATACCACTGAGAAACAGACTTGAGTGTTGTTTTGATGGTTAATGTCCAAAGTGGGTTTTGGATTTGCTTTAACTCTCCCATTTGTGTAGACGCACAATACACATCACAGCTGATTAGACAGAGGAGAATTGGTCTATGTGTAGATGCGAGTAGCCATGTGCAAACTCCCAGTCAGAGCTAATGAAGGAGCTGAGGGCTGGTGTCAAAGTTAGTTCAGAGCCTCAGAGGAGCTGTTTGAGATGCTGCATCTCTTCAGTGTCTGGGGACGAGCATCTGTCACTTTCTCCTCATTGCCATCTGGTTGACAAACTGGGAGTCAATTAGAGTTGCACTATTTTACTTATCTTGTTTAACACAGAATCGCAGACATTTACCAGCGGGCCGCTGGTTATATAGCTTGCGTTGATTCCGATCGTTATGTTAAGTATTACTACAAATATCTTTCTACTTCAGTCATAAGGTAGACAAAACTATTCCAGGTACAGGACCTTGTTTTTGAAAATTTGGTCACAAAGCACCAAAAGTGCTCTTGAACTCTTTCACTGCAATGTTATTATGCTCGGACATTTTTCACCAAAGCCACAGTTGAGTAGATTTTTCAAGACTGCAGTCATTCATTTTTAATGTTATTCACACAATTTTCACATGTGCTTACTTGCCAATCCTTGGGATAATGACACTAAACATTTCAATTGGTGATGTAACATACAGACTTTGACTTGATGTGCAGTTTGAGGGATGCTTTTCATGCTTATTCCTTTTGTTCAGTATATCTGCAGTTTCAGCCACCAAAATCTAGTGCTGAGTGCTAATTCCTGTTTTATTTGTGTTTGTCAAAATGTATTTTAATAAGTTACTTATGGAGAGAAATTTTTTTTTTTTCCATCAATCAAAAAGAATAAATTTGCAATTAAAAATGATAAATTTGAAACCAAAAAGAGATTTGAGAGCAAAAAACAATTAGTGGCAAGAAAAAAAAGAAAGAAATTTGCTTATAGATCAGTCCTTTTTGCTTGCGAGTTAAAAACTTTTGTTTGAGACTTCCTTAAAAGATTTTGCTTGAAAATCACTCTTCTTTGTTTGCAACTTTTAAAGTTTTGCTTGTGAATTTAACTGCACTTCATGGGCGGGGCCTACGCCGATGGAAGAGAGACGAGTTTCTATTGGTGGGTTTGACCTGGCTCCAGCGCCGGCTTCAGCTTCAGTTACACCCACTTCTTCCTTGTGTTATACTCCTGGGAGGCAAGTTAGAGGTTGCAAACAAAGAGGAGTGACTTTCAAGCAAGACCTTTTAAGTCTCAAGCAAAAGTTTTTAACTCACAAACATAAAAGACTGATCTATAAGCAAAGTGATCTTTTTTTTTTTTGCCACTAATTGTTTTTTGCTCTCAAATCTCTTTTTTTGGTTCTATTCTTTTTGATTGATGGATAAAGTAACAAATTTCTGTCCATACATACATAGACATTTCAAAAAGAATGTATCAAACAAAAACGCTTCTCGATCTATTTTGCTCACTGTTTATCCTTTCAAAATCATATCTTTATACTCAATCTCCTCTCTTGTGCTTGAGAATTCTTGTTAGAATGTAAATAGACACAACTGAGGATTTTATTCGATAATCCCAAATGGTTAAATCATTTGTAATCACAAATGTTTGTCATCTCTAGGTCCATGGCTCAGAACCTGAAGCTACTCTGTAACCTGTGAAATCCATGATCTCTCTCATGTGGCCAGTGCACTGAAGTGTTCTGCTGTGTCTGCAAAGTTAGTGTTTCAGAATTTCTTGCACAGTACAACATATGCAGGGAGAAAACAGTTGCTATGAACCTGTTCTATTGTAGAATTGTCTGACAACTCCCTCTCCACATCTCAGTTTTAAGACCATGAAAATGTGTGTTGTATGGAGATGGGTTCTATGACTTGATTTGTAGGTGGGTTAGGATTTTTTCTAATGTATTTCTTTATTATTTTAATTTTCTGGTTTTTTTTTTTTGTTTGTTTTTTTTTTTTAAATTTCATATTAAACAAAACAATGTTGCAATAATTTTTGTTTATTCTGCAGTCATTGCAAGTGTTCAGTGAGGGGCCTACCTGTACGTTGCTTCAAAAAATTTATCCAATCAGAAGACAAAATTCATACAGAATAAACAAGTGAAATTGGAATTGATGGGGATAAAAACCTGAAAATGATCTGTGAGTGCCCACTCAAAATCAGACTAGTATCCTGAACTTAATGTTTACTCAAGAGCAGGAGAGCAGAACATAGCACTTAGTATGTAAGTTCTAACTCCAAACAAAAATTGAAGTGGTCTTACTATGGTAGCATTTTGTTTTAATGATGTGCTGTTAACTCAGCCCTGTGATGAACTGACGACTTGTCCAGGGTGTATCCCGCCTTCGCCCTTAAGTAGCTGGGATAGGCTCCATGTGACCCCCGTGACCCTAGTGAGGATAAAGCGGGTATAGAAAATGAATGAAGGATGTGTTGTTAACAATGTTTTTGTTTTACCAAGATTGTATGTAATATCATGCTGCTAAATGTTGAAGTTTGTGTAACGTTATGGCACCCCCTGTTACCATGACTAAATGGCACTTTAATGAAAAAGAAGTTTCTTTTCTGTCATTGCTTGTAATAGATAAACAAATTTTATTTGCAATGTAAACACATGGAAGTATGATACATTGAACAAAATGGACCCTTATATGTAACAATGAAAACAGTTTTGGTACATATCTGGAACGCATCTGGCCCAGTGTTGTTTACCATACGTGGGCCATATATTCACTTGGTTTTTGCTACTCTGGACAAGTTCTGGTAAGTGAATCCGTGCTGAGTCTGGACCATTGTGCAAAAAGACACTGAAGCGAATCTGTTTTACCAAATCAGACCGAATTTTTCAGTACATCTGGCCCGTGTCCACTCCAGTTATATTTTGCTATCTGGGGTCCGTCTAGCTTCCAGCTCGTCGGACTCCATCCTGGTCGCCGCCTCCGACCCCGGAAAGAGTAATGCTCAGCATTTCTCTATTTAAATATTTGCATTGTTGTGAGTAAACAATTGTTATAATGCCATTTTAAAAGTCATAGCTCAACATACTGATAAAATGGGTATGCTATTTATCATACACTTTCTTCCAGGTTCACCTTGCCAGGCAGTAACTGATCCCTCAGGATCAGTAAGAGGTTCTTAAATACCTGTGTTCTGCATTCAAAGACCACTCTGGGACTATGAACTGTTATCTCCAATTGCAGGAGTTTGTTCCTGTTCATGCACCATCTTTGTTCATGTTCTGTTTGTGTTCTCTTTGTGTCCTTATGTTGGTATTCTACTTCATGTCCACACCACTATGAATTCGTACCACCACGATGATGGGAAATACCAAACTTTACTTGTAAAAACGCATATTCACGTAGTTTTATTTACCAACACCAAAATGCTTGAGTGTGCTGTGTGCCAAGTTGCTTCCATTGCTTATTCTCAGTTGTTACCATCATTGATTCTTTAGTCATACAATTGATGCATAACTGAGAGTTGTATATGTTTTCATACATTAATGTGAGGAACTGACATATTACATAACACTCAGTCAGCTGTGAAAAGGACAAATGGCTGACTGGTGTTCTAACAGCTGTTTTGTTTTTGCTTTAAAACACATAAATCTGCATCTTTCTAAAATATAAGTGACTGACGCAGCCATTATTTTTAGTGTCATCTGCTGTACAGTCTATACCTGCTGAAAGAGGGGGATGCAGAGGGAGATGGTCATCTCTGATCCCATTAACTTTCTTTCCATTCTACTCAAACCATGAAGTGATTTCTTAATTTGATGCTTCATCTCTTATAGCACCAATGTAGCCTCCTGTGAAAGAATCTGTGGCCCTTCCCCAGGAACTGGTGTTTCTCTCAGAAACACCTTTCCCCACAGTGTCAGGTATGTATTTTAGCTCTAGTAGGGAGTCTTAAGGTCCTGAAAATGTCTTCAATTCACTTTTACACCCCAGAACACTTGATGTAATATAAACACAGCCATTCCTTTCTTTTTATCAAATTGAGCAAAGTTACAGTGCTTTAAACCTACCGCTGAGTACTATATTGTCTTTATTTACACTGAACTGTTGGCAGAATGTAGATGAATCTAATTTGTATGAATGGTTTGTATTCATGCCTGAACCCTACTATATTTCTGCCATTTTTCTGTATTATCTGATATTTATACCTACCTGTGACATACAGTGAGCTTCATGGCTGAGGCACTGACTCTTTCCAAGTCAGATCTACAAATATGAGCCCAAATATTAGAGGTTATCATGTGTGATGGCGTCTTGTAATGTAGAACTATGAAAATAGTGGACAATTTGTAGATTTGTGGTAAAAGTTAATGGTTCCTATAAACATTGTGTGTAATTGGTATTACTTTGTTTTGATTTTACCTGGAATAAATGTTTATGTAAAAAAAAAAAGTGTTTTACATTATAATCTTCCTGTAATCTGGGAATTGCACGGTTTAAGAACAGCATGAATATTTACCCCTCCTCATTGAGAAATTTTACTGGAATAGTTGATTGTGTTCAGCTAAACTGGAGACAATAAGTGAGCAAGTTTTCCTTTCCATTCATTTCCTTATACTCTGGCTGCCTGGGTATCAAAAGGCTGGTCCCTGGTCTCTGAATGTAAGGTTAATGCATTGTATAGTCACTGCTTCATATTTTACTTATCAGCTATTTACTATTTAGTCTAGTATTAACAAAATAAAGTAGGCTCAGACTTGAGTAAGTACAACTAAAATAAAAAAAAAACAATACTCCAAAGAGTTGTGTGTTATAAAACACAAACTTACACCAGATGTACATTGTTACTAGCTCGTGAGAATTTGCAAAGTTGATAAATAGTGGTTATTGGTTGCAGCAGTATTATTGTTTATTTCATTGTTTATTTCAGCCCAGAGCAACATGCATTCTGAAGTCTGATTCACCCTAAAGTCTGCTTCTTCTACTCTGTAGTGCCACCACATGGATTAAATGTGCAACAGGTAACGCAAATGTAAGGACATGTTATGCATTAAAGGAAATGTGTAAGTGACCCTTGGCTTCTGCTGAAGGAGAGGAACACCCCCATAGTGTTTTTTTTTTTGTTTTTTTTTGTTCAGCTGTATGAAATTCTGGTGACTGCAAAGACCATAAATGATCAGGACTCCTGAGAAGATGAGATCTGTCCTGATAAGTGAGGTATGACTTGTTCTTGGATAATTCTAGGGCTGAGCGTAGGCTTATTTATTTTCTCACTTTGCGTAGTTTGATGGTAGATATAGAAAATTGTCAGACAAACTTTTGTTGTGCATATACAGTGATTTCTGGAATGATAAATATTCAATTGATGATTTTATTATCAGTGAAAACTTGATGGTGTATAGCATGGACAATTTTGACTTAAAAATACAAAGAATTCTGCATTTGTTGACTGAAGCGGTGGATGTCTAGTCAGATATCCGAACCTTTTGTCAGCACAATCATTCACTTTATTCACGTGTTAATTGCACTCAACAAACCTATTAAAGGGACTGTGAGGAGTTTGAAAAGGTCTAATATATAATGTGCATTCCTGATCGTAGTCTGTAATTCAAAATGAGATTATCAGCATATATCTGAATGCTATTTCTCAGATCCTCTGGTTGGGTTGGATAGGACCGGACTGATTTACTACGACAATGTCACACCAATTGGTAAAGTTTAGCAGTGAGAAGTAAACTGACTGCGTGAGAAGTAAGATTTGTCCTTTTTCCTGAAGTAAGGGATTTCTTAGATTTATTTTGTTGTAGGGATGCACCAATCCACTTTTTTTCTAGACAGAGTACAAGTATGAGTACTTACATTTGAGTACTTGCAGATACTAAGTAACGATATGAGTACTTGATAATAGCATTACAGTTCTTAGTTACTTTTGAAAATATGTTATTGTCATTGTCATTAGTCTGACTGTAACAAAGTACTGCTACTGACATTTAATGTGTTGGAATGAGTGTTTCTCAACCTGCACGGGGCCTCACTCTCAATTAGTCATACTGGTCATCAAGAAAAGTATAGTTTTTTTTGAGAAGAAGAAAGTCAGAAATAAACATGGAGATGAGAGAGGAACTAATACTAATGGAGGTACGAATGTTGATATTAATGAGGGTAGTTGCCATAAATATGTCAGTTTTTCACTAACTCACACAGTCACAAAGATGAAAAGATCTTCTACCTCCACAGGTCCTGGTGGTGTTCTCTGTCTGGGTACGCATCTGGGAACACCTGGAAAACAGACAGAATTCCGTGCAAAATGTCCTTAGAGGATGGACAGAACGCTCTGTCCGTGTCCGTCTCTTTAATGTTACTTGTAGTCAGCATTGCTTTTGTCACAGTCATTTATTTTGAAAAAAATCCACACTGTTGACATTACTCCTGCTGTGTACTTGCTGCACTTGACTGCAAATATCACGCTGCCGTAAGTGGTATTGGTGTGATTGTATTGGAGTAATTTTACTAGTACGAGTACAAGTACAGATGCTGTGTATCGGACCAATACTGGTATCGGCATCAGTGTGTTCCTATTTTGTTGTAATAGTGGACACTGGAACTGGAGCTGGGCTGGCAAAAAGGATAGAGAAGCACAAGAAAGCAAAACGGGGGAAAGCACAGGCTAAAACACGGCTAAACCTTGGCATTGCTTTTAACCGATGGAGAGAACTAAGGGAGTTAGAATAAAAACAGATCCAGTTAACCCTCTTCCTTTTACAGAGGCATAGAAGGCTTCTTTTCTGTGTGTGTGTGTGTGTATGTAGTGGCTATTGGTAGCTCAATCTAACACTTAGTAAATGCTTCTGTGTTAGCCAGATGGCTAGCTCTTTGGCATTAGCCAAATAGTGTTATACAGTGCCCCCTTGCTGTATTGTGGTTCATCTTTCGCGGTCTCGCTGTTTCGTGCATTTTTTAAGTGCAGTTGTGCTTTTTTTGTTTTGTTTTGTTTTACAGCGTATATGAATGCGCATTGTCTTCTGCATCCTGATTGGCTAAGGGAGAACGTAGGCATTGTGCTCTGCATCCTGATTGGCTAAAGGACTGTAGACCATTGTCAGTGTCCTCCGTGCAGTGTCGTGTACGGTACAGAATGCGTTCGGGTAGCCAAATTTACATAAATGTTCTATTCTATCAGTGTGACTCTGAGGTGCTGCATGTTTGCAAGTTTTCTCCCCAACAAAACCGAGAATAACGTTCTGCACCGACAGCGGCAGCTGTGGTCGCACCTGGAAGGTAGAGAAAGATGCTAACCACTTGTGGACATGCTGAAGGAAGGCAGAAGCTAAGCGGCTGCAGGTGCCATTACGGAATAAATTCATCTTCGGTTCGAGACATAAAGAAGGAGGAAAATAACATAAGGACGACAGCAGCAATAAGTTTGAACAAGGATGCAAAAAGGGTTTTAACTGTCCACAACAGAAAAAGTAGCTACAGCGAAGTGGCGCCAGGACGCAGAGGGACGGTCAGAGGAACTGGAATACGCACGTGAGTTACAATAATGTCTTCTGTGTCCAACCTCATAGGTTGATCATTAATATTGAGTCTTTAAACAAGAGAGAAATGTAAGAAAATGCTAATGAATGTCTAAAAGTGTATAAAGTGTGTGGTGAGGGGTTTTACAGCCTTAAAACGTATAAAAAATAAAGATGACTTTACTTAAGGGATTTCACTTATTGCGGATTATTTTTAGAATGTAACCCCGCCACAAACGAGGGACCACTGTAGTTATATAGCGTCCTATATTACTGATGACGTCTGTTGCCATCACAGTTATATATCCATATGATGGTGTAACTATGATATAATGCTAATGTGCTGCAGTCAGGAAGCATCTGTAATGTTTTATTTTGAGCATCGTTTCAGTCATAAACTAAAGGCTTGGGCCGAATCCCAATTCCCCCCTTAACCCTCAATCTCAACCCCCAGTCTCAAAAATGCGCGCTCCCGCTAAGGGCAAGTGCTATCCCAATTCTAAGAACGTGAAGTTGAGGGAGAAGTTCAAGGGCTGAATCGCCCTCAATATTGAGATTTTCCAGCACGACCCTTGCAAGTAAGGGATACCCAGAATACATTGCGTACTTTCGCTAAGACATCTTCAGAAAAGATGGCGACAAAAAAAGCGAGCT
>JAQQZY010000019.1:37349911-37362191 GCA_030068375.1 Ostorhinchus rueppellii | reverse complement strand
CTTTGCCGTAAGGTCGCCCCCCACAGTCTGAAGACGTTACTGCATGTAAGGGTTGTCCCAATTCTAAGTCAAAAGATGGGCCTTACACTTAGTTTTGAGGGCTGAGATTGAGGGGCAAAAATTGAGGGTTAAGATTTTGAGTTGAGATTGAGGGTTAAGGGGGGAATTGGGATTCGGCCTTTGTAAGGTGAGACTGAAGTGGCTATGTACAGAGCTTAATGTTCACTCTGGGGACTAGATATTTAACCTTCAGGAACAAGATGGTTATAAAAGTAGAATAACAATTTCTGAAGAAATTGCACTGAATGCAGAAGGGTGAAGTAGCTTGCACAGAATGCTGAAAATGTTGAATGACCCAAGTAATTTCCGAAAATGGTTGAATACTTTGTGGAAAAGCTAGAGGAAATGTATATTATTCAGACATGTCTTAGAGCACTGGTCTTTGAGTGACACTGAACTACACTACAAACTGACTTTATGAAGTTTGCTAGTTGTCTTGTTTTAAATAATAGTGCTACATAACACAAACAAATTTATAACCTTGTAGGGGTGTGCCAAAAAATCGATTCATATAAAAATTACAATTCTCATTTACCAGAATTCAATATTGATATAAAGTGTCCCAAAAATAAATAAAATGAATCCACCAGTAGTCTGCCTCCGTTATGTATATGGGATGTCCTGACGTCATCACGCAGCCAGTTCTGGAAGGCCTTAAGTACCAAAACAAAGGAGAAAAAACTAATGGAAGAGGTAAGAGAAATTCAAACGGCCCCGTTGTCATTGAAGGCAAAGATTAAGACTTATTTTGTTTTTTACCGATTGGCCGAGAAGATTAAGCTTGATGTGAACTTAGTGTGTAAGGTTTGCAAAATGCAAATTAACTCATTCGCTGCCAGGCGTTTTCAGAACAGAAACCCCCATACTGCCAGGCGTTTTAGAGCATTTTGACTGATTTTCAAGATTTGCAGAGTATCGAGTTCTAGGACTACATAAACATGGCACCCATCAAAATAAAGTGTAAAGTCTCTTCTTTGATGTAGAAAAAATTAGTTTGCAGCTTTTTCAGTTCTCAAGTTATTGACCTTAGAACACAGGGTGGTTTCACCCAAAATGCCTGAATGCTAAATACTTCCTCAAAGTTGCGCCAGGTCGTTTCCTTGTAACCACCCCAACAAAAGCCGATTGATGCCAAAACACGTCATTGGCAGACAACGTTCGGCTTTGAAATGACACCAAAACACATCAATGGCATTGAATGAGTTAAGCACTTTGGGAACACTGCAAATGCACGGGTTCACATCAGTAGTTGGGTTTAGGGCTGACAATTAGTGTGATTAGCAGCTTGCGCATTGACACACCATCAAATTCCATTAAAATAATATGCAAAAGGATGAAAATGCGGATGTATAGCATGCCAGATGCAATAAACTGGCGTCACAACGCAATTTCATGAGATCAGTATGCAATAAATGTGAAAGACATTTTAATGTTTACATTTTTCAATTGTCTCGCAAAGCAGACTGAAGTAGTCATAAGGATCCTTTGCACACCTATAGATTGAATCAGAAATCATTATGAATCAAATAGTTTTTAATCAAATTGATTTTGAATCAAATCGTCGCCCAAAAAAAATCGCAATCAGATTATGACAGTGAAAGATTCCCTCCCCTGTGACCTTGCTGCTTTGCATCCTGCAAGTTGTCTTGGAAAAAAAAGAAATATGGAGTTGTAAATAAAATCTGCTCTTTATTAATATGCTTCAAAACAAAGGCACGCCTTGGCCAGAGTTATGCCCTTATGACAGTACTTGCTAGTGCTCATGGGAAGCAGAGTCGTTGGGCTGGAAAAACACCACCGATTCCTACCAAAGGTATTGCTGCAGTCCACTTCAAATGGATTGTCCTCACAGTACCTTTAACATTTCTTCGCATTTTCCAAACCTTGAAGTTTCTTGAAAATGGACAAATTTTATTTTCTAACAAGTTAAGAAAATGAGACCTCCTCTATCTCAGAAGATCAGTGACTTTGCTGCCAAATGCAGGTAAGCACCTGAATGTGAACTGTTACCATTTGTACTTAATACATTTGATATAATGTTGTTGTCCACTGACTTAAACTGTCTTGAATGTGCCTTGCAGGAAATTATGAAGGCAGTTTATGATCATCAGGGTGCAGAATGGACCCCCAGCTTATTTATCTGTCAGTAATATGAAGACCTGAAAGCTTTGTGTTGCTTTTGCACTGATGGAGAATTTACATGCTACTGTAGAGCTTTCTTAATGTGTTTAGTATGACAAAATATATTGTAATTATTAACAGGGTTTAGGAAATGATTTACAGGGCAGTGACACAATATCTCTTCATGGTTCAACGGTAAACAATATAGTGGTATCAGAGCTAAACCAGCATTTTGTTTTAAATCTGGCATTTTTATTAAACTTTAGACAACAGTGATCACGGGTCTGAAGTACAGCAAGGCATTTCTCAGATGAATGATGACCGCCTGTTGCAAATGGAAGAAAAGCAGGTTTACTGCTGTGAACTCATAGGTTACAGTGGAGGACCTTTTACCAGCTTATCTCAGTACCCTTGAACAGGGAAGGACGCACAGATCTTCTTTCTGCATGCCAAAAAAACTGAAAACCATTTGTGGCTGTAAGACCTCCAGAGTCCCGCTGTCTGATGACGCTAAACTAGTACAGCTCATGAAACTGGAGCAGAGCACTGTGGCCCAGGTCCCAGAGCTGGTGGATAGTGCTCTGAGCCAGCTCTGAGCCAGTGCTGTTATTGGCAAACTGCTGACAAACTCGGCAGCTTCCTGCCTCTCTGTTTGGAAAGTGGAAGGGAATCTCTCTCTACACTCCTGTTTGGGTTTTGCTCTATAGCAACCTGGCTCAAGGTCAAAACAAGAGTTTTGAGGCCTTCTCCAAGTCTCTTACAGCAGATGGATCTCTGTCAGAGTGTCAGAAGGCCATTCAGACTATGGCGCATTCGATCCAGACCACAGTACCTAATCAGGACCACCCCCAGCTGATCATTACAGGAAGACCTGGGGAAAAGTGAGACTTTTTAAAGTTTCTCCAGGGATGAAAAGACAGCCACTACATCACAACCAAAGAACACATCCACGGTCAGACTGTTGATCATTGTGAATGCCTTTACGGATTACAAGTTTGCAGTGCTGCAGCAGAAAGATGCGTTTTCAGAGATGTACAAGGGGGCACCTTCTTCTGTGGTTCCTGGAACAATAACAACTGAAAAATTGTTTTAATGGTTTGCATCAATACAAGCTCCATTTTGGTTAATTTAGTAGTTTTTTTTTTTTTTTTTTTTTAACATCCTGTGACTATGTAATTTACCCAGACATATAAGTAACATTTTTTTAGGTGGCTACACACATTTAACAACAATTACACAATAACTTGGTTGTGTAAAAGTAAGGTGTCTTTTACTTTCAGCTTTTGTATTAAAATACACCTGAGATCAACAGAAAAACCAGATGATTGTGATTAGATCAACTTGGAAATCAATAATATATTACAGTGTAGTCAACATTATACTAGCATGAATATAACACATTAATTTGGTTGTACTCTGTGTACTGAGAGGTTTATCTTCTGCAAGCTCTCTATATACAGTATTATCCCTCTGACTGTAGACAAACACTTCTTGCAGGCAGTCTGATCACGTTCTTTATTGTCATTCATGAGGAACAGTTGTTTTTCTGTTGTACTTTACGTATCATGAGTGCATAAGTACCACACTTACCATGAGCGCTGCTGACCACAGTTTTTAATTCTTTTTACTGATGTGTCTCTCCTAGATAAATAGTCATTACTTTAGTCATTGCACCTACTGAAACACTTGTCAGTCGAGTCGGTTTTTGTTACTGAATTCCTGCCATATGTGCCCCAAAAAACAACCATCTTTAGAAGTCCCATAGTTCTTTTGCTTGTGTTCATCCAAGATCAGAATCAAATGATTATTGCTCAGTTATACCATACAATTCCTGTATGGAAGCGTCTGCACTGGGGTTTCTTCTCAGTCATTTAGTTTTCCTTTAATTTGGCACCTCTGTTAACAGTTCAGGCACATGATGACTTTTTGTTCGTCAGGAGTTGGTGGTAATTTGTGTATTTATATTCTATTTACCTACATTATGTTTAGTTACTTGTATGTAGGACTGATTGATCTCAAAATGGGAATATGAAATCATACTTATGATGGAGGTTGCTTGCGTTGAACAGATCTAACAAGAAATGGATTACTATTATTAATTGATACATTTAATTGGTGTTCAATCCAGCTCTTATCCAGGAAATCAATGATGTACATGCAAAGTGACATATTTGGGTAGATATTCTCTATCGGGTAAATATCAGAAGAGTCTTAAGCACAAAAGGTGCTGTTTGTGTGTGTGTTGCATTGTGATTTCATTTGCAGATGAGCTGCTGCTTTCATGGTCTTGTCTGGGTTTGACAGTTTCTGAATTTGACAGACCAACACATACATTCAGGACACCTCAAAAACTCTGAAATTTCCATTGTTTTACACAAATAGCATGGGCAAAATGTGCTATTGAAATACCCCTTGTAAATTCAGAAATCTGTACTTGACTATCCAGAAACATTGTTTGATTTCAGACATAAGGAGGACTGCCAACATGCATCTGGAAGTATTGTCAAAGTGTATATTGTGATCAATATCAATGTTGATTTCTAAGGATAACAGAATTGTCATCACATTATCTACACATTATCACCCAGGCCTTCAGTCATATCATGAAATAGTTTGGTATTTTACAATTCTTCTGCATTTTGTTATGAACTTTCTCTTCAGCGTCAAGTTTTACAAATATTCATTTTGGGTAGAAAAGTTTATTTTCTTTTTTTTATGCTATGCTTGTATGTGACAAGAAAAATAGTGGGTCTTCTTATTTTTGTCTTAGTTTTGTCCCATTGAATTACATTTTAAAAGGAGAGAAAGTTAAAATAAAAGCTTGTTGTACATTGTACACAGTATGTTCTGTAATTTACATTGACAGATATCCTCATATCTGGCCATCTTTTGATTGGTGGTTATTCCAGGAAAAATGAATGCAACAAACCTACAAAGAAGATAAACACACATAATCTACTCCTGATTTGGGCGGTTTTTTTTGTTTGTTTGTTTTTTTTACCAGTTTATAGTTTTTGTGGGGTTTTTAAAAAAATATCTTTGCCTTTTTAGTCAGCACTAGTTTCTCTGACCATGAAGAACATCAGTGACATGCTGAAGATAAAGTCTTCATTCTTATCTATAAAGCTGTGTGTAACGTATAATTCTCTTTCAGCCCCAAACACATACCAATAAGTATTCCCAGCTCCAAAAACATACTCTGCCTACTTGAAGAGCCTTTTCAATAATACAACACTTTCATATTATATTCATAATACGCTACAGTGAACACTGCAGCCACGTCTGCTGGGTTTAATTTAATGTAATTTCAGAGCCTAATTTGGCTTCCCACATGTCAGTGGTAATGAAACTTTTGTATTTGATCTAGATACCCTCCAGTTGGATTTTCCCAAAGACTTCCAAGATTTCAAGATGAGCTTTGTTCATACCATTAAACTTAAAGAGAAAAATAACCCCTTAGCTTTTAATTGTGCTGTGGAAAAACTGGGATTTTGATATCAAAGTGCAGAAAGGAATACAGGTTTTTCCAAGATTTTTCAAAATTTATGCATGCTCCTTTTTCCATAGCTTTATGAGACTTTTCTATTGTAAATGTTGGGATTATGCTTGTTAATTATGTATCCTACTAACCAACAGCATCAGTGCATTAAACAAACAGTCTGTCCAAATACAGAAGAAGACTCCATTAAGTTATGATTTTAACTCTATTGATTAATAAAAGCCGATTTCATATAAAATTCTATAAGGTGTAATTCCTTCTCATATGCTCAAGATGGCAGCAAAGAGCCACAAAACTCTTTTATTCAGCTCATTAATTTTCTATTTATGAAAAAATAGCTTAAATGCTTTAGTGTTTTGTTTTCTTCTATGTAAATTGATACAGTACTCTATTTATGCAATCACTTTTATTTTCCTGTTGTAAAACGTTCCCAACAAATTTTTTTCTGGCAAATGTCAGTAAATGTGAATATATTGTTTCATCGAATCAACATTTTTGTTTGTGACACTAGGGTTAGGTTTGTAAACATATAAACATATTATTTTCCTTTGCCATCAAAAAATAAATCATTGAATTTTCAGATAATGTCATGGTTGTGATATCTGTCCTGACTTGGTATTTACCAAAAGCAAACCGTCACAGCCTTTTTTTTTTTTTTTGTCACTTCCAAAACTTCACTCATCACAGGGGCTTATTTACTGTGTGGAATAGATATTTCTAAAGACAACATTAAACAGACTTTGCAAGGCCTGCGTTGTGCTCTGTTGAAGATTTAGCTCCTTGCACACTCAGCCTCTCTCGTTCCTTCTGAAGGCCTTCTTTGTAGGCATAGGAATGCACTGTGTGTACTCTGAAATGTAAAGCAGGCCTTCTGTTCACATATGCGTGCTGCTGCTGATCTGTTAAATTGTAAATGACAGAAGGATTTATATAATACTGTGTTTGATAAAGATTCCTATCAGATTCTCTCAGATTCTCTTAAAGGAGAAACATGTAACATGTACCGTAGTCCTAATTGTTAGACTCCTCATTAAGGAGGTGTCATGGGACTTTGCTGGTTAATGAAATGGCTGTAATACTCATCTTGGCATTCATCTTATCTTTTGCCTCTCCTGATCATAAATGCATACATATATATCATAATCTTTACATCCCAGCTCTACTCAGTGCCCATGTTTCAAATAGCCATTCGTTGCATATTGGCCACTTTTTTACACTTGCTTCATGTTGTGACTTTACTGGCTGTTTAGCACAAAAATTCACCTCTTATTTACCGTTTTTCCAATAATTTAGCATTTTACTTCAATGTAACCAAGCTAGAAACTTACTGTATATTAGCGCTCCAATAATTAACTGATTAGTTATTACATTAATTCCAGTAATCTATAAATAAACGACTCTGAAAATCAACAAACAAGGGGAAAAAAAAAACATGCAACGTAACTTACATGTAACATTTTCTGGTTTTATGGCCCTCTATGGTGGTAAACAGAATATCTTTGGGTTGTCAATCGACATTTGAGGGCGCTGTCTTGGACTTTGGGAAACACCGTCCCATTTTTTCACATAAATTTTAAATTTTTTTGTTTTGGACCAAATGACTAATTGACTACCTAATAATCAACAGATGTATTGGGGGTATAGGTGATAGTTGGGTACATCTGTAATGTGCTTGTAACATTAGGATAATCTGTTGGTCATCAAATATAAAGACTTCTCTATACAAGTGTATGGTACAGTTAGGGCAGCGTTAAAGACCCCACCTTTGCCCCGATATACCACAGCACACACCAGTGATAGATGCTCTCATGCTGCTCATATTGTCTCCCAGCCACACTTTTAACTTCAAAGCCCTGCTCACCCTTGTGTCTCAGGAGGAATGGAGGCACCATAGCAGCCAGCCTTCTCTGCTTTGCCATGGTTAACTATGACCGCAGGCTGGAACACCTCCCCATGCCTCCTGATACCAGAGCAGGGGTGGTAGTGGTGGTGGGGTTAGCGTCCTGTAGCTCCACAACACACTGCCTTGTGCGTTGCCACCACACAACCTGTCCCAGCAAAACAGAGGTGCATTATGCGCTGTGTTACAAGGCTACACTTGTTGAGAATAGTGTATGTCTAACGTAAAGCTTCTAGGTAGGCTGTGTACAGAGGTGTGCACGAACAGGTTGGCACAGTGTGGATTTCTCATTCTGCCCTGTCAAAATATTGAAACAAAAATGTACTTGTTTCAATTGGAAAAAGCATTGGATTAAAGCAATATTTTCAAACATTTACAAACTCTGTAGATAAATGTCCATATGTGTGATTTGTTTGTAGGGATTATCATTCTGTGCCCAGGTCTGGAAAGTATCCACCCAGTTGAAATGGTGGTGTTCAGCTCAAAGGAACAAAGGAACAATGTGGTGGATTTACTTTATTATGAACAAAGCCTTTGTCTGAGGTGCTCACACACTGAACGGGGGTCCAGAGTCCAGGAGCAGCTTTGAACTATCAGGTCAAAGACATCACAGACTCGACGCGCTGTTTCGCATTCATCTTGTACCTCACACAGGAGGCCCGTCACATTTGTCCTTTTGATTGTCCTCCATTTCTTTAAAGGTCTGGCTGGAACCATAGGTCATCTGGAGGCTTTTATGTTGAGAAAAACAAACGTTGTGTTCTTTTTCTTGCTCTTTACTTTAGGGGAAGAACTGCACAGGGCTAAAGGCTTCCACTTGTTAGCATGGCTCCCTGCCACAGTAAAGAACAACATTTCAAATAAAGCGAAACAACATGTAATTTTTCAACAAAAGATGGTGCTCATCTTAATGAAAAGGTGGATTTGGGCATGGAATCCACTGCCATGAAATATGCAAAGCAAGCCCACCACATAGAATAGCTGAAAACACAGGTTCTTTTGATGTTAAGTCCTTTGGTTGTGCATGTCTTCATTCACTAGCCTGTGGATGTTTTAACCTTCTGTAAAACTTGCTCCAGCACTGCACTCTCCCCCTCCACATCAGAGTAATGTGGTGCTGCAGTTCTGCCCATGATTTTTATTTCATGAATGCTGTGTTTCTTCTTGCCACAGTTTATGAGTACCCACCATAGTCTTCTGCTATAATGTTAAATCGTGAATGCCAATATTTAAAGTGCAATTAGGCTGTAAATATCTCAGGTGTGCCTACCTGTTGTGCTTCTAGACTAAATGTTTTGCTGGCCTCTGTTGCTTTATGATGATTGTTGACTGCCCCGATTGTCTATAAAGTACTTTGAAGTACTTTAAAACCTGTTTAAATATATTTAAAACTAGTATGGTTAGGAAGAAATGTTAAATGAGGGTAACGGGCTTTCCTATTCCCATCTCTCCTTTGCACACACATAAGCACACGCCCCCTCTCAAAAAAAAGTGATACAAATGGGACTAATAATCAATCAAGCATGGAACACGTATCCTTTGACTCCAGGCTATTATTGCTTGAGTGACCCTATGTGTGTTGCGCTGTATTGACTGCTGGAGTTTTGATGATCCATTCTCAAATGAGAGGAAGCATATCGGTGCACTGAGCACCACAAAGGGCGGATGAAACACAATGCTGCACATGCTAGAGCAGATAATTACTGTAAAGTATCATTCTCAGTCAATGTACTCTTGTCTATTCTTGGAACTGTAAGGACCAGGCAGCAATCCCAGCAGTGAACTCAACGCTGCTGGTCTTACAGGCTTTAGACGCTCCTGAAGAGAAGCTCAGGATTAGTTAGTATTCACTGGACATAACAAGGCCTTTGATGTAGCCAGTATTCTCTTTACTCACCAGGAGCATCAACATTTAATGAGACCTGATATCAGCCTTTTTAGGAGCTGTGAATATTTCAGATAAAAGCAAATTGTATTCACCAATACCAACAGACCACAAGGTTGTCAGAGTTTCATTGTCACCTGTGAGTTCTAAGTGATATACTGGAGCTATGTCTTTGTGAAATGGGATATGTTCATTAAAACAGGCCAATTTCACTCCCTTTTAATCAGCACCACATATGTCATGGGAGGATACTGCCTGGAGCTAAAAACTAGTGCATAATTTATAACTCCAGGTCAGGCTGTGCAATGAGTGCATATTATCTCAACAAAGATGCATTACTCTCCTATCGTTCCATATTTACAGTCATGTCTCGATGATAGTTCATTTAGCACACAATAGTACAATCATCCTCCAGGTAAGCTTTTAATGTGTGAAGTTCTTAATGCGGTTACACATTTAAATAACATCCTAATAAAGTGCCTTTCTCTTCTAAGTATTCGGCATTGGCCTAATACAATTTGTGTGAGTCAGTGTGTGTGTGTGTGTGTGTGTGTGAAGAGAAACACAGAGTGAGAGAGTGTGCGAGAAAGTGTCACAGCTCAGTGTGACACTGCAGGTGTTTAAACTGTGGTGATGTAATTGGTCACAAGGGGAATAGAAACAAGAGCTTCACAGTCCTTGATTTGATCCCTTGGTTATTGATTTCTCAGTCTGCTTCTAACAGAAATAATTGCCACATGTAATGTATTATTCAATTACAAGACACTGCTCTCAAGTTTGGGTTTGATGGTCCTTTTTGAATCACTGAGACCTATAGATAATTCAACACTGTCAGCCCATTAAGCAGCGCGAATATTAAAAGGTATGCGTTAATCCTGCCTATTTATTAGTAACTGTGACAGTAGCAGTACTCAAAGTTTGGCATTTTCAGCCAAAGGAGCGGGGCTTCAATTTGGTCCAGATTTATATAGGAGGTATTTATAAGTCATATCTGAATTTGAATGCCATGTAAACTACTATTAGTTATACCTGCGGTAAGATAAAAGTAAAACTTTCATGTGTCTAAAAAGTTTGAAACACATCGTCATCAGCTGTAACTCAGCCGAATGTTATGAACCTATTCGCCAAGTAAGTAAACAAATACTTTTAGAATTTAATGTTCGGTTTTTGTTTTTTTATTTACACTGATTGATATTGATAATTTATTAATAGGAATGTTAAAATTTGTTGATTGAGTAACCTGCTAGTCTTTGAAATGGTAGAAATCTGCTTTGTATCAGTATATAACTGTTTTACTGAGGAAACCTCCATAAAATGTTTCCTCCTTTGATTTGGTTTACTGAGGACATTATCTCATCAAATGCAGATACCGATCCTGTATTGACAGTGGGAAAATCCCTCAAAAGGTGGATTCATCATAATGTCCGATTGCTTTCCAACCATTAAATGTGCCATGATAAAATAGGTGTATCAAATCTGCAATATTGACCAGTGTTTCAATGATAATAGTCTGTTTTTCATTCAGCTCTGAAAAAAGATCAATTCCAGTGTTGAAATCTCTCTCTATTGCTGTGCAATACTGTGTGACACAGTTTTAATGATCAGCCATGCAGCACTTGTTTACAGCTTGGCTTTCCAGTCATGTTCTGTTAATACCCACTCCTGTTAATATTTATCGTCTGTCTTAATTGGTTTGATGTCCCTACACTGGTGCTGCTGTCGGCTCGCTTGTTGAGCTGGCCTTGGTGTTGTTTCAAAGTCTTTATTATCGTGACAGTGAAGTCCGGTTCATTAAAGTTTCACTTTCCATTTTCATCAGTATGAAACTGATTCTATAAATGCAAGGGAGATGTGGAAGAGTCAAACCCTGCGAGCGATCACAGGGGAGGTGCATAGTCTGTATAAATTATCAGGAATATGAACTCGATCGAAGATGTTAATTGCACCAATGGTTAGTTATGTGGGGAATTGCCATGCATTTCATGCAGCGATAATAAAAATGAATTTTTGAACAAAGGCATCTTAAAATAATATCTAATCTACAGAGAATACCACATCAAACGAATAATTCAAAGCTTTGAAATTTATCTTTGTGGTCCGAAATGTTAAGCACGAGCCCTGTGAATATTGTACTCAATTCAAGTTTGTGAAAGGAAAAAACAAAACCAGAGTTAATTAACAGTTATTAGAGGCCTTTTCAACTTTAATTTGACTTTCAAATATTAGCTCTTATATATAAACTATGCTCCTGGCATCTGCAAATTAGCTTTAGTGTATCTCCTCTAATTAGGCCTCATTGAACCCATGGTCTGACACACAGTAATATTAATAATTCAGCAGCATAAGATGTATTTAATAGTAGTCATTAAACTGTGTTTCATTCGCATTGTATTAATTTCGTACCTTTACAGTTTAGTGCTGTAAAATGAAGTCAGAGCAAAATAAAATGAGGCAATTATGAATTTTATAAATTGACCCATTTTGGAGGCTTTTATGGTGCTTTGAAAATGTTGTGATTTATATTGTAAAAACACTGCTGCTTTGTATTGCATGTTGGTTTTAGGTCAAACACCAGGCAATTGTGTATTTTTAAATCATGTTTTTAGGCTTGTATTATCATGCAATTTAGTACTGTTGGTCTCCATCAGAAGATATTTTGTCATAATTTAAACACCTAAAACATAAACATTTGCAGAGTACATATAAACACTACTGTAGAATGAATGAAAATGGTTTTGTTTGCCATATTTTTTTAATATGTAATGGTTTTATGCTTTCTGTTATCTCTCTCTCTCTCTCTCTCTCTCTCTCTCTC